>VACF01000745.1:0-395556 GCA_006891605.1 Pleurozium schreberi | reverse complement strand
AACTGGTTTGCGGTTGGTGATAATTTGGAAAATTGTAGTTGCAGTGGACATCCTAAAACCAGCAAAGAAAGTGTAGCAATTGCAAAAGTGACGCCTCCTGTGTGACTCATTTGCAACTTGTTTGCAACATGTAGATTTGTAGATTTTAAAATACTAATCTCAATGATTTGTAGATTTCAAAATTTCATACCTACCTTCTTTATAGATTTTAGAATTACCTTTTTTTAAGATTCTTGACTTCCTAATCTACCTCTCTTTAGATTTTAAAATTTCAAATCTATTTTGTTCCTAGATTTTAAAATTTTCGATCTATTTTGTTCTTAGATTTCAAAAATTCAAGTACTGGTATTTAATAGATTTCATTAGTTTAGATCTTATAATTTGATAGATTTTAAAATTCCTTGTATTTTGAATATTTCTTCATTTCTATAGATTGTAGAAATCTACAAGTCTATAAACTATAGAATCCTAAAGATCTTAGAAATCTTAGAATTCTATTAATTGAATTCATTACATAAGAATACAACAACTTACAAGTCTTATATGTCCAACCTGATGGTACTCTTTACAATTGATATGGGACAATAGATATAAGAACAAATGCAAATGAAATTTGAAAGCAACTAGGAAACAACTAGAAACCGACTAGAAAGCAACTAGTGTACAACTTAAGAGCAACTAGGAGACAAACTGGCTTAATCACTACTAGAAAATTTTGTGCTTTTATTGATTTGGTTGCATTCAATTGGTTCTCTTTTCTATTGATTTCTATCCAAATCAACAAATTACTCTCCAAATCAATAGAGAAGTGAATCAAATCTATGCAACCAAATCAACAAAAAAATTGAATTTTCTAGTACTCTAGGAAACAACTAAAAAACAACTAGTAACTATACGACTAGAAAACAACTAAGAAACGACTAAAAAACAACTAGGAAACAACTATGGTCATTTTACAGTTGCAATTTATTTGTAGTTGTTTCCTAGTCGTTATTTGAAACTAAAGATTGACTGCTTTGTAACTAAAACAATGTATCAATGCTAAAAAACAATGATATAAAACAATAACGTTAGATTTGGTGCTAATAAAGAGGATTACAGTCGCAAGATAGTTGTATAGGACATTAGTTGCATAGTAGCTAGTTGTGCCGGACACGTTTTTCTTCTAGTGTGATTTTATGGAATTTTGTGATATTGCAACATTACAATGAGCGTTGCAAATCAAAACTAAGTGACATTGAAGGGTACTTGGAAGTGTCATTAGATGTTTTTTCAGCCCCGCAGGAGACTGTTTCGAGGCTGTTCCCCAAAATTGTTCCTTGCGTAGGGAACTAGCGACAGTTGGTCTGCACTTTTGAATTTCAAAAAAAAAAAAAAAAATTCTTTAGAATTCTTAAAAAGTATTAAGAAATTGAAATTTGATTTCAAAAAAACAAAAAATTCAATTTTTTTAAAAATAATTAATAATTAATTAAAATAATTAAATAATTGATATTATCTAATGTGGCAATCTCTGTGCCACGTCAGACTACCTATGTGACAGAGTTCCCAATGTGTTTCCACAGCCCGGGAACTCACAGTCTTCTAAGTGGTCCAAAAAACATCTAATGAGAAGTCAAAATGGTACTCTATGAATAAAGAACATTTTTTCATACTTCACTACTAGAATTGCCTACCCTTATCTACAAAGTTGTGTTGATTTGGCAATTTTTAAAATTTTCTCTATTGACTAGTGTACAACTTAAGAGCAACTAGGAGACAAACTGGCTTCACTACTAGAAAATTTTGTGTTTTTGTTGATTTGGTTGCATTCATTTGGTTCTCTTTTCTATTGATTTCTATCCAAATCAACAAATTACTGTCCAAATCAATAGAAAAGTGAATCAAATCTATGCAACCAAATCAACAAAAAAACTGAATTTTCTAGTAAAGTAGGAAACAACTAAAAAACAATTAGTATACGACTATAAAGCAACTAGGAAACGTCTAAAAACAACTATGAAACAACTATGGTCATTTTACAGTTGCAATTTATTCGTAGTTGTTTTCTAGTCGTTATTCGCAACTAAAGATTGACTGCTTTGCAACTAATACAATATATCAATGCTATAAAACAATGATATAAAACAATAATGTTAGATTTGGTGCTAATAAAGAGGATTACAATCGCAAGATAGTTGTATAGGACATTAGTTGCATAGTAGCTGGTTGTGCCGAACACGTTTTTCTTCTAGTGTGATTTTATGGAATTTTGTGATATTGTAACATTACAATGAGCGATGCAAATCAAAACTAAGTGACATTGAAAGGTACTTGGAAGTGTAGAAGTCAAAATGGTATTCAACTCGAATAAATTCTCAACAAGAAATTTGTTAGTAGCAAATTTTGTATAGTTTCGGGTTGAATTCTTTGCCTTTGGTTGGTTAGAGGTTGCATTTTGATTTCCTTTGGAAGGATCGAATTGCTATATAGTCTTTGAAGTGTGACATCTACAAATTCTTCTCCTTTAGAGTGTTCAAACTAGCTTCAATCGTTGTCTGTCAAATTGTGAAGAGCCAATTTCGAATTTTATTTGAGACAAGTATATTTGAAAACCCTATATTTATTTTGTAACGGAGGGAGTTACTACTTACTACACAACAAGCACAACAAGGTTCTCGTTCTCGACTCTCGAGCCGTCCTTTCACGGTTAACCACATGTAGAAAGTGCACGCGTAGAAAGTTCATCTCCCCCATTGTTTCTCTCTCTGCCTGTGACGGCACGTGGCGGCCCGCAGTTGGTCCGCAAGGAACTCTCTTCATGAGACTACTGAAGCCACAAGGAGTCCTGTTCGCGTTTAGGGCTTTTCCTTGTGAGCCTGTTTTCAGCGGAGATTCCGATGCGGCCATTTCTTTGTGATCCTTGTTAATGTTTTCAGAGGGGAAGCGGCAAAATTGGAGCTCCCCTGTTTTCAGTTTCCTCTCCATTGTCGGATCTCCTTCAAAGCTGCGCTAGATTTCGGGGACGCGCGGCTTGCAAATTGGTGTGGGATTGCGACATTGAGAGCTCATTAAATAGTTGGGCAGGCTTATGAGAATCGATGAAGTCGTCGGGTGCGACTACTGTCTTATGTCTGTGGTGCGCGTTTTAGGGTTGAAGTGGGGAGGATTGTAGTGTTGGAGTGTCGGAGTGAAGAGGAAGATGAATCGGGGTTCGAACAGTCTTTTTAGTTCCTTCAGTGAATTGCTTTCAAGGTGTCATGGAAGGAGCTACCTCCGAGGGTCAAGAGAACCCAGCGAATGGCGAGGGCGAGACTTTGGAGGCCAAGGTGGTGGAGTGGGAGGTTTATGAGGAGGTTTGGGGGCAAATGTGCGGCAGGTTATTGGTTTCGAAGAACGCGAAACTCGATAGAGCAGCTTTAGTAGAGAAGGTGGAAGCTGGGATCCTGGTAATATTTTTTTTAGTCTCTTTGAATGTGTGTTTTCAGTAATAGATGATTGTTTTGAGATATGAATGGTTCGATATAATTTTCTGTATGCGCGCATACAGGCAGGTACCGCATTAAGGGCATCATCGAGATTAGGTTTTAGGGTGGATGGCTRTCCTTGGAGGAGAGTGGTRTCAGTCCATTCTTGGGATTTGAAGGAGGATTATTTCATTTTTTTGGTGATACAGTCTTGGAACGTGTAGTAAATTGCTTTCGCATTGGCTGCAGGTTCGGAGTGTAGCAAAAGAAAGGGAGGATGCTCTTGAAGCCATGAAGCGGCAGGTATATGCAAAGAAGATGAGATTGAAAAGCGCTCAAGAAGCACTGCGAAATCACAGAGAAGAGCTTGCAAGGAAAACGAAGTGCGTTGTACCATCATCTCGAAATCTGCAGATCGGCTTCAAAGCGGAGGCGGATGCACGGCGTCGTTTGCAGGTGATGCATCCAATCCGAATTTACGCCTAAATCGTCAGTGCCGATCGGTTATGACTTTGTCATTCTTTTCGTAGGCACGCGGAATAGGAGTAGCTCATTCATGATTTGATCATGTATTGATGACTCTGTGATTGTCTTAGTACTCCTCGGGTTTTGTTTTTTATCGATATGATGATGATATTGTGTATGGCAATTCTATTGACATGATATTCTTTTTATTATCTTTCTTAGGTCAAGTCTAGTTTGATTCCAAAAAAGTTCTTCACATCCTCATGATTTACTTGATAGATTMGAATGTTGCTAATGGTACTTTTCGATGAAGCAATCAGGGTGGTTCTCGTCATTGCTTTTCTGTACACTAATCTTTAGACTTCGTTACGTAGGTGTTGCATCTAGTTGCATTATTCGGAACTCCTCATATTCTAATAGTGTCCTCCAAATGGATCAATGCTATAGTATATATTATCGGCATGCTGAAGGTGGCTCATTCTCTTYAAGGATGTGCTCGAACCACAAAATCTCACATGTTGTTTTTCTCAACTKTAGGGCGCAGAGTTGTTATTATCAGGTGACGGTGGGCGTGAGCGGTTGCAAAGGCTTTGTTACTTACTTGATACTAGGAGACGGAGAATGGTGGCTGAGGTTGTTTCTATTTATCCACTAGCCTCGCTGAAGCCTGAAATTTCTTCCAAACGAGGTTAGTACATTTTGTTAATCAATAATCCAGTTTTACCCTGAAGTATGAAACGTCTTTTAGTCCTATTGACTGTGTTAGTAGAGTTGATTTAACCAATGGGTTCCCATTTCCAAGGAATCTCTTCATCCTGTCTTGTGTTTGAGCAGAAGCGGAAAGGGAGTCTGTTGATAAAGATGGTTCTTCTTTGGTTATTGCGGGTATGGCATTATCGGAGCCAGGAAAGAAGCTGTCAGGACTTGCCAGGGACAAAATTGAGAACGACATTTCTGCTACTGCCCTTGGATACGTTAGCCATGTGAGCATACTAAGCTCTTTAAGCTCTTTGAAATTCTCAACGTTAGGCCGCGCATTGGTTTGGTTCAGAATTTGTTGCTGACAACTACATTTATGCGCTCAGGTTGTAACTCTTGTCGCACGGTATTTTGATTTACAAATCCGTTATCCTATTCGTCAAATGGCGTCACGTTCATTCATTCAAGACCATTGTCCTGCCATTGAGCCTCCTGCAGTGGACGCTGTAACAGTTACGGTCGCCCCACAGTATGGCTTACAAAGATCGGTTGTTGAGTTTCCGTTATTCTCTGAGGGTCAGGATTCGACTAGATCAGCATATGCGGTGTTTTTATTAAATAAGGTATTTATCCTTCTCCTTTATAATTGGTAATTTCTTGTTGCTTGCATGTTTGCTTTAGACCGAAGTCTTTTGGAGCTAAATCTTTCCACAAGCTTTGTGAAATTAGTTATAAAATTTTGAGGTTGAAATGGCACATTGGTAGGGCTCTAAAATCATCCACCTCCTAAAATGTACACTATATGCACATTGCTCAAGGCTACAAAAAGAAACACATACAAATAGTGTACATTTGAAGAGGTGGGCGATTTTAGAACCTGAGCGCTTTTAGAACCTCCTACTCCTGAAGTAGGAATTTAGTGAGGGCTTTTTTCTATGGCAAGTCGCATTTTTTTTGAGGCCTATGCTGTGAGGTCTCCTGTGAGCAAACCTATAGAGAGTATTTACACCTAAAAGCGACTTTTTCCTAATTGCAACACCCAATGTTTTTTTTAGGCAATTAAATGACCAATTTCTACAAAAAAAAAAAATGGGCAACTTTAAGCCTATAGAAAAAAAAGGGTAATTGTGTTAAAAAATGCCAGACTTTAATGATGGCCCTACACACTATTTCCACAATGTTTCCAAAACCTCATTTCATCCATTTTGCAGAGTCAACACATAAAAAGAATGCATACAAATATTACATACTCAAAATTGCATACTCAAATTGGTCTCTTTCAATTCAATCCTCCATAATGAAGGAGCCACAAAACCTAGGACCTAATTGATAGAAAGACCACATAACAACATCTTTTAATTATTAGTGGTATATTGGCTTGGTAATTGTATAACTAACTTTTGAATAGTAATTAATTAGAGCTCAAAAATTGTCTCATTAGAAATGCATCAAAGAAACATGGAGAATGTACAAGAAAATTCAAATTTAAACATAGAAAAAGTACTTCAAAATCAAGGTAAATATCAAACTATAGAGGTCTTAGCAAATCACGGTTATCAAAGCAATTTATGGCCATTGACCCTCCACATATGGCTACATTTAGATGGTCAATGGACAAAGTCAACAAATATTTCTATAAATATTTCCATTTGTACACATGGAGGTTCATGAGTTTCAACTACACCAATAACTAAATTAAAAATAGTGCGTTCTTGTTCAAGAAGAATAAATATTTATATAGTGTGAAATGTCGAGAAATTAGTGAGGGCCAACCTAATTTCACTATTTAGTGTATGGGTCAGTTCACCCTGGCCATAAACCACTGCCGAGAAATGCTCCGGTCATTTGCGGAAAGGATTCTACGGCGTAATTAGGGTTTCATGCCCGTAATGTCCGATTGCGCGGGCAAAATTGCGTAAGCGGGCATTACGGATTTTTCATCCAAATTGTTTTCAGTCATCCAAAATTTTACATTTCCCGGCAGTGGTTTACGCCGGGCAATGACCTTCGTCGTCAGGCATTGCGACCATAAAGGAGCTTCCTCGTCGGGCTCCGCCCTCCTCGTCAGCCCCTTTATGGCCGCAATGCCCTACTCCTCAGGCATTGCCGTATACATAACACCCGGCCATAAAATACTGGWTCCACACGTGCAAATGTCAACGGGTTCCCCGCAGAAGAATATAAGCTAGTCAGTGTCGGTAGAGTGATGAGCTGGGAACGTTGCAAGCAAGCAGGCCGGAAGGCAGACAGAAGCTCTTCAACAAGTGCCGTGCCGGGCAAGTTCCGTAGGAGTAATCAATCAAGCTTGTTAGACGACGGTTAGATTAGAAAAAATTTATTCTACTCACTTCAAATGTTATAATCTTTCAATTTGCTTAGTTTGAATTTCTGAATGGTTTTCTCACACATTCTCAATTCTCATAGTAGTCTAAGGTAGAAACACCCATTAGCGCACATGTACCCAATCCTGTACCATAGACTACACCTAATTGCGTCCATTGATTGTAATTAATATGTCTTACAAATACTTGATTGTGATTGGCTAACACATATGAATGACACATACCTAATTTTGATTTGCTGATTGCTGATTTTGGCTGTGTTCAGATTTAGGTACACCTATAGGACAGTTCCAGTGGTCTAGTGAACCGGCACTTCAAAAAATCATAGAAATTACATACAATATCCAAAAAATCTAATTTTTTTTTGAAAATTCATGATTTTCACTCGCTAATACTACAAAAATATTATTTTCAGAAAAATTAGCCGTCAGCCATGCTGAATTGCTTAAATGATCGATTTTAGGTGCTTTCACCTTAGAACGAACTTTGATGTCCAAAATTTGAACAATGAACATAAGGGAGAGGCACCCTATGGCGTCTTTGTACCCAATGCCATCCAAATCTACAAGACATAATCATTTTAGGCTATAAATGTAGGTAGGCGGTACATGGCTTATTTCTTGGACCTAAAATAATAAGCAGTCTACAGTCCCGCTATACTTATGTTTTAGAATGAATGCCTCCCTAGAAAAAGACAGCATTGGGTACAAGGACGCCATTGGATGCTTCTCCCTTAGAGGTTCCAAAAACTTTTGTGACAACAAAACCTCTCATTCTTCCAAACCAATGTTTGACTCCCCTCGTGACTCCCTAAAAACCACACTTTTTGTATGATGAATTTGATGGAATTGAGGTAAATAATATACATTTTTAAAGATATAAGCAAAAATATGCCAAAATTCAAGAAAAGGCTCAAGCGCTAAAAAGTGAAGCATTGAAAGTAGAATAACCCTCATTCTACTAATTCAACCCTTAACCCTAAAAGACTAAAGCTTTTTTTCTGTGATAAAACACTCAAAACCACCATCTTTGTAGCAAAACTCGGAAATTGTTTTTTTTGCAAATCTAACCGTAGGATCTTACACCTAACTAGTATGTGTAGAAAGAAATTCAGAATTTTTGACCACACACATTGCAAGATATTTGCATTTAAAGTGAAAAAAACAGGTTTTGTAGCACATTGCGGGACTAAATTATTTGACTTCTAATCCGTTGTCTCCACCTATGATCAATAATGCTATCTTCTCTAGTAATCACAACTTTACAAAAGAAAAATTGTATTCAATACTTGAGGGGAAGAAGAAAAAATGTGACAATTTTTGAAAAGAAATGTTCACGGCCCAGCTCTCACAATTCCCATTATTCCTTGGATACAAACCCTCAGGGGTGCAAATTCTCCTGGGATTAAAGGTCGACTTTAGAAAGAGGATTGAAAGACTTCACAACACTTTAATTTGTAGTTTTAAAACCCTCATGATCAAACATTATAATCTTGCAATCTATAAATGACATTGTTGTGTTTTCTTTTTCTATGTGATCTCTAATATGTCCAGTTTAAATTTGTATTGTTGCAATTAAAAAAACATTAATACAACTTATCAAAATGCTAGTTTATTGTTCAATTTAGAACAAATTCCTAAAAGCTCAAAAAAAAGCCTTAGGCAATTCAGGGTTAAAGAACCCCCCCTAATTTGTACTTAATCAATCTATTTTTTACATTGTTTTTGATTAAATTGGAGCTTTTGATTGTAAATATGAATTCCAAACTTCCAAATTTGATCATTAGWGGCAAATAAAAAGGTTTTGTGTTTTCCCTAGGAAATAATGTGGATATCCTCCATATCGATACTTTGTGCTATTGTGCCTAGTTGCTATTATTAGACTATTCAAATTTTCATATTTTGTTGTTGACAAGTGATAAAAGGTTCTAATGCACCAAAGATCACAACATTTGGATAACGTACGCAAAAATTATGAAGGGTCAGAGTTTTTGGTAAAAAAATGTTCTAAAATCATTTCTTCAACTTATATACATGTTGATTTCGGAGACGTATAGGGAATTATGTTGGCGGTGTTAGATAGGGTGAGATTTAGGATGCATTAGAGAAAATTTCAAATGCGCATGCTGCCCGCTCTGATCAGCCCGTTGTTGGGAGTGTCTATGGAAGATGCGCTGGACTACAGCTTCCCAGTTAGCATTGCTCTCAACAGTGGTCTTGCTGAGATTTACATTCAAAAGTATTTGTTTCAGTTGGATAWGAAGAAAGCGGKAWTGAAGAAGGCCTCGTGAAGGACGTCGTGAAGTACTAGACTAGAAACCGTGAAACAATCCTGGTGTTCTTCAGGAGCATCTATATTCTTTTGAATTTAAAGTTAGATATAATTTTGTGAGCCTGAACTAAATGGAGAACAAGAGGGAAGCAAGTTTGGATTAGCGGAGTGAGGCCTTTGTGATCATCTTACTCGAATGATGTTGGTAGTTTGTACAGATTATATTAAATGCAAACTGTGTCATGGTTTCATCCTTGTAATTTTTCATGCATTTGTTCTTGCTGAAATGTYAACACTGTTTGTGGAAAGGAATTATAGTGAWTTCTTGTGGCCCATCATTCAAAAAAATGTACTTGAATTTTGTATACTCCAATATTAACACATTAAGGACTGGTTGACCACTTTCGGGTTGATATTGACACTTTTTCAGTGATAGCCAAAGTTCTAGAATGAATTTGGATACGGACAAAAGGGGATGGGTGTGGGAATTGTAAATCAAATGGATTGGGACAAGAATCAGGATAATATGTGCTTGCATGCGGTTTAGGGATTGAAAAAACTAATGAAATTTGGGCTGAAAATACAAAAATCTTCCAATTAGGGAACCTTGAATTGCCACAAAATTTGCTGTGGAGGCCCAATCATTCATGTCAATTCCATCAGCATGGTCAAATCTCTGGAAAGCATCACAATTTGATATATTGTCCATGTTTAATTAGAAATTAGAGAATGTCTTGCCCGCCCCCCAAATCAACCACAGTCCTTAATGGGTTAATAGAATAACTAAAATCTTGTGGGCAAGGAATAGGGACATGAAAAGTCAAAAAATTGGAAGGCCAAATGAACATGAAATTACTCGAATGTTGGTTTATGTGAGGATTTAAATAGATATAAATCAATAAAGACTTCAAAAGATTGCACTAATATGAAATATACAAAAGTGACAAAACATGGATTAGTATGCATTTTATATGGGTAGAGATACTTGCAATATGCTACTTCTTTAGCTTCTTTATGCTCATGTATTTTTTCTCATCCTGACAATTATTTTTGTTGATAGTTTAGGGTATGAAGAAGGTCTACAACATTGTTGCTCTTCATCTTTCACTCTAGTTTCCATGTCATATTGAAGGCAAGTTTGCTCACAAATATGCTACCACCAATATTCAATCTAAGATTTTGAGAAAACTTGAAAGTTGGAGGCCCCCAAATGGTTGCGCTCGGCTTGCTTCCAAGAGAAACCTAAGTTTTTAAATTTCAAAATCTTATTTTTCTAAAGTTCAAAGTTTATGAAACCAGAAATTAATATGCACATCCATTTCTTGAGTTTTTTCAAAATGACATCAATAACAGCCCGTCACCCTCAAAGTCTCACCTAGTATACAAAATTGGTGTTCAGTTTGTGTTTCTAAAATCAAACATTGAAATGAGAACAATCACCGTGGTTGGAGATGGAGTATATCGATCAGGCAATGGGAACATCAATGGGAACAGTAGTGGGAACAATAAAGGGAACACTTTGTCCTATTTGTTTATCCACTTCGCGACCTCGACATGGCTATGGCGTTGGCCATGGCTGAGTGAGATTCCCTTTTGAAGCAGGTGTCTGTAACCGCGCAAGCAAGAGCTTGTTGTCGACAACAACCGGCGATTGTGCTTCATAGACTTCCCTTTCACAGAATTGTATCATCGACTGTCTTTCCTTTGGTTTTTCCTTTTCCAATTAATCATCAGATTCCTGCGTTAAACCGCTGACAGGGTTTTGAGAACAAGAGAAACAGAATCAAGGTCGATGTTGTCGTAGAATAATTTCGGACGGAGAATTTTGCTGTTGGAATTGGCCATGGCGACTATGCTGAGCTTGCCTGCATCATCGCCTGGGGTGGCCTTGGCCAGCTGCAAGCAGGAATGGCGCTCATGYCCTGGCAATGCGGTTCGCTTCGCTTGTAGCAAGCCATGGTCTTCGTCGTCATCGTCGTCTTCACGGCAGAGGACGTTGGGCGTGCGTTGTGAAGGCGCTGCGCAGAAAGTAGGGTTTCTAGGCCGATTAGGGCGAGTTTTCAAGGAGAAAGCGAAGAGTGATATTCAGCTCCTGTTTTCCGGCTTCTCGAAGACGAGGGAGAATCTGGCAGTGGTGGACGAGCTTCTGACCTACTGGAATTTGGATGAGTCGGAGAATATTCTCGATGAGCTAGAAGAGGTTCTCCGAATTGGCATCCTTTCATGACTCTGTTTTTCATTGTTAGCAATTCGAATTTTGGACGCTTTCGGGAATTCCATCGTGTGATTTTTAGAATCTTYACTTAGGGTACGTACTCAGATATTTTGGATTTTTTGGAACGTGAGTGAGAGAGAATGAAAGAGGAGGAATTCTAATTGTCTGCTTACATTGGGCAGGTGTTGCTTGTATCCGATTTTGGTCCTAAAACTGCTTTGAAGATCGTTGACAACCTTCGRGAGGATATTCTTGCAGGCAGGTTGAAGTCTGGACCCCAAATTAAGGTATGTCAGTTTTTCTATTCCGTGTTAAGAGCATTAATATTTAAGGTTTCAGAGTTCTACGGTAATCTATCTTAAAATTGACACAGTCTCTGATCCCGCCATTTGACTGAGGGTATGGGCAAAGCATTTAGAACCGCGCATTAGCCAGTGCGTGAGAACCTTGAGGCAATTCATTTCGAATTGAGTCTCATACTTCAGTAATATTCTAAAGATTTTGCTCAAGCTAGTAGTGCAAGGTAGGAAATCTCAAGAATTCTTTTCGGGTTCTGGGCTTGAAAGGTATGAAACCTATTCCGGTGGCTTTCAGCTGTTTTGAGTGGGGTTTCATTGTTAGTAAGATTTTTCTGTGTGCTAATCTCCATTTCTGAAGATCTGAACGCCCTCAATCAGGAATGGTTACAGTAGGAGCACCCAATGGTGTCAGTGTACCAAATGATGTCAGTTTCTATGGAAGGCATTGATTCTAGAACATAAATGTAGGTAGAGTGTAGATAGCTTATCATTTAGGTCAAAAACAATAAGCTATCTATGGTCTACCTACATTTATCATTTGAAATGACTATCATATGTAGAAATTGACGCCATTAGGTACAGTGACGCCATTGGGTGCTCCTACCTTACCATATGAATGAGAAGTTGTGCAATGAAAGACTCTATCCCTATAAGCCGAGCAATGCCTTGCTTATAGAGCAAGGTCCTATCCAAACTTTTGCTCAGTTACATGCAACTTCTGCTCAACGCAAAGCCTCCTTCCCTTTTGGCCAAGGCCAATAAACTATGAGTTGTCGAATGTGTAGGAGCATCCCCAATCAGGCATGGCAAACAATCTAACTTCTAGTAAATTGATTGGAAATATTAAATTTGCCTCTTTTAGAGTGAGCTTCATGTGTGTAGGTCAAATTTGAAGTGTCCAAAGCCCCTCTAAGACTTAAGTTAAGATGAATTCTTGTATTTGGTTGCAACTTGTGATGGAATCTTATCATATATTTTGAATTAAATAGTTTGTGATTGATTCACTAACTATATATTGGGTACATATAAAGAGTGATTGAGTTTGAAGGGCAAATGTAGAGGACTAGAGTTTTGATGTTCTAATGTGACAATGAAAATAACACTAGACCTATGCCATAAATTGATTGTTATATTATAAATGGGTGACTTTTGAATCTTTGGCAAGAGGCCTATTCAAATGAATTTCTAATTTGGGCACAATGTCTACCCTAGACTCTTACCTTTGAACAAGAATCAATCCTAATATTAATTGAATAGTCAAATTTCAATTTTTAGTATACGCCCTTCTAACAATTGAGTAGTTTAAATGTAATTTAATCATACAATTTGTTAGAAATGAAATGTTTATATGTTCATTCATGGTTGATGATGATTCTAGGAGAAATATCTTAGATGAAGTACTTTTGGTTCATAGGTATTCTTGTTACATGATTGCGATCTTACTACTTCAACTAAGATGTCTATATTGTAAAAATGTGATTTTCATATATAATATTAGAAAGTACTAACAACCATGTTCAAAGAATTTGTGTACACTCTTCATAGTTAAATATTTTTAGACCTCTTTCATGTTAACAAATGAAAGCTTTTTCGAAGAACTTTCATTTGCAACTTTTTTACTTGCACATACTACAACAAACCTCATCTTTAGAGATGTAGACTTCTATTGCTTTTCATTCATTGGAGGTTGAAAACGATCTAATGTTAGTAGCCAAGTTGGTCCAATGTTTATCATATGTAACTTTTTTCACTCATCCCACATTTAATTTCTATTTTAGGGGATTAAAAATGAGGGGTTGTGATATGTAGTTTATAGATAGAGCTAGTGACAAAAAGACACATCCCTCCTAATCGCCTCACCACTTAATCTATAGATAATATCCAAATTTTTGAATGATAAGTCTTGAAAACACTTGTGTTTGAAAATTTTGGTTGTCATCTTTGTATCAAGCTCTGCTCTATTCCACCTCCACATGATGACTGTGCCTACACCTAGACACACATTTGTACTCAGTACTCCAAAAGAACACCACATTCTTATCAATGTTCACTTGCACTTTGGAGAAGTTAGACCGTTGTTCACTAAACAAAGGAAGCTCAATTCCCACAAGCGTCTTATTGTAGTCATGGGAGTAAGTGACAATGTGGCACATGAAGCGACTCAGTTGTGTAATGCTCATGAGAGATCGATACAAAAAAGTCATTAGACACTAAAGCTAAAACTTGGACCTTGAATTGGTGCAATGCATTTGCGAATTGGTCATTAATGCAAACAAGTACGATACAAAAAAGTCATTAGACATTAAAGTTAAACGATACAAAAAAGTCATTAGACATTAAAGTTAAAACTTGGACCTTGAATTGGTGCAATGCATTTGCGAATTGGTCATTAATGCGAACAAGTACAGCAGCCTTATCCATGATAGTCCTCTAGTTTGTTTGAACTGCTAATATTGCCATAGACCTCTACAATTACTATTAGAATATTTCCATAGACCTCCACAATTATTATTAGAACTTCAATGCTAAGTTCTTCGAAAAAGCTTTTTGACATCCACAATTATAACTAGAACTTCAATGCTAAGTTCTTTGAAAAAGCTTTTCGACATGTCTTACTATGGGACACTCTTGGAGGACTATAAACTATGCCATATTTATATGGATGGCACAAAGTATCACATTAGGAAGGCGAACCTATAGCCAAACTCATTGACCAAAGTTGTTGATTGGGCTTGGCTAGATTGCAACAATAGCATGGTAATTGAATGAGAATGTACTAGAGCACAAACAAAGTTGGATCTATTGACCTTCATCAAAGGTCTAAACTTTCCTCCAACATTTGCAAGCTACAAAATTGCACCTTGATAGTAGAACATGAGCATGAAGACCCCACCGTACCATTGCAAACTCTAACCAATTGAGCAAGACTCCGTACCATTGCAAACTCTAACCAATTGAGCAAGAGTGGGCTAATTGTGGTTAAAAACTCAATTGTTGCAACTCCAAACATTGATGAAACCAAGTTGCCTTTGTAGAACCATCTACCTACCCCATTTGTTAACATTGAGCCCCACCAATTGATCTCATTGTAGAAGAGAACGGTGAAAAATAATGAGGACTATCATTTCATTTATGAGCATGAGCTTGAAGAACATGTGATGCCACAGATAGCGGGTCTAAGAGTCATAGTGATAGTGAATGAGTCCAACGCGAATTGACAAATCATCCAACTCTTAATTAGTTGTCACAAACTTAATATCATCCGACTCCCTGAATAGATCATCACTCCAACCCTTARTTAGTTGTGTACTATCAACACTATTCCAAAGTTCTCATTACTTGAAATAAAAGGTGTAGGTTTCCTAGGAATGGAAAGAAATGTTCAAGATTCCTACGACGATCACAAGCTCTTGAAGGCAATAAATCACTACATCATTGCCCTAATTCGGGTATTCTCGATAGAGTTTAAGTACGAGATGAATCCGCCTAGAAATTAAAAGTATTTGAGATTACTTGTCCACCAATACAAAGTGAAGGCCAAATTAAGTCGCCACTATTAAATGCAACGAGGAACCACTGCGAGGAGCGGGATAAAGACTGGGCGACCATTGTGCTCCTGAGGACACTTTGACAACTATATCCGTAGCACTGACAGGGCCAGAACGTCGAAGAAAAATACAAAGCTGCTCTCTGCGGCAGGAGATTTCTTACGACCACCACGAAAACTTGTGCCACGCATCCAGAAGTATAACAACGACTTTCCTWCAAATAAATCCGCTCATTGCATCAGACGAAGGGTTTCCCAACTAGGGATGCGGACGCACTCACCTTGCGGCATCTGCACACCACCATATCCTCGGCTGTGCTCCAGATCAGAAGCGCTTACCGCACTACGCACAATCACCTCCACTACCTCTCCCCGCGTAAGATCGTTTCAAACCCGCTACAAACTTCCTTCAAACCTCTGTCACAAATGAAACTCTTTCCCAAGCACAACCTAAACCCTCCAAGCCCTGACTTCCCAGCACGCGTCGTATACCGTGTCGATCAAGTTCTACTAATCCCGCTACCTCGAAATTTCTTATTCCAATCACCAATGCGGTCGTTTCTTCAGTGTTATAAGCACAAATGTCCAAAGTAAATTTCCACGAAACCCTAATTTCTCAACCACCGATGATTCCCAAGTCCCGCAATCTGTTCCACTTCCTGTACCACTAATCAAACATGCAAAATGTAAAAGCCACAATCTGTTCCACTTCCCGACGAAATTCAAGCGCTCTATGGTGTGACCTTGACAACTCTCTACGTGGTGGTGAGGCTTCTGGCGTCGCTATGGAAACGGATCGATTGAGAAGCACTCCCAGCAAGATTTTCGTGTTCACAGGCTCCCGAAGTTTAGAAATTGAGTCAAAGCTGCGAGCACGGCGGGGGATTGATGGGTTCCAGATCCCAGGCTGTCGTGAGGAGAGAAGAGAGAGGAGCGGTTCCACGCCGGAATGTTCCCTTTGGTTTCCTTGATTCTGGGTTAGAATCTACACTATGTCCAGGTCAGCTTCGTAAAAAATTAACCCTTAAACGTCGAGCCGGACCTCTGTGTCCGATGGATGACAAAGAATCTTCATGTGTAGGATAGAAGTGCAACTATTCATCCTTGGAATTTGTGCGAAACGAGGAAATCTTCTATAGACTTTGACTTCCAATGAGTGCTTCCAATGAATGATTTCCATGGTCATCACAAAGTTTAGAACCTACAGTTTCCCAAGTTATCATGTGATTATTGCTGCTTCATGGGTTCACAAGTTAATATACAATTTAGCGCATCATTACAATGCATTACTTTACAATTTATCGCATCGTTACAATGCAATACTTTCAACTGATTACACTTTTATTTGAAAGTCTTCAATTCATTTTAAAATCTATGAAACACTTTATTTAAAAAAATTCAAACAATCAACAATGTATTATAAAAATTTAGATACTTATTACCATTGTATCTACACTAAGATGATAAAATAAGGAATACAAACTTGAAAAATCTACCACTTGCACTTTGGTCTTTTATAATTTTGCAAATAATGTCTAAGTGACCGCCCCATTTGGGCTACATTTAACCTTCAACCCCTCAAGGATTAAAAGAACATTGAATGTGCCTTCTTCAAATTTTCAATGGCATATTTTCAAGAGGGTGAAACAAATCTAAATATCTAGTAAGCTAGTCTTATAAAGTAACAAGACTAGATAGTCACTGCCATTTTGGGGTACATTGTACATTGTGATACCAATGTACCAAAAAGTTTCAGATTGGATTATTTTTCATAACCCTTCCAATTCATTTTATTTGGAGGGGGTTATGAAAAATAATCCAATATGAAAATAACCTGAAAATCCCAGTACCTCCCTCAATCTTGTATTTCTCAAAACAAACTTGTTTGACAATCGATATGGGTTAATTGGTTTTTGTGTCCATATATGTATTGAATATATACCGTATTCATATTGTATCCCAGTATTCATATCCCAAAATCTATAATAAGATCAACGGCAGGGAAAGGGGGGGTTTTAATTTTTAAGAAAAAAATTTCAATGGTCTGTGATTTTTCCGAGAGAGGGGAGGGGGCATTGATGCAAACCAGGAGGTGAAAGCCTCTTTTGGGCACATTGTAAGCTAGAGTCTTGCAGAACAAGTTGACAAACATCTTTTGGTCTAGTGGATAGCCGAATCGAGAATAAAAACTCTCATTGAAGTGGAACATAGGTCTTACTTCTTGTCCTTGTTTGGTCAAGGCATGTAGAATTGATCAATGAACAATGTTTTCACTATGCATCCTAAATAAAGTGCTTGACAATTTAGTCTAATGTAGCAAAGATTTTCCTTTTTATTCATAAAAAGACGATTATAGGACTTTAAAGACTAAAATATTATGGTATTTCAAATCTCAATTGAAACCCCTCCAATGTAGGCATACACACTAATTTAGGGCCAAGGCAAATTGACCCTTTTATTGCCCCTTTAGAAGGTAAATGTAAAAAGTGCCTCCTATTTTGTGCCGTGTCAATTTTGAATTTCTTCATTACCTCTAGCTAATTTGAGACCCCTGACTGCAAATTTGACTTCAGAATTTGCAAATTTTATCATATGTGGCAAATAAAATCATCCCGTGTTTCCTCCAAAGGCAAAAAAACGGGGCACTAAAGGGGTCAGTTCGTCCTGGCCCTAGTTTAGGGGTTACGGACAAAGAAAGGGGATTGCCGTGGAATATACTGGTAGAGACTGGGACAAGCGGTGTTGCTCCCACCCGCCCTTCCCAGTCGCCGTGAGAGCACGGGAACCGCCATCGCCACCGGAACACGCATCCACACTGCAAAAATTATAAAGAAACATGGAAAAAACGAAATAAACGAAAAAAAAAAAAAAGTTACGCAGGAACTTCTGATGTTCCGAGGAACATCTCGCACTCATTCACTACAATTGGCTTCTTCCAGTTCCTCCTTTCTTTCACATTCGTCATTTCATTGTGCGATCCTCGTCGAAGTCTCTCTTTCTTTCCTTTTTTCTCTTTTTTCTCTTTTTTCTGGAGACTCTAGAATTAATTTTTCTGGTGCACATTTACTTCAGGTCCCGTGACGTTGACAGCCTTTTCATATTCAATTCCGACTTTGCAGCTCGCAGCTACAGCGCTGGTCTGTCCTCGGAGGTGGATGCCGGTGRTTTTTTTGCATCAGTTGTGMGTTACTGCGTTTGTTGCAGTGGTGAARRTTCTTTGGAGATTCTYTAATTGGGCACGGGATTGGATATGTTTTCTGGATTTGGTCGAAGTGTTTCGGGATCTTTTGGTTGAGGAGGAGGATCGGAATCTCGGAGAATTGCTTCTCAAGAAGGAGGATAAATCGTGGGACTACGATGGATTGCTGCTGTCGAGRCGAGGGTTTTTGACGTCATTCTGGAAGCTTTATAAAACGGAGTACGTATTTGATTTGAAATATGCAGATCAGAGAGGCTATGGCAGGGGCCCGGTCGAGGCATCTTGTGTGCACTGCCTCCGCATTCGAGCCGCGCAAGGCGCACTTGCTTTTTGTCTGCTCTTCATTCAGGTCGGCTGATGAAATACTTTTTACTATCGTTGTATACATCGTCGAGTTTTTTGCTATGCGTTCTGAAAAATRTTTTTCCTGGTTTACAAGAAATACGTACTCATGCAGAATATGTCCGAGCGTCAATTTTAGGATCCCATTCCTCTGTTTGGATTGAATTTTCGTCCATAGTCCGGATTTCCCCTTCCAAATCTCTCGAGTTTCAAAGCAAGTGACGAGATTCGGTGATTTTTTCTGAGGCAGCCAATGGCGGGCCAGGGTTTTGCGAGCTTCCTAATATTTATCGTGGTTAATCAGTTCCTGTAGCATTCGAGATGAGTGACATGAACTGTGGAAATGCTTGCTCATCATTTAGGTCAGATGACGAGGGATATTTCGCAGCCCTTGGAACTAACTTTTTTAATTGTTTATGTCCTTGTATGCGTCGTCRAGGTTTTGATATGCTTTTTAAGAGGAATTCTTTTCCTGGTTTACAAGTGCGTACGCATCCAGAGTAGTTCTGATCGCCAATTGGAGAATCCCGCTTTTTAGTTTGGTTYTGTCCTTAGTCCATCGTCCGGATTTTCCCTTCCAAATCTCTCGATTGTTAAACCAGGTAACGAGACTCGGTGATTTRTCCYGAGGCAACCAATGGCCGGCCTGGATCTTGCGACTGTCCAACAATTTTTCTGGTTAWAGTATATCAGACAATTTGCCAAAGCTGTATCTAAGTTGACCAGTAGAGGGTGGGTTAATCAATTRCTGCGAACTCGCGTCGGCGGATGTGGTCTTCTTAGATTTTATTTTTCACTAAGAAGAATCTTTCTTACTTGTCGTAGCAGGCCCCTCTCTCTTTGGCATTCAAGTACATTTGCTGGTTGTCGCAAATCTTGTTCGATGATTACAGCTGCAATGTCCACTGAAAATCGAGGTCAGTTTTGCTTCCTACTGCATTATTTTACGTAATAGTTGGTGACGATTTTGGATTTTGGATTTTGGATTTTGGATTGGGATCTTAAAACAGAACATTATGTTTTTATTGTACTATTGAACTTAGATTTATAAGGCTATCTAGTTGCTGACCCTTGTCAGCCACAGGAGATTTGTGAACCCCAATGCTCGATATGTAATGCAACAACTTGTAACAAATTTTGAATTTTGTTTGTAGGAGATCAAAACGAGTCGGAAGCACTTGTTGCGTCGCTGGAGTCTTTTAATTATCAATTAGGGTGGCGAAAGCTACGACGAGCTTCTGTAAAGTACATAGAGTCACAAGTGCATGGCGATCCTAAGGATCAGATTAACCTGGATCATAGTGCTAGGATACATTCGCCGGCTGGAAATGGTTCTTTAATACAACCTTTAAATTTGCACGTTGATACATCAAGTATAGGGGATAGTAGCGATTTGTTTCAGCTGTGGTGCAAGGTACACTCTCATATTTTTGACGAGGGATCGTCCAGAGAACTTTGGAGGTTTTGTAAAAGGCTATTCATTCAGCATAGTAGTCCCCCCTCAGCCTAGAAACTTGTCTTTTCTGCATATGTAGAACTTAATTCCATTTTTAAGAATAAGAGTTTCTAACACTGGGATTCAGAGGGGACCAGGTTTTGCACAATTGAATTTAGTATTTCCTTGGTAGATGATCTACATACGCTATTAACTTGGAGTGTTACGCTCAAATATGGGGAAACTTGCAGGGTGCAGCTGTCGTCATGGGTTTTCTTCTCGCAGCGTTTTGGCTGAAGAAGGGAATCTTAAATCGTTCCCAATTCTGGGGGTTTGACTCTACTTCTCTATTAGGTGCTCTCAAGTTATCTCCCACTTTGCTTGGTGTATGTCTTACAGGAGAGGTCACAGCAGGGCCGTACTATTGGAATTTTCCTGGCGTTTGGGGGTCTTTTGTTCTACTCATTACTCACGAGTACGATGACAGCGCAAATTAAGGTTTGAACTCATTCTGCCTGTGCCTATTGTGTAGCCTGATTACTCCTACTTGCCAATGCGACCAGGAATAAAAGGAGATTTTTTCATCTTGCAGACTCTGAATTTTATACCTTTTTTTTCAGAGTAGATGCTTAGATGCATTAGCATAGAATGACCATTTCAGATTTCCTGTGAATAGACGTGAAGTCCACCTGTGTCCGGGGTTTATATATCTTTTCTTCTCCTACTTCATTTGGCAGTACAACACATTTTTTATTCTTGAAAAGTTCGATCTGCAGTTACGAATGGAGTGGCTCCGTGAAGGAGCTCACTCGCAGGTGATGGAGAGTGGGCACATCGTGATATGCGGGGCCAACAATCATATTACAACTGTCCTTAAGCAGCTTAACAAGTCCCATGAATTTGCCATTCGTGATGGTACTGCGGCATCACGGTATATTTTCGCTTAGAGTTGTCCCAAAGATCTCTTTGATTAACATGTAGTGTTGTCAAACGTACTGGTGAGGGTGGACGTTACTTACTGTGGCCCGGGTTTACTAGAGTGGGCTAGTTTCGTGTTTGGAGTCAATAATTGACTTGGTCAACCTATTGTATTGAGCCTCCATTTGCATGATTGCAGAAAGCAAACAGTTCTACTTCTTTCAGAGCGAACAAGGAGGGAGACTGAGAAGATTGTCTCACCTGTCACTAAAGAATGCTCTCAAATCAATATTTTGACCCGATGGTAAGGAAAATTGATCCTTATAGTGGCGCAATCGCACTTTTGTTCTACGATTTATTCATTGACTCTCATATGCCAACTTGTTAGTTTAGGACAATGTGCTGTCATGTAAGTCATGGATTTCTGTGATGCATTCGTCTTCTCCAGCCATGGATTTTGTATTATGCATGTTTATGCTCTCATGGATCTACTTGTAAGTTATACTATGAAATTCACAATTAGTGTTCTGATGTATTGAAGCAAACTAAGTTCTTGTGGTGAACGCAGCGGTAGCCTCAACAACACGAGGTCTTTTGCGAAGGTGGCTGCTGACAAAGCTCGCTCCATTCTCCTTCTGGCTAATAAAGATGACCCGTAAGCTGTATACGGCACGTCTGTGCCTTCACATTTTCATCTGAGGATTAACTCTATCTGTGCATTTGAGTTTGGTATACTGCTAGATAACATCGCTTGAGTTTCTAGTTTCTATTTGTTCTTGACATCACGACCCAACTTCTGATGCATAGAAGGATAGAATTATAGGTTGGAAGGATGGTTRTATCTGAGATTTCTTATCCTGATCTTTGAAATTTGCACAGATATGAGGCAGATGCAGACAATGTTCTTGCGCTTTTAGCGTTGCAGTCGCTTCTTAATGAACAAACTGCYGGTAATGTAATTGTGGAGGTAATGCCATGTTTTGTAATATAAACTTGCTGTTGGATACTGGAACATCTGAAATGAATTGTTCGCACTCTGTGATATTGCTGCAAAATGTGCTCGCTACACTTAATATCTTTGCTATGGATGTAGGTGTCTAGGAAGAGCACTGCGGGCTTATTGAAATCTTTGTCTGGGTTACGAGTAAGTCCAGTGCAGAATTTGTCATCAAAGCTCTTTGTCCAATGTACTCGCCAACCTGGCTTGGTTGATGTCTACAAACAACTTCTCGATCACGGCAGTATGTCTSTTGAACCCAACACTCTCTTATATCGAACTTATTTTATGCCCTTATTAAMTGGTCATGGTTATGAAGGATTCATCAATGCTGACCAGGTTGTTTACTGTAGTAAGCGTATTAATTGAAGAAAATTTTCTTACAGAGACCGTTGTAAACCTTCGTAATTACCCAAGTCTTGCTGGACTTTCATATGGAGARGTTCGTCGTGGATTTCCAGAGGTATTAGATATCTTCTCACCTTCTGGAGTCTTGGTCTTGAATGCATTGAATTTTCTCTTTCCTTTGAATTGATGTTGTAACCTATTCTAGTTCTTTGAGGCTTTCTGATAGATCCTTAAGGCATTTTCATAATGGAATTATGTGTTTGCAGGCTGTGGTTGGTGGACTCATTCCGTTTGGAGGAGGTCCAGAGTTTCATCCTTGGGACACACGTATCTTGGAATCGACTGATCAGGTTGTCATTTACATCTTAGAACTGCTCTGACTTTTTGAGGATGTTAATAGTTTGTTAAGGACGATCAGAGCAAAGAGGTTGGTCGAGAACTATAAATTAACTTGCATTGGTTTTAGATGATGTGAGAATTTTCCGAGCCTCGTAGAATGCATTGGAAGAAATGTATTACTTGGAAATGTTTGTTTGGGACAGTTTAGTGTAAGRATATGGAGGATAGATCTGAGGAATTCGAGAACGCATGTGAGGAAATTCACAAAACTTTAAAGAATCTGCTGYCCGGCCAAGGGCCATTATYCATATTTTGTCRTACCTCACCGAACCATAACTGAGTCGATTGGAATTTTTTGTGGCAGTTGCTAATTATAGCACGCAAACACACTCACCGCGTGCCCCCCGCAGCACTCCTGGCCTATGCCGAGGAGAAGTCGAAGATGATTAGATCATCTGAAGCGTCCACCTCTCGTTCAATCTTCGATTTATCGACGTCATATAAGTCCAGGAATTTGACTAGGATCTTTAATCGGACCACGAAGCCAGTTTCTAAGGTGTGCATCTATTTTGCCACCTTTGTCTGCTTATTCACACAGATGTTTGGAGCTTTACTCATCCGCAAGACTTACTTTTTTTTGAAATATCTCATGCTGTGCAACTGTACTTGTGGTGTAGACAGCTGATTGGGCTCTTGCAAGGAAAGAACGAATTATTATATTGGGGTGGCGTCCTGGTGTTAGCGAGATGGTGTGGGAATATGATGATTATGTTGGCCCTGGTAGTGAACTGGTAATTGTCTTTCCTGCAGTATTTTGTGTTTGATTTCTTATCACACCACACTAAGGTTATGAAAGAGTTAAAAACGTAAGGGTCATTCYTTGGTCGATTGAGTTTGATTGYCTGAGAATTACCRATAAGAAAATACCGGTAAATATCGATTGATGGTCRTATGATTTTGTATTGAGCCTGAATAGTTGGAAGTCAAAGCTATGCTGATKCGTGTTCTAATTCTTTCTATTGCGCTTGCTAGCTCAAAGTTAGAATTGTAGAAATGTACATGAGAAGAATCAGTGTTAGGTGGTTCCTTCTTGCTGTTCTCGATGGTTTTTCCTTCGTTGAGTTTTGAGTAGTGACTTTTGATGCATTATTTTTTCATTTCAGATTATACTAGCAGAGGCGTCTGTGGAAGAGAGGAAGGCCTGCTTGGCTAGAAGAAGTGAAAAACTACTACGCAATATTCATATAGTTCACAAAGTGAGTTTGTTAGTGCTTTGCCTGTCACCTCTTGCTTTTTGTAACAAAACGTGAACTACYTCTGATTTCGTTTGTTTTATGYCCATGMTATATTAYATGAGAAATTCTGTGTTTTGACTGTTTTGAAATATCAGATTGGTAATCCTATGAGTCGATCTGACTTGCAAGACGCTATACTGGAGAGTATTACACAAAGGTCTCACAAAGGAGTGAAGTCAGCAGGCGATGATTTTGAGCAAATTCCTCTTTCTATTGTAGTTATCGGAGACAGTGGGTGGCTTTCTGGAGGTTTTTTCTTAACTTTGTGTTTGTTTGAGGTCTTGCAATGCTTTAGTGCTTCCTCTTGGTTTTGGATCTGCCACCACAACTTCAGGCACGGTATCTAGAGTTTAATCAACTCCTACATATTGTCTGTTATTTCAGATTCAACCAAGCCTGATACCCAATGTGTATTTGCATTGCTGCTTGCGGAATCACTTTGCAAGGAAAACAATGTTAAGGTGAGCTCATTGATCGACAAGCATGTTGAATGTCTTCAGAATTTCGCCTACTTCAGAATTTTCTGTTTCCTAGTCGCCTTCCGAGCAAATCAGGGTTTCAATTCTGAACATCTTATGAGTTACAGTCGATAAATTTTGTTTTCTCAAAGTCGCGGAAAGTAAACATCTTGTTAAGGTAAAGTGTGTTTCATATTGTGAAGTACTGAGGTCTGCCTCTTTTTGGACTTTATCTCATGAATTGGAACGTCTTGTTGGGTATCAACATTAAGATTTTCTGCCTTACGATTTGTCTTCACGTGACACCATACTGCGATTCACAGTATATCAACTGGTCTATTGCACTTGCAGGTGACAAATTTAGTGGCTGAATTTATTGACACCAAGCTGGGGAAGCAGGTTAGTCTGCAGACTCCTTAATCTTAAARATCTGAAGAAAGAGAACGTTTTAGTAAGAGRATCTGAAGCTTTAGTTGAAACTGGAATTGATCTCGACAATCTTCCCSTAGTCTTTGTACTAWATATTTCTCGCAGGTGCTTGGGTGTTAYTAGGAGATCTTAGGAACGTCCTAATAAGTTCATACCTTAATTTCTCACYATGACACGGGAATTCTCGTCTGCCGGGATAGTGGTTGTGTAGATTCTTAATAATTGTTCTTTATTACCTGGTGTGATGAGCATGGCTGTGGGTGCAATGTAAGTGAAGGTCTGATAGTTGCCATGATGCTTTCAGGTTGTGAAGAGTCATCCTTCGCTGACATACATTGGAACTAGTCATTTGGCTGGGCTGGTGACGTCTCAAGGTACGTCCACAGTCACACATACAGTATATGCACAGTTCATCTGTGCGCAGTGCCTTCTAGATGATCATTGATGACGTAGGAGATACGAGTATATTATATTTGTCCATTTGATAAGCCCTGAAGTTGCTCTTTACGACTGGTAACTCTTTTCTCTTGGCTGTCTCAGTGATTGAGCACAAGGAGTTGAACTCTGTTTGGACAGAATTGCTTAACTCTTGGGGAAATGAGATATATATGAAGGTACGTGTGTTGAATATGAGTGTCGAATTCCATATCGTCAAWTTATGTGTCCCCCAAAAGTAGACGTTCTGCATCGTTGAAGCGTGCAATCTGCAGTTTCTAGTGTTCGTACTGCAAGCACTTAACCCATAAGTTTCTAATAGTGTCCGCTTCCTTATTTATAGGAGTAAAATCAATCATTTATGAAACTTCAAGAAAAGCTACAGAATGTACCTACAGAAAGAAATAATCATATCCAAGTTTTCTTGAACAATATAAATATGTTTGAAAGTCACCACTTCCAATGTAGATTTTTAGGTTGGACACATTGGAGCTGAATACTTGATATCGTGATTGTGCATTTCTATTATTAGGGGATACAATTGTATATGCAAGAGGGCGAATCACCATCTTTCGCTGAACTTCAAGAGCGAGCTGCAGCGAAGACTGAAGTTGCTATAGGCTACCGACATCATAATAAAGTGGTACGAACGTCTGTATTCCAGTCTCTATTAACAAKTCCACCTGTTCTACCGTATTATATCTTTTGRTTTTTMGTTSCATGATACAGTATGAGCAAGTTGTAGTCTCRTGAGAAAAWTTACCAGTAGATTTAATCCCTGTTCTGTTTCAACATGCTTGCAGGTTCTGAATCCAAGCTCGAAAGAGAAACCCCTAGAATTAAGTAGAGGAGATTCTCTTGTTGTAATCTCGGAATTCGAATAGATATRCATTGCCATTMCCAATTGGGATTGATCACAAGCGATAACTTACATCCTGTTTAAGTTACATTYGGCCGGCATGAGAAGGTCAGCAACTACCGGTAGTCTCAGGTTTTTGCAGAAAGACATTAATTATTCCACGATTTCTGTGCATGACGGACCACACCCCAAGACATGGGCAATCACCGTCTTCCAATCCCAGCCCAGGCTAAAAAGAGGTTGATGGAGGATAACGTTCCTTCAAGGAGCGCTCACCATTGGCCACTCTTGGCAATCCGAAATCATAGGAGCACTGGCCTTCCCACGGCGTCTGAAGTTCAGTTCTTTGGCAATATCGTCCGTCACATGCCGTGCTTGCTCCCGGTCTCTTTTCAGCTTTTTGATGTGCCACGTGCTGGCTCGGCCTCTACGCGCAGTGCTTGCTGCCACTTGGGCCTCGGATTACAAGTGTAGCCGGCTCATCTCAAGAAAGATAATTCACCAGAACTCTTTGTGATCTTGTCCCTTCCGAGGCCGGCGGGGCTGGCTCGATTAAAAAGCCCGCAACTTAAATTCAAGACCTTTTCAAGATTATCCTGACTTATCCTAGAAGTGCGCGTGACACTAATTTACCAAAGTCACACTATATTAAATTCTTGTAGGTTGAAAAACTATTATATTAGGCTAATTTCCATAAGAATGAAAGTTTGAAGTGACACTAATTTAGGACCTCACTGTATTGACAGGAAAGTTTTGTGTAGAGGGATACAATAGTGCGGTAGTGTGGGTTAGTTAAYTATTGCGACCGACTGTATTGTMTTCTYCAMAATWTGTAGGCGAKGGGGACGAAAGYAACCGCCTGGTCCGGTCGTGGGSCACCGGTTGGAACCGGTAGCCTCGCTATCCAAGGGGGAAGGTGCGGCTATGGCGGACGGAAGCGCTSRATGCAGCAATCAGCGCTTTCGAACTCCGCCACTTCTATCTCCCCAGCAGATTCAGCCCAGCACACCTCCACCATCACCCTGCCAGCCCGACATTCCACAACATTCTTCCCAATTCCTCCTGGCTTTGCAATTCCCCCGCCCTTGCGAATTTGACGTTGCCCTCCAATTCCATGGCGTCTTGCGTGATGTCGTCGGCGTCGGCCGTCGCTGCGACTGGTAGCGTCGCTGCTGGCGCTCCTCGCAAAGCGCAAGCTCAAGCCAATGTGCTGCTCTCTTCTCGCCGCGCGTCCACGGTCTCCGGCGTGGCGCTTCCGCCCCTTGCGCGCTCGGCCGTCCGCACAGGTTTGGCCGACCTCCTGGTGATTTGCATGCGCCTGCGTGTGCGATCCGCGTGACGGTTCTCTGTGTAGGTTTATTTGGAGTGCATTTGGAGTGCATTCGTCGCCTCCAGAGGTTTYGGAGTTAACTTACTTCTTGAATTTGAAGGAGGTCGATAACCGTCTGTTAGTTTAATGCAATTGCCACGGACAGCTTATCTATGCAATTCTTATTTTTTCACGTGTCTTAGTGAAATGCGTTACTCGTTATCTAGTGACGACTATTTGATTCTACAAGAGAGTTTGGGAGGATGCTGACCGACATTTGGCTTCTTGCACCTGGCGATGCGGTCTCGCTGGAGTCGCTATCGTGCCAGTCTTGGGTTGAATTGTTTGAAAATGTCCTTTTCAGGCTTTAAACTGATTCTGAAGTACCCTCTAGWACGATGAATTTTGGCGTTACTCGTTTCTTCTTTCCTGTGTCGATCGTGTCGCCGACATGCGGTGTATATTTGGTATTTGCGGGGCAATCAGTTACTGATTGGATATGTAAGGGAATGAATACTTTGTTTACTTACATGGTCTTCATTCTGATGAATAGCAGAAACGAAGAGATCCTTGACAATTGTTGCCACTAAAGCAACCCGTGAAACCTCCGTGAACGAGGCGGAAACTTCCGTGAACGAGGCCGGCGCTGCAGCCAGCGCTGCAGCGGAGGATTTCTACAAAAGCTTGAAAGCCGCGGTATATTGTTGAACTTTTTAATWGTCGTCTTTTTGTCTTCAAACTTTAGCAGTAGTGGGAAACAGAGTTTTCACAATAGAAGCTTAGCCAACCGTGTTATGCTGTGAAACTTTACAACTTCATTAACCTTAGTCCTGTCTCTATACTTTCACTAGATATCTGCATTTGCATCGCAAAATCCATCGAGTGTAAAGATGCAATCTTGTCTGGTATTGAGATTCGTATATTTTCAGGTTCTAATCGAGTTTGATTTGCAGTGGGATAAGTCAGATGACAAGCCCGCTATCGCTGGATTGGGATTTGCTGGACTGATCGGAATATGGGCAGCTTTCGGCCTTGTCGGTGTGAGTGTCGAAGTCTATGTCACTTTTGTCCTGATTGACAGGGAGGAATCTAGTTGAAATCCGAATTTTAGGCTAGTATGCCATAGTCTTTCTCCTTAAGCGTCGTCAATTTGGTTTATGATGGTCGATTGGTCCTTTAGTGAGATGTGCGTGGTATCGCGTACTCTCAAGTATTGAGAAGATATAAGCTCGGAGAGTTATTTGTATGCTAGATTATCACACTAATTCAAGTTACTAAGTAAGAGCATCTGATCGATTTGTGACAGGCCATTGAGAAGCTTCCACTCGTTCCGGACCTTTTTGAAATTGTCGGAATTCTGTTTACGGGGGTAAGCATCAATCGAATCCTTCATTTGTTGCCCTTAATATACCTGRGGTTTCTTGTCTGCGTTATAATACAACTTCGTAATTGTTGCTGAAGCGCATCCTCTAAACTAGAATTGCGCGAATGTTAGATGTTGAAATGAATATGCTAATTCTGAGATTGAATGCACATTGTGCAGTGGTTTGTTTACCGATACCTGCTCTTCAAGCCCGACAGGTTAGTAGGCCTTCTGGGGCTAGATTCACTTCTTTCTACGATCAAATCCTGTATGCAATTGTTTGCAAATTTGACCGTTATGAGGCCCCGCTGCTATAAGTACAATTTGCATGAGAACCGAACTTAAGGTCTAGTTTGGAACTGTTTGCCTACTTATTTCCTGCTCATGAAAGTCTTTAGTGAGAATTTTTGGTGGACGATGCTGACTAAGTTTCTGGATGTCTCTGAATCTTGTAGGGAAGAACTTTTGAAGGTGGTTGATGATGCGAAGGCTAGGATCACYGGACAGTGATGTCCTGTCAAGATTCATTGTATTATTGATTCTCGGGGATTGAGAAGAAGTGCAGTAAGAGGTAGACAGCAACGGCTGCTTTGAAGCCCAAGCTGAAATCCAAAATGTGATTCTTCTGGAWTTTCTTCTGGTAATCCTTTGTGTAAAGTTGATGGCTTTTTAAGGAACTTGAGAGGCTAGAGGCACGTTTTGCACGCCCTGCTGATCTTGTACATGATGCACTCATTCTTTTTCTTCAATCCGGATGTTGTGTTGTGCTTGAAAACCTGTAGGTGGTACTGCTGCTTTTGAGGTTAATGTTTGGATGGGTCTCGGTGGTAAGCGCTTGCTGGCAGCATTCCTGTAGTTGCACTGGGCGTGGGTGTGGTATTCCTGTAGGCAGAGAACTTTGTTAAGATCATAAACTCAAGAAAYCTGCGATGATCCTTTAAGTTTTTGGATACTCTACTCTAACTCCAACCTGAATCCAAATTTTCCAAATTCACCTTCGATGACAAAATAATGAGAAAATAGCATATGCCATCTTCAGAATGTTACAGGTCTATTCTCTATCTTCATTTAACCCCTAAAGGACCGCATTGTCTTGGCCACAATCTTTTGGGCATGTGGCCGTGCATTTAGGCACTCTTTTCCAAGCTTGCCGTTGTACTTGATACAAGACTTGATATTTTGTGATTGTCATCATTTGAAGACTTAGATAGTCATATCCATCTTATTAGAGCATTCTAGAGCTTCCTCAGCCATTGATCTATACATGGTCCTCCAATGACTCTCCGGACAACATCACCTCCCAAACTAAGAGATGCAAGGGCTACATTCTATTTGGGAGTTTGGTATTGGCTAGCTTGCATTGGATTATGGAGGGTGGAATTGCAATGGGGACAACAACTAGCCTGGTTGTGACTAGGTTTCTTATATCTCATTGGAGTCCTTCAATACTAGACTTCCATTGAAGACACCCTTATGTCCTAGCACTTTGATCCCATCTTTCCTAACTTGTGCTTTAGTCTCATCTATTTTCCAAATGACCAAATTTGATGTAGTTCATAATTGTGCTTTGAATAAAKTCTTTGTAAGTTCTCCTAAAGTCTTCCCCTTGCACACCTAATATCAATTCTTTAATTTGCTATTAATGAATATTTAGGATGTTTGTTTTTTAAGCATTTTGAGCAACTAAGGTGAGGAATTCCATTTCAAAATGGTATCTCCTTTCTTTGGGTTATGTTGTTTTACTTTCATCTTCATTTAAAGGGACTTAAAGGAAATGTTTCCAYTCAATCGTTCCATCAAGGTATATATACAATTTTGCTCTTTTTCTTTTGTATCCCATCCCATAAATGATCTCCCAAAGAAGTTTTAAGGATGTTACAAAAAATACTTATACCCATCTTTTGTCAATTGCACCAATTGTCTTTTTGAGATTTTCACTTGTCTAATTCCAATTTTTTCCCTTCTTGTGGCCACTTGAATTTCTTGAGACCAAAGTTTTTTTTGCCATTCAGTAGATTGACTACAATGGCAATTGGATCAGATGCATATGGTACAAGCCATCAAAGTTTCAGTCTAGTGCAATCAAAAAATATGCTCCCAATGTTTTGACCTTCATAATTAGTTTTAACAAAAAAATTTGCTCCCAATGCTTTGACCTTCATAATTATTTTGTCATTTTCTTTAGGAGTATCCCTCATAATGTCGGATGGCATTCTTGAGGTCGGCTATGGTACTACAAGAGAAAGTGGTGTTTTAAGTATAGTCTTAGTAGTATAGTCTTTTAAGTAATGACCTTCAGGTAAGGTTTTTAGTAAAAATTTACTAAAAAGACTGTCTTTTCAGTAAAATTTTACTAAAAACCTTACCTAAAGGTCATTACTTAAAAGACTATACTACTAAGACTATACTTAAAACACCCCTTTCTCTTGTAGTGGGTGCTTTGAGATGGTAGGTGCACCTGGAATGACACACCCTGGAGGCTTTTCATGAACAGAGTTACATCGCCAGGTCAGGGTGAGGTGCACAGCCTTGTTCACACTGAGAAGTGGGGCGAGTTTCCAATCTTCATCATGGTGGGGTGCTAGAGGAGTGGCAGTTGCCGGTCATCTCCCAAGCACACACCTCGATACAGAAGCTCCTGCACTGATATTAAGCCATGTCGAGTGGTGATGGCCTTCTTCAATTGCGTCACTGTCCGAAGGTATTTTATGTTGACTGCGAGAACATTTCGCAATTGTCTTCCTTGAATGTTGTTGACGTCAAGGATCAGCTCAGTGCCTGCCTTGATAACAGTGCTCCTGCACATGATTGAAGCAAATCGCTCGCACAGGCGAGGTCGAGTCCTGCTCTAAAGGATTTCAAAATGACCGCTTCCTGAATCAACTCTGAGTCAGTGCACTTACTTTATCACTGCAATTATCTACCTAGTGTGCATCAGATGCCATATTCGTTATATTGAGACTTTTTGCATGTACTTATGTCACGGATTCTCATTCTAGAATCAACAAGAGTCTTACATTTGAGTGGTATTAGGTCAATGGTTGGTATTGGGTTCGCCTACCTAAAGCGACGATGAAATGGACTCTCGCCTAGCTCAACAAAACAGAACTCAAAATAACACCGATACAGTTATACACTTGAGTCCTGAGAATCCAACGCTCTCAGCAACTGCTCCTCGTGTTGTCCTTTAAATACAAACATTCAAGCCTCAGGCGCAGCAGAGAGGCTGTCAGACGAAACTCTTGCAGGTGAAATGAATTCGGGATTTCAAAAATTCATCAGGACAATTGCCAAGACATCATCATCATAATATTTCTGATTTTTTTAAGCCAAAGATGTATTTTTCTCTAGGATTGTCCAGAACGTGAGATTTTTGGACGTAGAATGTACACCATTTTAGAATGGCAATTCACCATGAGTATGTATGTGATAGTCCACACTCMACAGTACACCTAAATGAAGTGCTTTCTAGTCTGGCCTAAGAGTTTCTCACCAGAAAAAAGAAAAAATTCATCAGATACATGATGGACAACTGGTAACTGCATTTGATGTATAATAATCATATAAAATGCAAACATCGCCTAAGTGAACTTGTCATTAATCAGTACTGCCCCATAGAATGTGATGTGATGTTTAACAAGAACACGTTGTACAGTACGTCCGTAAGTTCCTGATTTGCCATTTTGCATTCCTACTCGGTGACACAATCCAATGAAAAGAGGCTGCCATTTCATTTTGGTATTAGTTTCCCCCCTCCCTCCTAATTAACGAGAGCCGTTGATTTTTGACTACAAAAAAAATTACAACCCCCCGCCACAACCGTTGATCTTGGATACAATCTTGGACACAGATTTGATACATATATGATACAAATACAGATACGAATAAGATACAAATAAGATACAAATATAAATACAGATATGAATATAGATACGAGTAAGATACGAATAAGATATGAATACAGATATGAATACATGAATATAGATACAAATACATGTACGAATACAAATATGGATATGAATACTGGGAAACATATCCCATATTGTTTGAAGTAGTTCGTGCTTCCTGAAAATTATAAAGAGGGGGAGGGGAGAGTTTAAATAAAAAAATCTAATTAAATTTCTTTTAATTTAAAGTATTTGTGGGTGGGTGGGTGGGTGGGTGGGGGTTGAGGGGGATAAATAATAAAAATAAATTGGATTGGGTTGGGTACATAGAAGTGTCACTATGCACTCACTATGCACTCACTATGCACTCACTAATGCACTCAAAAGTGACTGTACACAGCCAGCCCAAAACTTGGAGAGGTGGAGAATTCTGCAGATAAACGGCCCCTATCAGCCTGTAATCATCAGTCCTGTAAATTCATCAGGACCTGTAATGACATACTTCTGCAAGAATTAGTCTGTCTCTGTGCCGCCACAAGAACTATGCATCAATCCCTCCATTGGCACTACATGTGATTTGTAAGCTACTGATTCTCAAGACTCAACTGCTTTTTTGATTTAGAACTTAAGACCATCCTTAAATTCATACTCTCTTACACATGATCCATCACTGATGCAGCAGTGGTGCCATGTTGTTAGGGTTAGTAGTGGTACGCCAGGGTGAACTGACCCAGGCTCTCATTGCCCCCTTTTTCTTACCCCTGGGGAAAACATTGGAATTCTTTTATCTGTCACATATGACAAAATTTGCAAATTCTGAATTCATGTTTGCAATCAAAGGCCCCAAAATTAACTGAGGAGGTGAAGAAATACAAAAATCCCCCATTTTGCCCCCCCTCTCCAATTATTTTTCCTCCACTCTTTTATTTTTTCCACTGACCCCCATTTTTTTTCCTCTTCACACCTGATTTTGTTCTTTGTGAAATATTTTTTTCACCAAAGAACTTCCCTTTCCCAGTGAATGCCCTTTTTTCCATAAATTCCTGTTCTTTTGAATATGCCCATTTATTTTTTACCCTCACTAGCCATTATGTTGCCCATTGTCCATTTCTTTATTGCATTCTCCATTTTGCTGCTTTGCCAACCTTTGTTCTGCACTCCCCCAATGTCTATCCTAAACCCAACCATTTACACTGTCCCACTCTCCCTTTTGTTTTGCCTACTACCAAATCCCCCCTCCCTAAATTACTTTTCATCCAATTTTGCATTTTTTCCAGCACCACTCATTTTCCCTCCATGAACCTGATTTAATTTTGGCCAAATAATGGTTTTCCCCCTTGCCTTCTCCTTTTTTATGTTTTTGAGCATGCGTGAACGCTTTCCGTATTCAAGTACTTTCCATTTGAAGTGTCCTAGTTGGGTTCAAGTCATAATTTATTAATTGGTGCATAATGTTTTTGGGCAATATCGGTCCTTCACTACAATATCTTAAAAAGCACATGTACCACATGCAAAATTTATGCGCACCAACTCCCATTCCACATCCCTTCAAAGGAAGTTTATGATGCTTGTGGGAGCAGCTGTCCCTTTTTGCACTAATTTCCTTCCGGGCAGCGTCCTCCCTGAATCCAGTCACGCTGTTTGCAGTCGCTGGGGAGAAGTCTGGTGATGTGGCCATCACGTGTTTTTTTAATGTCACCAAAAATTCCATATAATGTTGTGTCTGACGTCACTGACGACACGTGACATTGCTAGTGACAACAACACGTTTGCATCCTTTTCTTGAGTTGTTAGCTTGGACATCATCCGAGATCGTAAAATTTGGCACGCGTTTTTCAGAAAACGCAGGATGTCATTTAAAACAGGCACATGTTTTTTTTGAACGTCACGTGTTTTTGCAAAAACGTAGTCAAAAATGCAGGTTTCTTATAGTGTTCACCAAAAACTAATTCAAACGTAGTGCGTTCTTGTCCTGTAACAAAAAAAATATTTATATAGTATGGAATGTCAAGAAATTAGTGAGAGGCAACCTAATTTCACTATTTTGTGTATACACCGTTCTGTTTTTCCACCGATTTAATTGATTTGTAACTCGTTTAGATCATGTGTCCATTGCTCATTGGTTTGCAATCTCCCACCCGCGACTTGACATCAACAGTATGGGATGACTGAATCCGGGAAAGTTCCCATTAAGGGAGAGGCATCCAATGGCGTCCATGTACCCAATGCCATCCAAATCTGCAAGACATAATCATTTCAGGCTATAAATGTAGGTAGGCGGTACATGGCTTATTTCTTTGACCTAAAATAATAAGCAATCTACATCCCTGCTACATTTATGTTCTAGAATGAATGGCTGACCTAGAAAGGGACGGCATTGGGTACATGGATGCCATTGGGTGCCTCTCCCTTACGTCCAGTCGGGGCTAAGGTCGAAAATTTAGCCCCTCCCAATTGGATAGCCGAGAGGGCTACAAGCTCCCAAGTACTATAAGACGTCTTAGAAGTGCCACCGGTACAAGTAGAGAAAACTGATGGTGAAGTGATAGTTCTTGACAGCGAGACCAAAGCTCAATCTCTAGCGCATGCAGTGCAGTTTTGGACATTACTATACATCTGCATCGCATGAAAAGAGTGAAAGCCGCGATCTCTTTCCCGTAGTAATGAAGTGGTTTGTCCTCAAGTCTTGTGTTGTAGGTTACTTCGTTTGACATTCCAATTCGTTTAATCATGGAATCAGTCGAAGCAGGGCAAAGGCGTACCTCACAAATGCTCCAATATTCCTTCATGTGCAGRAGCACCAATGACAAGACAAACCTGGAGCTGATGCTTGATATCACCAACATTCAGGGCAGGCGATTGAGCAACGTTCTCTCAGTCAGCATCAACAGGATTCGAACTGTGTTTCAATTGAAGAAAGCCATCGCCACTCGTCATGGCTTATTAGTCCAGGAGCTTCTGTATCAAGGTGTGTGCTTGGGAGATGACCGGCAACTGGCACTCCTCTTACCCACCAAAATGAAGATTGGAAACTCGCCCCGCTTCTTAGTGCAAACAAGGTTGTGCACCTCACCCCGACTTGGCGATGTATCGTTGTTCGTGAGAAGCCTCCAGGGTGTGTCATTCCAGGTGCACCTGCCATCTCAAAGCACCATAGGGTCATTGCATGAAACACTTGTACTATTTTCCGTCACACGTTGGAAGTTGAAGTCCGTTTGTAGCATAAATAATGCAAAAATGGTTCAATCAACACGAAATTCAAAATGAAGGTTTTTTTCCATTTTCCAACGTCTTTGAATTTTTTCAATTTTTTTGGAATGATTTTAGGGGTGTGTGTGCAATTTCCATAATATGTCACACTTGCGGTTTTATAGGTTTTGAGTACTTTTGAATACACAAGGTAATGAAGTTGGACCTGAGGTTTTGTAGATTTGTTCTCCTAATGAACATACAACATCTGAGGAGTGGGATTTGCAAACCAGTGCTTCCCGTGCCTTCTTTATTGCCATAAAGTGTGCTTCATTTAGCATGTATTTCTAAGCAATAGAACATGCAAATTTAGTATTTTCCTTGGGAATTGTCCTATACACAAAGTTCCTAAGAATGGCCATTTTTTTGCTTAATTTTCAAAAATGGTCTTCTAATTTTTATTTAAATGGAAATGACAATAGGCATTTTTCAGTAGAAAACACAATCTTTGCCGGATGATAGTACTCCAGCGTTATACTAAGTAATGCATAGTAGTGGTGGGGGCCACTACGGATGAGAAAATCCTACATGGACATTATCTAAACCCTGTACCTTAAATCCTAAACACACGAGTCATCTATTGTGAAGTAATAGGGTGTCATTCCACTGGCACATCTCATTTTCAATCGATGGCCTATGTTTCATCTTCTGACCCTGTAATAGTACGCACAGTACTTGTAGTACCTGTAGTACTGTTAGAGCAAAAACCCGAAACGCAACAAATAGTACAAGTGTTTCGTGCAATGACCCCATAGCCCTCAAGAATGCCATCTGACATTCCGAGGGCTACCACGCATAGCAAGACTTCCATCTCCTTTGTAATGGAAAGTTGCTGGCGCAAGAAAATTTGTCACTGCCAAGGTGTGGTTCCATTGTTCACGTCATTGGGTAGTTGCATGGCGGATGCTCAACACACGGATCGCCCCAAACTTTTGTTGACATGGAGAATACGTCCTCCCTCAAAATGTACAAATTGAAGGATCACCTAGATACCACCAGACCTTGGAGGAAGGTTTCTCAAGGCCTGAATATCCAAGGGAAGTGTCAAAATCTCAAATGCAAGGCATATGGGTGTAACGTCTACTGCCAGAAGGGCTTCACGGTGTTCAACATCGCCAAGCCTGTGACATGCCCGAGCTGTAAGGCCAAGTTCACTACTGTCACGTGCGGGTTCTGGGGTTGTGAGTGGATGTTCGAGGGATGGAAGAAAGTGTCCCGCATTGACATCATGAGTGAGTGGAATGTCACTGGAGACGACCAGTTTCAGTGTTTTGGTAACAATGGAGGTCGCAATACAAGAGACTGGAGCAGCCTCGTGATCATCGTCAAGAGCTTGCCTCGCACCACTAGAAGAAAACAGTGATTTTCTGGATCCTGCGTTTTGACATCCGGATGCAGGGTTTGACATTCACTTTAGCATCTAAAAAATCGCGTTAACTTGGACGTGTGATTTGCACGCCATGTCCAAGCAAATTTTCACGATTTTTGGCCGGACATCAGCTATGACATTGGTCAACGGGATCCAAAAGTTTGACATCTGGCGTCCACCTCAGCGCGGGAAAGCCAGCGTGGTACYTTTTTCATCCATTGCCCGTCCATGACATGTCATCCGACATGTCATGCCATGTGGCAACTCAAAAATTGGCTGACGTGGCATCCAGAGATGCTGACGTGGCAATATTTTGGAGCAACTTCATTGGTCAAAATTGACCGCAGAGGATGACGTGGCGAAGACGTCTGTTCAAGACATTTTTTTGAACATCTACTTGTCAAAAGTGATGTCTCCAAAGACATCCCTGTTTTCGATATCATTCATACGTCTGATCAAAATTTTAGCTATGGTGTCGTTGACATCCTGCAAAAATCCACATTTTCGTTGTGTCCGACTCCACAGCATTCGGATGTCTGCATCGGACAGGTGATGTCTCTCGGGACACGGGACGTCAAGGGCTGGACATCAGAATAAACACTGTTTTCTTCTAGTGCACGGGGTTGTTGGAGCTTGAGACTAGGGAAAAATATGCTTTGTGCTTTGGTCCCACCGAAATGTTGGGGATCAGGAATAGTGGAGCTTGCCATCATGCTGTGGACGCGGAGTGTGCAAGAGAGTATGAGCGTGCGGAATACATTAATTGCCTGACGTGTAGATTGCCTTTGAGCCTTGGCCACGCTTGAACCATTGCAACATCTAATTGAAAGCGCTCCCAGGGTAATTTCAAAAGTGCTCGGAAGGAAGCGTTTGCAATACAGAAAGTTTTGTTATTAGTGGCATGATTAGGTGTTGTGTGATCATTGGTTGGACCTCGTGCCTCTTTCAATTCATATTTGCAATAAATGTCAATGGGGGAAATAGCTTATGTCCACGTCCAAAGTCCCGGGGGAAATAGCATCTCAAAATTGGATGTCTGAATAGGCGGGACGCTTACGCCCCCCCTCACGGACGGCGGACGGAAGGGTCCGGGCAGACAGGGGACTGTCCGCATGGACGGGACAACAGGCGGGGTGGACGGCAGATGGGCGGATGGGCAGACGAACTATTTAAGGGTTAGGGTGCTATTTCTTCTTTAAATTGCATTGAAATGATGTAAATGTTCCACCGCAATCAAATAATTATTTGTCCTTTTTGAAATTTTGAAATTTAAATGACCTTTATTTCATGAAATGCAAATTGCGTAATTATACATTCACATTCCAAATTTCAAAATGAAGAAGGCCACAATTAATGCTTATTGAATGTATCCTTGGTTTTGCATGCAAATTTTAAAAAAATTGTACCGTTTTAGGGTGCATGAACACATATAGTAAGAAAACCAATTTTATAACAAAAGTGAAAAATAAATCATTAACAATTTGTCATTACGTGCTCCATAAATCATGAGCACCCACATGGATAATGGATTAACACGTATGCACACATCCATTATATTTCGCATCAAGACTATGCCTTTCGAATTACGAGGATTGGTACGAAACATGCAGCAGTATGTAGTGGAGGTCGACTACAGGAAACACAAAGATTGATGAATGTTGTTTGGCAGGCTTAGGGTTCACCAACATGTTTGAGGTTGTGAAAAATCATTTGTTAAGTTGTAAGTAGATCTCATATCAGTTTTGCTGGTGGAAAACTAGCATTGACTGGAAACCTAACTTTTAAATGATGTTTTGTTGTTCCAGAAGAATGTAGAGGATTGTAGTTTTTAATGGACGATGAGATTGTCACAAGAGGCTCTTGATGACTTATTCTCATGTCACTAGAAGAAAACAGTGTTTATTCTGATGTCCAGCCCTTGACGTCCCGTGTCCCGAGAGACATCACCTGTCCGATGCAGACATCCGAATGCTGTGGAGTCGGACACAACGAAAATGTGGATTTTTGCAGGATGTCAACGACACCATAGCTAAAATTTTGATCAGACGTATGAATGATATCGAAAACAGGGATGTCTTTGGAGACATCACTTTTGACAAGTAGATGTTCAAAAAAATGTCTTGAACAGACGTCTTCGCCACGTCATCCTCTGCGGTCAATTTCATATGAAGGTAACTAACAGAGATTTTCAACGGGCAGGGGTTAAAGAATTGYCCAACTTGAAAAAAAAGGCAACGGGCAGGGTTTGGTCTTGAAATTGTTGACGTGGCATCTGATGTGGCAGGATGRCGTGGAAATTATCTGAGGTGGACATCGGAAGTTGACGTGGCATGCCACATCAGCATTTTGGGTCCTCTAAAGTCAGATTTTTTGATGTCCTCTGGGACGTCATCCTGGACGTCCAGACGTTCTACGAGACATTATTTTCCAGCACATCGATGTCTGCATTCACGTGACCAATGAAGTTGCTCCAAAATATTGCCACGTCAGCATCTCTGGATGCCACGTCAGCCAATTTTTGAGTTGCCACATGGCATGACATGTCGGATGACATGTCATGGACGGGCAATGGATGAAAAARGTACCACGCTGGCTTTCCCGCGCTGAGGTGGACGCCAGATGTCAAACTTTTGGATCCCGTTGACCAATGTCATAGCTGATGTCCGGCCAAAAATCGTGAAAATTTGCTTGGACATGGCGTGCAAATCACACGTCCAAGTTAACGCGATTTTTCAGATGCTAAAATGAACGTCAAACCCTGCATCCGGATGTCAAAACGGAGGATCGAGAAAATCACTGTTTTCTTCTAGTGTGTGTTCATTTTTTTCATTTATTCAGCTCTATGGGATGGGTGCAGGAAGTAGGTCTAGTGAAAGATGTTTGTCCTTGGTTTCTACAAGCAATTATGGAATTACTGCAATATTGTCAGTTCTACCCCTATCATGCTTGCAGTTTTGACTATTTTGAGGCATCTACTACAGTATAAGTGTGATATAGTGATTATAGGTATTTTGTCAGGCTTGCCTTTACAGCCCGTTTCTGATTGCAATCTGTTACCCTGGTCGTGCTAGTGGAGACATTGCAAAGGGTTGCATCACTCTTTTATTCTTTGTCGTAGAGGTATCTTTCACCAACAAATTCCAATGCTTCTGGCCTTCCGTGAACGATTACCTTTTTCGCGGTCATCTTTTGACTTTTTGGGACAGACTCCTTCGACACTATCATAGATTGTCGTGGTGGAAGCCGTGCAACACCGGAATGTCGTTTTAACATCGAAGCTAAGGTCTCGTCCTGGTCATCCTCGCTACATGATGAGGCGCTTCGACTTGGTTTCCTTGAATTGGACACCTCTTTTGAAGCCTTCAAAATTTGTTTGCCAAACCTTGAACTTCCAGAACCATCCAATGTTGTGCTCTGCGTTTTAAAGAGTGCACGTGGAGGACCGCCACGTGGTGGTCTAGGGTGCTCTCGTGTGAATTCCAAGACTTCGAATCACTTTTGCTATGGAGAGCCTTGCACAATTATATCTTGAATAGAAAGATCATAATGATTCATTTTCAATATTGGATTTTGATGCTATAACTAGAATTCAAAAATTTAAATTAATAATAATAGCCACTTGTTTAGGTTTTATTTAAGGGTGATTTTTAGAAACACATGTACTATTTTGATGTCACATGTTATATGCTGATTCCAAATCTCCATCCCACTAGTATTCCAAATCTCCATCCCACGAGTCAACGTTGTTCCTATCTCCAACAATCAAGCGCATTTGCCTTTTTGCCCTCCGTAGGACACTTGCCAAACTTTTCTTTATTTCTTTCTTCTAGACAATTTGATGTCCAAGACAACCTATACTACAAATGTATATTGAGACAATCCAATTTGGATAGTAGATAACACAAATGAGTTAATCAATGCCATGTCTTCCATACTTCTTTTATGCATATTCCACATAAAATTTTGGAAATTGATGTGGCAATGTATCGTTTCTCGAATAAAATATTATGTAATATACAATAGTAAAAGATTTTCAAATGTAGAATTATGATAGTTTCAAAAAATACACTTCACAATTCAAACTCGAAATCTACTTCATGTTGAAGATAAAATTGCAGTAGTGTATTATTTCATACCTATGTACAATACAATGGAAAAGATGGAAAGATTAATACATTACAGCAAATAAAGCGTAAAATTATCAATCATACAAAGAAAATTATATTGAAATAAATAAAATTTTAACACATTTTAAAATGTGTTGAAATAGGTATTCAAAGCCAAGTGGCCAACATGGAATGTCATATGRTTCATGTTGAATAGAAGGCAAAATAAATTTGTGCTGCTAAAATATGTGGTGTATTGTTGATATCATATTAGGCCCTCTATGTTATTATCCAAGTGGATTTTTAGTTCTACATGTTTGCCATTGTAGAAATGATGTGGTCAAGTTCAAAATGTTACATAGCTCATTTTGTACCCTCCATATTTACATGTGTGGGCTTTTCACTCTTTTCTAAAGCTATTGTAACTTTGATTTTCAATGGTCCACATTCTTAAAAAGATTGTCCCACTTGTGTTTGACTGTATGCTAGCTAGTGGGTGGGATTTTTTTTCATAGAATTGGTGTCCGTCTTCTATTGCTTGACTACCATGGAGGGAGGTCTTCTATATCTTGTGGCAAAAGTYACAAGATCTTGACACTTGTTCAAATTGTAGCYATCTTTTCCTCTTTATAGATTAAGGATTCACTTTCATGCCAGTTTGGATAGTGTTTAACAAGTGTATTCAACACAAATTTTATAAATGTTACAATTACTACTTAAAAAGTAAAAAAAATTCTATTGCACAAAATTTTCATAAGTAAGAAGACCTCATTCARTGCATTACAKAAACTCAAAAGCATGACAAAAGTTGAAGCCAAAAATCACATTTGAAATGTCATATCTATAATTAAACACTTGTAGTATCATTGGAAGAAAAAATAAATTYAATAGAGATTATTTAGATTACATACAAAAACATAAATTAGATGGGAAATTAGCACAAATCTCCTTTGCATAGTTGTCACCTATACTTGTATCAATCACTAAAAGAAAACACGCAGTGCATGGATTGCCGGATTTAAACATGTGGACAACTGGACATCCAAGATAATGTCTACGTATGTCAACATGGACGTTCACGTAGATCGTGGTAGACCTGATGTCTAGCAGACATGAAAAATGACATGAAGACATCAACATGTTGTAGGCTAGATATCCAAAAAAACATCGGTCAAGGCTGCTCTTAAATTGTGCCATGCCGCTAGAATTTGGGCGCCACATAGGCGTTGGCAGCCACATAGGAAAAAATTTCATCCATCACTTTTGATGATGTGGCCTCTAATGTGTTCGCTGATGTGGACCCCAAAAATGATTACGTGGCACGTCCATGTCAGCTGCCACGTGGAGCGCTTCGCATGGATTTGTACTCTGGATGGCTATTTTTATTGACATTTTTTTTTACGTCTTCGTGTTTTTGGAGACATCAATTAGGACAGAAACATGTCATAAACAACAAGCAAGATTTGTCTACCATTCAAAATACATCATACAAAGTATGCCATATATCGTATACCATTTAAAATACATCATACACATTATGCCATACATTGTATACCATACATTATACACCATTCAAAATACATCATACATTGAACACCATACATTATACATCATACACTGTATACTATACATTATATAGACCATAAATTATACACCATTCAAAATACATCATACATTGAACATCATACATTATATATCATACACTATATACACCATACATTATATATCATACACTATATACACCATACATTATATATCATACACTATATACACCATACATATCCCATATGGTTTGTCTATCCTCCTACCATTCTACTTGTATAGATATAAGATGGTTTCTCATATAAATATACTTACAATTAAATGAGCTTATATGCCAATTATCATATATAATATATTTTATACGATGTATTTTATATAATGTATGGTGTACAATGTATGATGTATTTTGAATGGTGTATTGTATAAAATGTATGGTGTACAATGTATGATGTATTTTGAATGGTGTATTGTATAAAATGTATGGTGTACAGTGTATGATGTATTTTGAATGGTGTATAGTATGAAATGGATGGTGTATAGTGTACGATGTATTTTGAATGGTGTATTGTATATAATGTATGGTGTACAGAGTATGATGTATTTTGAATGGTGTATAATGTCGTAGAAAACAACCAATCAATCTTTTTGCAAATGAACCACCACATCTCGTATGACAAGATGACGTCTGTATTGATGTGCTAAGTAACACTGTGACGTTGTATACGACATCTTGCATGACGGGATGATGTTCGTGTTGATGTCTGCAAAAACACTGTGATGCTGTACGTGACGTCGCGGAGAACAAGCCTAGGAACCCCAAACCCTCATCGAAATGGACACGTGGCAGCAGACGTAGCTCTGCCACGTCAGTTTTTTTTGAGCCACGTCAGAATTTCAGTGGGTYCACGTCACTGCCCGGGGTAGACCTTGAATTTGTGGGAAAAAATTCCGCATGGCAGAAGCTGCCCAGAAAAAGGTGTGGTGGCGCTCAGAACCCCTCCACGTGCCACCCTCAGAGCCGTTTGGTTTTGCCGGATTTGCGGTGACGTCACCGAAAATTGGGACGTTTCTTGTGACGTTCGTTGAAATTTGTTACGTTTTTCAATGTTTAAAAAAGAACGCATTTTGGATGACATCAACAGTGATGGGTGGTGACATCAATTTCAACGTAGTGGCACGTTTTCCTGCGTTGTCGCCAAAAACACAGGTTTCTTATAGTATTTTCTTGGATGACCCACACTGAGCAGGTTGCAAGGTTGTATGTCGAATAAAAGTTAGAGGAAGACATGGAGCACTCCACTTCAATGCAGCCACATCGAACATTTTGCAATTGCAAAATGATGCTAATTTTCCTAGGTTGCAAGCAGTGGTACATGAGGGAGATCCTAGGTGACATCTTGTAGATGTCTTTGAAGATATCAGAGACATAACTAGTAGGCAAGAATATTATGTCAATAGATGAATAGTGATAGACATTGCTGGATATACACATATGAACGTGCGTAGCTAAACATTGACGTCCTCAAAGACATTGAATTCATAGAATCATAGTGGTCCGTCAATGTTTATGCCAGAGGACGTTCAAGTGGCCTGAGTTGCCGTGGCATGTGACATTGGTGCAGATGATCCATGTCAAGTAAGATTTTCACCATGCATGAACATTTTCATTTCTAGCATACCATTTTTGAGCACCACATGCATAAGTGATTTTGTAATTACATCTACTGAAGTTTTCCATGGTTCTTTAAATTTTTCCTAACCCTATTTTGCGGATTTGAAGGAACATGAGCGCATGGGCCACCAAGTGCATTCGTAAATGAACATCATTTTCCATGGTTGAGAGCTATGACATTTTGTGAATAAACGGGACATTGGATGGTTCATATTGTAGTGTCTACTACTTGCAATGGAAAATACATTCAATAAAATCAGATAGGAGTTCCCATGTGTGRAACAATGAAGAATCCAACACCCCATTCAATGTCATTTTGAGTTCTTCAAGGATCTTGTGCACATCATCACCTCCATCCTCTTGTCTCACACGAGTCAACGCGGATGGGCCGTTGTTGCTAACAACTGTTTTCTAAGCAGAATACACTCCTTTTAGATGTTTTCATGAACTAAATCTTGTCTCAATAGATGTCTAATGTGACATTTTCAAGTTGCCAAAGACATCTGAGAAGAGACACGCAATGACTGAAGTCTTGAAACTAAACAAGAGGGTGAACTTGCCATGTCAACATTTTTCAATCTGCCACGTTGTTACAATGAGGCACATGTGCCACATCATCTGCCACATCATCACTTTTTTCCATTACCTATTCCAAAACAGCTGCCCGATTAATTTTTTAATCACGGGCAACACTAATATTAAAAACCAAAATAATATTGTCAAAATTAACCAAGTTCAAAATGAATCCATGATGCTCTTGTGGAAAAGAACGTTTCTTCATATGAGCATTTGAACATCAGCATGTCTGTTGTCGTGTCTCCACAAAAGTGGATGTCTACAATAACACCAACTCGTTTTTTTACTAGAATTTGTCCAATTTGCCTCAAACATCCACAAAAATCCCTTCTAGACATAGGAATGTAGAATGTGACATATAGACATCTATTAGGACATGTGATGTTCATGCATGGACATGCTGATGTCAAGGCCCAACATTAAAAAAGCACTGATTCTTCGTGTAATGTAATGTTTGCCTAAGGGATAATACACTATTCATGCACATGTTTAGCTTTGGAAAAATTGTACAAACCAATACCTAATGCTACCAATTCAAAAATTGCAAGTAGGACACCATGGCACAAAACACTTTCATGTGAAAATCTTTACTATCTTCATAGGATTAAGGCTATCTAAAAATATGGAAGCAATTAAAGACACTAAATTTAACTTCCCATGATGATGGACATATGTGTGGTCACTTTCGCAAAAAGAATAGACAAAAATTGGCTAGTATCCACTCACAAGATAAGTTTTTTGTCATCCAAAGGACAAAAAATGTCCCCTCATCTTGCAAAGGTTAATAAAAACATGCTACTAGATTTTTGAAAATAAATACATGATTTTTTATTCTTGTAAGGTAAGACAACCCATTGTGGTCAGAATTGGAGTTTAGCCTCATGCTACTGTTGAAATTTTTCAATTTTTTTCCCCACTCAAGGACAAGTGTGAAAAAGAGCAAGTGCAATTAATACTATATTTTTTGGATAATGTATGAATTTGCTATGAATTTTTAAAGTAATGAGAATGTATGTGGCTTCCATATAATATGCCAAAATTATGTGAGTTGGATCAATGAGAATGTATGTGGCTTCCATATAATATGCCAAAATTAGGTGGTAGTGCAAGGGTTTAGACCAAGTTATGGAGTTTGTTTTGTTTTAATGGGGCCAGTTTGGTAGGGAGATGGGGATAAGCTTAATAAAGTACTCAAGCCAATCCATAAGGTAGGAGGCTCTAAAAGTGAGTGGGCATTTAGAACCGCCCATGTAGACTCTCATGAAATGAACATGAGATGGTCCTTAAATGGACCTTCTATAGTCATTGAATGCATCGATAATAAAAACATTCTCTTAGCTTTTCCCATTTTTCTCTAAAAGTTGCAAGTGAATAGTTAATGAAAGACCTAGGGTTGTAAATAAAGTAGAAATAGCCATTAGCACACATGTACCCAATCCTATACCATAGACTACACCTAATTGCGTCCATTGATTGTAGTTAACATGTCTTACAAATACTTGATTGTGATTGGTTGACACATATGAATGACACATACTTAATTCTGATTTGCTGACTGCTGATTTTGGTAGTGTTCAGATTTAGGTGTACCTATAGGACAATTCCAGTGATTTAGTGAGCAGGCACTTCAAAAAATCATAGAAATTACATACAATATCCAAAAAATCTAATTTTTTTTTTGAATATTCATGATTTTCACTCGCTAATACTACAAAAATATTATTTTCAGAAAAAGTTGCCTTCAGCTATGTTGAATTGCTTAAATGATCGGTTTTGGGTGCTTTCACCTTAGGGACCTATGACTAAACTTGTTTGAAATCCCATAAGTAGTTCGAAAATGCTTCAAAAAATACAAAATGACATGTGTCACAGTTACAATCTATTTCTTTTTGTTTGAAAAATAATCTAAAAACATTCCCATTAAAGTGAATACATGAAAAAGGCAGATCAACCCTTAGATGAGCCATTTATGAGCCTCCTACCTTCATAAAGAATTCTACAATTTTCAAGACTTTATTTTTAGGCTCTTCCTTCTATGTCACACCATGAAGATCTATTGGGGACAAGAAATCCATACCAATAAGAAGATCATTTTGGAATAGAATAAATAGTAGTGATTGCTTTTTTTGAAGAATACATATATATATATAAAAGAGCCTCCATTAAGTGCAAGAAGTGGAAAAATGGACTACAAGCATGCATCCACCTTTAGATTTGTGGCTAATGTTCAGAGAAATGATTCAGCCATGAGACTATGCATGATTTTCTAAGTTCATTGAATGACTAATAAATTTGTGATTTAAGAGCCAATATGGTAACAAAAAAAATCAACACAAATTTCAAGTGATACAAACAAAAACCAAGGGTTCTTTATCGTTCAAACAAGCAAATTAAAACATGAAAATGGAATAACTATTGTTGTTATCCACTAGTATTCATTGAATTTTGAAGCCCTTGACAATAATTGAGGTCATAGAAACAATGAGGCAATTTACGAATGTCCTCCCTAAATGCTAGAGAAAACATACTTATACACCAAATATACCACACTCTAGTGGACGTCCTTTCAATAAAGGATACTTTTTGCAAATGGGTAAAAGTTTAAAGTGTAAAAATTTTTGAACAAAATCCTCTCACATCTAAGTACTTTGAGAGTTTGTTCTAGATTTTGACTTAACCTTCCAAAAATTCAATAATGAATTTACTTGCTCATTCCCCATAAATGTAACCACCATGACAACGGTCAATTCAAAAAGCTTAAAGTACTAGTGGAAAGATTKATTCCTTGACATTGAATTTGCACCAAGGATTTTCCACAAATGAGTGAAGGGTTTTACAATATAGGGTGGTTGCATGGCCGTTGTATTGTGTATCATGGCATATTTGAAGATGAGCGCTTGTAAATCCAAACCATCTCTGTTGAGCATGGGTGGCATTCAATGATCAATCTTTTTGACATCCTTTATAAACCTTTAGGTAGTACTCCCACCGTCCCAAAATGATCTTCTTGTTGGACTTAATGCTCAAGATTAAGGTTGATAATAATATTTTTAAAAAAAAATTAAACTTGTAAATAGAGTTAGATACACTTGTATTGCTATAAAACTTTGAATTTCAAAGCTCTTTTAGAAGTGTAGTTTCTGAATAGTCAAAAATGAAAATTTTGAGACTTTTATAAGAAGCACCGGTGGCTACTCATTGTCACCATCTATCACTGTCCATGTCATCAAACTTGGGAGCGATGTTTTTTTTAGAATGATGTGTGGTCCAAAGAACATATTGCCTTGTAGCAAGAAATACACCTTTAGTTGTCAATGCAATTCAAGTCAACTAAAATGTCCTATCACAAACTTGCATTTCCTCATGAAATTGTGCTAACAACCGATTTCTGGCCCACACCCCAAATATGGTAACTACATTTTGATTATTTTTGTGATTATTCACTACAGTAGACATTTTGATTCAACTTTCCTCCCATTACTTTTGGAATGACCAGTAGCTCCTTTCTTCCCACACATAGTGAACGCTCATCATGTGTGAAGTCACGCTCTTGTGCCTCTACTTGGTGATACCAATTCTACATTTTTGGAACTTGAACTTGGACAATGAAGTTGTCTTGGAAAGATTTCCCATGCTTGTCAAAATGTTCATGATGATCTCTATGATGTTGTCCATTGAATCTCCTTCAATTATTTTCTCCATCTTCATTAGCATAAAAGAAAAGGCAAAAAAAGTTCAAAACATGAATCAAAATCTAAGAGAAAGTATACATAGTGATAGTTTCATCACAAGTAACATTAAAAATTGGAAAATGTGCAAGGATTCTTTGATCTCCTCTAGAATAGTGTGGTTTATGCTCTCAACTATAGACTGTGCTAATCATCCTAAGCAAAAAATTTAGTGGGTACTAGAATGCCCTAAAAAACAAGAAACTCATGGTGAGAAGTATAATTTGTCATAGCTCTAGCACAACAAAGTAAATACAACGCAACAACAAACTGCTCATACTTCTTATTCAAGAGATTAAAACACTATCTCATGGAAAATATTTGTTGGACTTTTCACRATAGRGGCCCACTACCAACACTCCCTCTTATTAGGGCATGACCAATGTAATTAATCAATATATCTTTCTTGAACTTCATAGTCTAATTGTCTAAAGCCACTTTTTGACTTTTGTGGAGATGATGCATTTGATAGCAACACACTCCCCTTTTGCAAACACCTTTTTGACCTAAGGCAATTGGGTTGTCTATGCCTCTTGGTACTTCTACCTCTTAGTTTGTGTAGTTAGAGAAACTACATTGGTGGAGTCAAATAGCTCAATGACTTCAGAAATTGGTCCCTTGCCTTTTGCCAACTCAATATATTTGCATTGCATGAAAGTGGACATTGTTATCATCTTGCCTTATCCTTCTTGGTAGACAACAACAAAGCCATCTTCTTCAATCACAATGCTTTAATCCGCCAAACCATTTCCAAGTCCAAAACCCCACAACCTACAATCCACATACAACAATCCAAAATGAAATTTGATCCACACCTACSACTCCACCACCCCATATTGACCAATCCAAACAATCATAAAATGCAATCAAAGCAATTATAATTTAAAAAACAAATAGAAAATTTTCATCAAATGATGTCAATGTTGCAATCAAAATTGCAAATGTAGAGAATGATTCAATATTCCTTCACGAAATTATCTTCATCATGGTCACCTAGAAGGTGCAACACTCGAGCACAGTGTTGTTGCAAAGGCTAAACTCAAACACCTCTAGTGGCTCTTGGCAAGTAAAATCTCATTTCCAAAATTTGCATTGCAAAAAAAAGAGTGAAAGGCTAAACTCAAACACCTCTAGCAGCTCTTGGCAGGTAAAATCTCATTTCCAAAATTTGCATTGCAAAAACAAGAGTGAAAGAGAGGGCTACTAGAAAGCGCAAATAGTAACCCTGAGATTAGGTGGTGCAAAATTCACCTTAGAAGTCCTTTTTGGCCTCTTATTGAATGGCATGATTGCAAAGCTCCCACTAGCAATGTAAACATGGAGACAACATGGCAAAGATTCCATTTTTTGGAAATTTTACCTTTGTATTCAATCTCTAACCTTTAAATTTTGTTGCMAATTGGCTAAATATTGGGCAAAAAAATTATTGGATATAAGCAATTGTATCCACTACTAATTGCAAATGAAGATAGCATTAACTATTATTTGACAAACCTATGGATGCTAGTGTTGGAATTAATGTTTAAAAGAGCATACCATAGAGTGATGGATCCATGATCAATATATGCTTCCTCAAATCACAATGGATTCATGGTGTGTTTTTTGTTTTCATTTTTTATGAAGTGCCGAAGTGACAATGTTAAATGTTGAATTGGTGCTCTTAATTTCAACATTCATCCAAATACTGGATATAAAATATTACATTAGCACATACTACATATCCAAAATTCGGTTTTCAACCACAATTTAGCAATTCCATTCAAGATATCATTTTATTTTGAAGTTTTTTGGCGATCTCATTAAAACTTTTCTATTTCAAAATTCGGTTTTCAACCACAACTTAGCAATTCCATTCAAGATATCATTTTATTTTGAAGTTTTTTGGCGATCTCATTAAAACTTTTCTATTTGTGTTCCATGGGCCTAGTGGAAAGCCCATTACCTTGTAGCAAACTAACGACAAATCAACAAAAAAAACAAAGTAAAGACAATGAATTAGATATTGCTCAAGAATCAAGAGACTTGGAAAGCAATATTGAGACATGATAAATGCTTCCTCAAATCACAATGGCTAAGAGGATTGAGAGCATTATGGGATACAATGCTAGAATCAAGAGACTTGGAAAGCAATATTGAGACATGATATATGCTTCCTCAAATCACAATGGCTAAGAGGCTCGAGAGCATTATGGGATACAATGCTAAGTCCTAACAGCTCATTACAAATGTCCATATTTGTACTTTCCACAAATCTAAGGGTCCAAAAAGAGGGACAACATTATGCACCCATCACGAGTGTCCATATTTGTACTTTTCACAAATCTAAGGGTCCTAAAATAGGGACAACATTATGTGAAATAAGACTTTCTTGACTATCCAACAGAATGGTGACTAAATAATTTGCCTCAAAAGCCAAACTTCACATGTGCCCCCTGGTAATGTTCATCTTTGTCCATTCTCTCAACAAGCTCTAGTGTCATTTAGAACAATKTCAKTAGTCGTTAGAAATAGCATTGACAATTTCCAAGATATAATGCAATAATGATTGTGGAGACAGTGCCAGGCCAGCAAATTCAAGAGGACTGCTGGAATTACTCTAAAGTAATTGCTACAGGACAAAAATACTCTAAACTTAAGCGCTTTGTTGACACTACAATTAAGTATCATTCATCAAAAAGTGSGATAGAAAATGAAAGATAGAATAATAAAATAAAAAACCACTCAAAATTACAACGGGGTACATGAAATGCACCAAATTTCCAAATCACAAAAATATCGTAACACAAAAATAGAGCATCAAAATACTCTATGAACTATAAATTAACATCGCTTGCATCTCAAGCCTAATCATTAAAGATCAATCAGCTTCAACAAAACGACCTCTGAGTCCATACAGGAATACCAACTACACCACGAGAACCAGAAAATAAATAATAAATAGTGACAAGTCAGAATTACTGACTGCATTAGAATCATAAACACCAGTATTTACACGGAAACGCCCACAAACACAAACGGACATGTTCGCCAGGCTCATGATGTAAGGGTCCAACAAAACATTTCACCATCACGTTGGGATGCTCTCACCAAGCCAACGGTTTTACAGTCATATCCTCGAACCTAAGCAGGTAGTTCAATGTCCACGCGGGAGGGTTGTGTGTCGAGAGCACACACAAGCACCGCCTCTCAACGTGGCACGAGAAAATTGATCAATAAAAAGTAAATGTATAGTAACGATCTGCTGCACCTCTCTACACCTCCAACATTCTTCCACCACCTGTCGTTCATCTCCCTGCCAATCAAACACTAAGCTTCTGGACTCCTACARTACCTATCCAGAAATCCCTGTCCAGTACATGCCCTAYCATTTCAGGAAAAACACGTCTCCCGTACTCGCCAAATCTCCACAACTCTTGATTCACAACTGAACCACCCTTCAACTTGACAACACCAAAATGCACATCCACATAGAGCTTTTCCACGGGTCTCATCCCAAAGCGGTCACTTTACACCAAACAATAAAAGCAGATGCCCTGCTCAAAACAAACACCTACTCATCTTACAACCCTAACTGATTTCCACCCCGACATCCCACCCCTACACAAACGACGAGCAGAATACAAAGAAAAAAATGTTCGAAGAAGAAAAGATACAACTTGGATATTACCGCATACTGAATCTGCACGTCTCCTAGCACAGACGTTCTCTGCCCCTGCTTTGGTCCCCCTCAGTCTCAAAAAATCCCAATCCTATCCTCCCCATCCTTGCCCAGTCCCACATCCGACATTGCCAATGCGTGCGAATGATTCGCGATCGGCCGCAACCCTGGCACTTGTACTCATTTGCAACTGGAACCAAGGGAACATCCTCGTCTGGACGGAGGAGGGAGGCGGACTGCCCCGCTTCTCAAAAGGAGCAGGAGAGAAGAAATCCAGAGACGGTCGAGGCCAATATCAGCCTGTCTCTCGCTCGTCACAATCATACATCTCACGCTAGAGAGAACAGGCGATCACACTACTTCCCCAACACTGCGCTCTGCCCCAGTACAGGGGCCCCGCTCCCTGCTATCTTGTTAGGGATCGTGCTCATGCTCATCACACCATCAGATGGTGCCAGGCTGTGGCTCAGACTCGAATTACTCCGTTGGTTGCCAGCAGCCTCCAGTCGTTTCCAAGTCAATTCCCGTGTCTCTTCGATGGCTTTCGCTTTCGCTTCATCTTCCTGATACTTGCGTTGGCATTCTTGAAACAGCTCCTGGTCCATCTCCAGGAACATTTTCCGAACGTTCAGTGTCAGCCCGCCATAAATTGATCAAAATCCTTAAAATTGAAGGAAATACTAGAAAACATATTTCTCCTTTGACTTGAAATGAAATTGCTAAGCTATTGCAAATCCTAGGGATATTATTGTTCATTTGAGAATGAACTCATTTAAAAAATTTGGGTTTATTTTCATTCATTTTTACATGAATGGAAATAGCTTCATGGCTTTAGGAAAGCTCACTCTTGGACTACCAAAAAAGTGAAATAAAACATCTTTGGCTTTGGTCCTTTACTATGAATTTACGTTTTCCAACCTTCCATTCACTTTTCATTATTGTTTTTTTACTAAAGTGAGTCCAAAAAATTGGCTAAGCTTACTCATTATGACTAATTTTGTACAATTTTTATAGTACCTTTGGTGGTTGTTAAGCAATTTGAAATGATCTCTGTTACATTTCAATGAACTCTAAATACAAACACAAAATAAACTTATTAACAAAAATGTTTCTCAAGGAGTTCAAACCACCAAACTATAGAGAAAGATCAATCTCCGAAGAGAGTCTCCTCACCTCCGAACTCCATTTTATATAATTGAGGCTATCAGTAGAGACTAATCTATCCTTTAAGTTAGTTAGTTAGTTAGTTAGTTAGTTAGTTTGTTTTGTTTGTTTTGTTTGTTTGTTTGCTTGTTACGTTGAGATCTCTTGGACCTTGTGTTCCACGGTGGCGTGCTTAGTACCGTCAGAAAGCTCTCGGCAAGGAGGGGTGCACGGGCTTTGTCTCATGGCGTTCCGACCTACATTATGAAAGTTATTGAATTTCAAAGTTTTTATGAATCCAAAAATTAGAAAATTACTTTTACTTTAATTTTGCATGTAGTCTTTAAAGTAGACTATGAACTACTTTTTTATTTAGAACCATCTACTAAAGTGAAAGTCCTAGTTACATTTCTTCAATGATATCTTATCCAAATCATCTTTTACCCAAGTCGTCCAAGAAATCCACCATCTAGAAATATCTATTTTCACACAATCTATGCTTATATACTAGTGTATATTTCATCATGAATTATTTCATGATCATCCATCAATACATTAATTTTTCAAAGGTTGTGCCAAAGGTCATAAAAATCTCTAACAAAAAATTTATATAGTCTAATAAAATTTAAATCTATTTTTTCCTTAAATTTCCTATTAGCTTGTTATTCAATTTTTAAAAAATGTAGGAATATATAGCAAAAGAAAAAGTGGTTACAAGTCTTTAATCAACGTCTCTAATTTTTTAGGATAGAAAGATTTGTGTTGCATTTATTTGCATTGAATTGGCATTAGACAAAGTTCAAATCACAAAAAAAGCCCTATCTTGATACTTTCATCATTGTATGTAATTCATGCGTATACCAAACCAATTGTGAAGATGCCAATCCAACAATGGTGTTTATATAAATTGAAATGACATAATTTTCATGCATTTTTAGCAACAATAATATTTCATTGTAAGTGTTACATGGAATAAAAATTTAAGGTTGTTTGGGAAGAAATATTACTTACATGTACTCAACTCATGATACATGTTGAAATTATACAATTTCAATCATATAATTTCATKGATTTTGTTTCATTCCATATTTTTTTTTAAACAAATATTATGTTTAACTGAAAGAATAAATGATTTTTTTGTTCTCTGTAAAAAATTTTAAAATTAATTTTGACTGTCTTTTCCGTAATTAGAGTCCTATTCCATATTTACTTGGTAACAATGGGAAAAATTTATTGAAGTGTAAAATCTGCAATTTTGCTTTGCAATCTTTGTTATTAAGTCAAGATTATATTATCAGGTAATGAAAGAGTCTAGCCACAAATATTATGGTAAGGTGGGTACAATAAAAAAATTGCACCTTGTGTCAAATTACCATCATAATTCTATGTACATCTCTAAAATCAATATGTATGTATGTTGAAGAAATCATTTTAGAACATCTACCAAAAAAAACTTTGGACCTTTGTAACTTTTGCATACAACATCCAAATGTCTTGTTCTTTGGTGCAATGGAACCTCTTTCCTCTTGACAACAAGAAAATACAAAAATTTGACCACTCTTATAATGATAATTAGAAGTAGTAGAAAAAAATGGTGGTTTGGGGGGTGCTCATTTAAAAAATGAAACACTTTTCTCTCTATCAATACTCAATTAAAAAGATTAATAGCTTCTCATTTGTCGTTTAAACAAGATTGTTTATCACTCCGTTATATTTGTATTTCATAAGACAAATAGACTTGACTTGTRGTACTACACCCAAAGTCAAAATGTCTACTATAAGATACTTTCATGAATGAGTTTCTAAAAAAATCAACTACTATTAAAGATATCATACCCCCCTAAAGATCAATGTCAAAATTTGATTTATGCAAAATAGGCAATCAAAAGCTTCCTTATCATAATAAATTTCAACCCAATTTCAATGTAAGATACCAAACTCATTTTGTTTTTACACCTAGATCAAGATCATAATAGAAATGCTTGTAGGAGTAGTCAAAGTTTATAATATCAACCATGCAAATTATCATTTACTTTCAAATTCCACCCTATTCAATTCAATCCCCTTGTAGGAGTGACGGATTCTTTGAAGTGTAACATTTCTAAATTGTATTGGCAAGGTCTTTTTGTTGCAGTACTTCTTTTAAAAATCTTCAATTGAATCTAAAGTCTTTCTATAAATCTTGTTTCATTTTTATAGAATTATTTCATCTACAGTAGGACATTCAACTGGTTGGTTCAAAAWTGTTATGAATGGATTCATCCACTTAAACCATGAGGGTTAAAACAATAATTTTGGACATGATGGATTCTTCTYTCATATAAAAAAAATGTAAGAAGTTTCATGGATAAATACCACAAAAAACACTCATGAAAACATTTCAGTCAATATTTAGGCTAAAGTACATACACGTATAATCAACAATATCCAAAACGTGACCTCTCCAATTGTACAAAAAAGCACCAAAAAAACCTAGCTTAAGACAATACTTTGAAAATTCAAAGTTATTGATACCATTAGGAAAATTTTCAGCCCTGCAGAGGGCCGTTAAGACTTCATTTTCGGCACTCCCGCAGTGCTAATACAGAAAAATAAAAAATAAAAATATTTTTTTTTGAAAAAAAATATTTAAAAAAAAAAAAAAAAATTTAAATTTTTGAAAATTTTTTTTTTGAGAAAAAAAATATTAAAAAATAGTCAATCTGATGTGGCGCTGACGCATCAGTAGTGCCACATCAGATTCCAATTTCTGAAAAATAAAAAATAATTTTTTATTTTTATTTTTTTCTGTAATTGCACCCCAGGGGTGCAAACCTCGCGGCCTCTTGGAGGTCTGAAAATTTTCCTAATGCATAATTCAAATGATAGTAGGACTCTCAATTGGCTTTGAATCATTCAGTGTTCATCTATAGTATGGAGTATGGGGACTATTGTATTTGATTGCATGTCTAATTTAGTGAATGCAATTGTGACCACCAAAAAACTTGTGAGGAGTGAAGAATTTCATTCATGTGCTATCTTTGTAATTCCAAAAGGCTAGTCTTATAGATCGTAAAAAATTTGCACAATTTAACCCTATACGCTAAAATTAGTTGTGACAATAAAATTCTTTGACAAGTTGAACAAATTTGGAGAGGACTTTATTGGCGGCCGGGGTGGACTGGCCCCTCGCTTGGCCACTCCAAGTAATTACAGGTGTGCAAGTAAAATAAAAAGCCTCCTATTATGGGCCAGATTAATTTACCTTACACATCCCTTTCAACTAATTTGGGGCCTCTGATTGCAAATGTGAATTCAAAACTTGCAAATTCTATCATGCATGAATAATAAAAAAATTCAGGGTTACCAAGTGGCCAAGCGAGGGGGACAGTTCTCCCCGGCCTCATTTGCCATGGAGCTTTGAATGATTTGTCCCCAAACTTATTGAAGACTTACCATGAGTCCAAAATTCTTTCAACTATGATGTCTCTTCATTGAATTTGTTTTCCTTGGTCAGCGTTTGTGACCCCGTCCATCTTAATGCATGCCAAAATGTGTTGTAACACTCTTTCAATTGCTGAGAAGATATCATAGGAATAACTTATGTACAATAAAAGTAAGTACGCTCAATTGTAATCACCAATATAACATAATTAACCAATGCTAGGGTCCATTTTTCTCCAGTAGAAATTAGGAGCCCCTAGCATTGCAACTTTCCAATCAATTAGTGCCACTGTTGTAACGATTTCTTGTTATCCATTGACTCTTTGCAAATTAAACTAAGCTCACTCTCCAAGAGCCAATGAGGAATTATCTAAATCTCTAAAGGGGAATAGTCTATACTAGTTAACAATGTTACGGACAATGTTATGATAACAGGTGTGCATTCCTAACATAGATCCAAATTTGGATTGGATGCACCAAACTCCCAATAAAATTACCAGGCACATTTTGACCATGACGTGCTAATATCCATCCATATCTTTAAGATAGGTTGCTTATTTTTTTTGTTACAATGAGATCTCGGAGACTGAGCGTTTGTATTCTTGGTACTATCAAAAAGTACTCGATAAGGAGGGATGCATGGGCTTTGTTTTGTGGTGTTTGGACCTACAATGTGAAAGTTATTGAATTTCAAAGTTATTCTAGATTAAAAAAATTAGAAAATTACTTTATTTTCATTTAAGGAAATTAAGGAGGGCTTAGCTATTACTTCTTACATGCCAATGAGTGTGTCGAGGGCACAAGGCACACTAGTAAGAATGAAATTCATCAATTAGTTCCATAGGGTGGATGAAGCTCACTCTACTTTAGGGAGGATAGAAATGAGGATCATAAGACATGTGGCAAAGAGTTCCATCTATTTGTTGAGCCATGAATTTGAAAAGGGTGGGTTGGTGCTTCCACCTGGGCTTAGTTTGTAACTTGCTTTCCACTTTTCCTCCATTGTCCAATAGTGGGGTAGTCCTTTAGAGTAGCCCCACAACAACATGCCATAACTGTCCTATAAAGGTTTTGTACCATTGATCTTCTATGTGAGATGAATGTCCTCCACTAATTTGCTTCACCATATTTCTTGAGCATGTTGCAGTGGGAAAGCTCCCACTTGAAATGAATCTAACTTATTGGTACTTGATGACTTCTTCGGCACACTTTTCATTCCTTTACATTTGAATATCCATTAATAGAATTTGTTGCATTAGATGGGATTTTGGGATTGTAGAGGGCTACGAGTTCCTTGTAGTCCGAGAACATATAAATTGTGCCACAACAATGCTGCAACGAGGCGGGACTTTGGTCACCTAATTTTTTTAAATTGAATTTTTTAAGCTTATTACTTGATTTCAAAACAATATTTATTAAAATTTCTAACTCTGTCAGTAGCTAGTCGTTTTCCAACTGGCATTGGGAACACACTTGAAACGGTCCTCTAATGCCTTGAAAAACATCTAATGATTCTCTTCCTTGTGGTCATTAACCCATAAAGTCCCAAGGCCATTTTTTTGTCAAAAAATACTGAAAACTGTCATTTTTGTTGCATTCATCCAAAAAAACAAAAAAAGAATTTATCCCAAAATCCAAACGTAGGATTTTGTACTTCACTTGTCTTAGATCATGTGGTAAAAATTTCATGAAGTTTGACCGTATAGATTGGAAGATATTAGCATTCAAAGTGGAAAAAGAGACCTTTTTTGAACACTGAACTGCAATTTCAAATGACTTTCATTGTCATTTGTCAAATTTTTTTGCACTACGGACTTTGAATTTAAAATCTTTTATGTTGAAGAATTAAATTAAAATTCTAGAAAAAAAAATTCAAAAGAAACGCACTTGATTTTCAATCTTTAAAAAATTGCTAAGTAGAAGTAGGTCCAAGATTGAAAGAAAAACTAAATGGTTAATAGCTCTATGATGGGATTGAAGCAGAATAATCCAAATGGTGAGATTGTTCTAGAAAGTAAACTTCACCTTGCCCAACAATTGTTTTTTGAAAAATTGTGAAAATTGCATTCAGAAATGAATGCTGTAAGTTTTTTTTTCAAGAAGATGCTTAGATTGCCCGAAAAACAAGATTGTCCATAACATTCTCATTACTAGTCCAAATAGAATGAATCAAAGCTTCACATATAGAGAAAAATATATCATTTCAGAAAAAAATATTTAAAAATTTAATTTTGAATTTTTTCAAATTTTTTTTTGCTGCCCACTGAGTTCAGTTATGTGGTTTTTGTTATATAACTTTTGCTCCCGGGCACCAATTGAAAAAAAAATAATATTCCCACAAAGATAATCAGTTTTTCTATCTTATGAAAAAATTTCAAAAAGTTTCATCAAAAATCAAGGTCACAAGAACCTACCCGAAATCCAAATTGTCCCCGAGGGGACAATGGGACTTTAGGGGTTAAGTACATTGCATTTTATATTATTTGTTAATTATTTGAATCACTTGGAGCAATGATTGATTGACCCAAGAAGTTAGAAAGGGTTGAGACTATCAAGGGGCTCTGTAACTTCTTTTGGGATGGTAACTAGATCTAAAATCAACCAAGATAATCTGAATTCACCATGGTTCCTATTATTATATTGAAAACTTGTTTGTAACTAAGGACTTGTTGGTAGTCAAAAGAAAAATCTAGATTCTCGTAAAATGCAATTTTTGGATATTGTATGAATAATTGATTAATATCCAAAGTGCTGAAAAGAGGTGTTTCTAAAATCAACCCTAGGCTCTTGTGAACAGTGAGAGTACAATTTAGGCAAGAATCTTTAGGGGTTGATTTTAGAAGGGAGGCAAAATTAGATGTAGTTATATTAAAGGGATCAATCCCGTTGCCATTCAAAAAGAGAAGCACCACCTAATAACATTTTTTGTGCAATTGAGAGTACAAGTATAAGGTATGTCTACCTATTGAAGCCCCTTTGATTAATGCACACATTTAAACTAAATGGTCTCACAACCTTTTTGTTGCTTTGAATGGCAAATTCAAGAGTTTTTCACATGTTTATGGTCAACTAATTTTTAGTAACACACACTTTTTAAGTAGTCAAAGCAAAAACATATAGCTTCCTATTGCTATCCTAGAAGGGATTATTCTTGTCCTTTGGGGTTCTATTGTGGTTTTTTAAATTGCCTAAAAGGTTGGAATGGTAATCCAAAAGCATCTATTCAAATGGTGGAGTAATGAAAAAACATTTCCCCATGTGTGTGAAAGTGCATGTGAATGTTTGTTGAAGCTATAAAACAATGAATATTCAACCTAATTCTATTGCTATCAACTCCAATTTGGTCATAATTAACTACATTAGAATGCAAAGAGGGCCCTTTTCGGTCCCACCAATAGGGTCCAATTTGGACCGAGGTACTCCGTATTAATAAGGGAGTATGCTCCAAAAGCCACCCATTTAAGGGCTGGTCCGCTTTTTTCATAGGTTTATGTGAACAGAAATATTTTTAGCTCATTTTTCAAAGAAAAAAAATTTAGGATGTGGAACTTAGCACAAGCGATTTCATACTTTTCCAAGCATTTTTGAATTATATATGAATTTTTAAAGATTGGGGCATAGGCACCTATTTGTGACCATAGTTCTTTTAAAATTTGTTCACTTACAACTTGTAAAGAGATGGAAGGAAATGATGATTGGCTCTTGCAATAAAAAAAGAATTATTTTCTTGATTCACTCAATAGTGAATATGGTCCATTTAAGGATCACCTCATATTCATTCTATAGCTATTTATAGGGACAATTTCAAGGAGATGGTCGCTTTTATTGCATACTCCTTTACACACAATACGCTTAGAGCATCTCCACCGGGACGCTCCACACTACTGCGCCAAATGGTTTGGCGTGCCTGGGCTTTTGAATGAGCCCCAATTGTTGCGCAAATCGAGATTTTCTTCAACCGGCTGCATCAAAATTAGCTTGTGGCAGTGCAAGGTGCACATAACATTCTTAACCTTCATGGGGGGGTCCTTTTTGCTCCTCAAAATCTGGCCCCCCCAGCAACCAATCAGCATGTCCAAGTCTGACAGCCCACTCTCTCCCAACCACGCCAGCCAATGAAATTGCTTCTATTATAACCTTAATCCTCCCCAGGTATATAGTGGAGGATTATACCTCCCCTTGGAGGCAGGATACACACCTAGTTAAGAGTGTTATGCAAGCCCTGTTCATGTTTAGCGTTCGCCACATTTGGCAAGACCATTGTCAGATGGATACTCGATTCCTGGGAAACCCAACACCAACCAATGGAATTCAAGTCCCAACCATTTACATCAATGCTCATTGATGTTTTCACCTTCAGTAGTCTTCATCTAAGCTGCCTTTTCCTTTCTTGAGCATCATCCATCCAAATCTGGAGGGCCAAATTTGAATGCATGGTAACTTGACACCACTAGACACATACCACGCTTTAGAAAATGTTGATGGAGCCACGTCTCAACTACATTTTGGTGCCAAAGAATTATTTGCAAAACAAACTAAATTACTAATGGCCCTCCATAAGTGAGCATTAGTTTCAACACGATTCCTTTCTTGCTGACATTTTGACAAATTTGACATGTGGCCTCATAGCTAGTGATATGGTGTGGAATATTCCACGCCATTTTGTTGGGGGAAGGCAGTGAGTAGTGCTGCTACAGAATGTTATGTGCTGAGTTTCCTGGTGAACGATAGAATTCAAAATTTTGCATTGAAATCTGCAATTTGTGCACTCTCCCGGTGGGGGACCGGTAGCTTGGGGGGGCCTTTCCCTCCCCTATCACAGGGGATTCACTGTTTGGCGCGTCCTTTTCGGGGTCACCCGGTGGAGATGCTCTTACCATAGTGTTTTGTTGTCTGAACTCTGAGAGGGCTTGGAGCTCACTGGAATATCAATGGGGGCTTGATTGACAAGTCTTGCACTTGAATAAATGTCAGACTACATTGCAGCTTTGAGCTATCCACTTTCCAAGAAGAAGCTATGGCACTCATTGCTCTGTCAGATTGACCCAGCTTATGTGTCGGTTTGCGCGGTGGATCGGAAGCAAATTGGAGGGTCATTCATTTGTCAGATGTTTTGTTTTGGGAGTTGGGTTGGGTTGGGTGGGTACTGGGTAGGGTTTAGGGTGCTTGGGTGCGACTGTTCTGCACTGGGTAAGGTGCGGAAGCTAATTCTTATGTGCTGCAATTTTGGGTTTCAATTTCTTTGTTTAAAACACGGGTTCGGTTGTTTGCTTTATTTTTTAGAGAGATTGGTTATTGGATTAGTTTTGCAGAAGGAGATCYGAGTTGAATGTCTGTTGGAGATTTGAGTGTGATTCGTGAGGTTATAGTAGCGATCGATCCTCTGGGAATGATTTGAGCTTGAAACCTATTTGCAAGTTGCAAGGCTTTCTTGAGTTAGGTCACGGAAATGCAAACCAATTTGTGGCTCTGTTCAGGCCGCACAAGTCGTTGCAAGGGCTCATTGAACTCCGTCACTTCTTCTTGTAGCTGGCTGTGTCTTCTAGCCTCTAGATCTTTACTCTTGGTTAGGGCAAGGAACGCATGTTAAGCATTGTACAGAGGAGACGAGGGTTTCATGAATGCTAATGCGAATAGACTCACACTCGGCCTGTATCTGTAGGGAAGCAGACTTCCGGACGGTTAATCATTACCGGAGCTATGGCGGAAGTAGACRCCCCTTCCGTAGCTTTCGTTTACCGCATCAGCCCCGAGGACGAGTGGGCTGCAGCACAAGCTGCCGGGGCGTTACAAGGGGGCCAGCTGGATTCGACCTCCGGCTACATCCATCTCAGTACCGCTGCTCAGGTGATTTATTGCTCGTTCTCTCGTGCTTTCTTCTAATGCTAATTGCGACAATTTAAGCGCTGAGGATAGTTTCTTCATTAGTCGATGTCAACTATAGCAAGTTATAAAGGATTCCAACGCACGAAAGAATGTAACATTTGGACATTGTATGCAAAAGTTATTTCAGTTTAAAGCTTCATTAGGAGATGGTATAAAAGCAGCACAGGTTCTGATGTTGAGGTCTTGAACATTCTCAAAATCAATGTGTTCTCATTATAGAAGATTTTGGATTGACCGTTTTAGTTAGGTGTTGCAATTAGGTGTGCTTCCAGAATTTCCTGTCCTGGTGACAGTTCCTGAATTTGGGCCCAGAAATTTGTGACACCCCTTGTTGCGAATGACACAGTGACCTACAGTAGATTGTTGACTCTTGGGTGCAATGAATGACTGGTTAAGACGCTGGAATTAATGTACAGTGTACATTGAACTCTCATTAATGACACTGGAATACCCCGTCTGATTGGACAACTTCCATGCATGAAAGTGCGAGTTGAGGCCCATGTGTCTTCCAAGGCAGCGTGATGCTGTTGTCAAGAAAGGGTTGAGTGTCATGACTAATTGTTTGACAACTGTATTCACTTAGTGCAAGCCTTCCGTCATCTAAGATTGCTAATGTAGATTTTTGGCCTGGTTTGTACTAAATTGTAGAGGGTCCCGAGGAGGCAACGCAACGTACTGTAGGGTTTCTACCTCTAGGCCTAATCCTTTGAACCAGACAACTTTGAAATTAAAAAATATATTAGATGAAATCGCCTAATTGTGGATGAAAACCATACTATACATCCAATAAGTGGATGAATGTTGCAATTTGGAGCACCACTATAACATTTTTTATCGCCACTATGRCACTTCTTCATAAATGAAAAAAAAAGCCCTGATCCTATACCCTTTGAGGATTCATGATGGACAATGAATTTCATTGTAAAAACAACCTTTCCACTTTAGTTTGTTATCAATTGCCATTAAGCAATTCCTTCAATTTGGCAATAGAAAATTTCTTGATGATAATAAGGAATGGCATTGGTATTGGAAACCCTTATTTGTGGATATTTTTTTGGACCTAAAATTAATCAGTTGCACTTCCTTGGAGGACTACATGGAGGGAGTCAATACCTCAAAAGTTAGTGAAAAGGACATTCAAAGCATAGAGTGAGCTATACATGAGACTCACAATTTGCACATGCACTCACCAAATTTGGTTGTGATCGACCATTTTTTTGCCCTTGCCATGTTTGCCGTGGCAATATAATGGGCTTGGGTTGGGCACCCCCCAAGTTTGTGTCTTTTTTGCCATGTTGTTGTGAAGATGCTCATAAGTGTACATATTATTTGAGAGTAGATTCAATCATGCCGCTATTTTGATTTTATGTTGCTTTCCATGCGTTGGAATTGCCCATATTCAATGTAAATTGCATTAATATAAGTGTCAACATTGCCAAACATATCTGTGGACTCAGTATCTCCTGTGATTACAAAACGCGGTGCTCTGGTTCACGATTCCCTTCAAGAAAAAATGACAACCGTTGCTGAAGGAATCAAGCCACCGCCCCTGCCATTGATTTAGATTTTTGTGGGAATTTCTGCCTGGCGCCGGCCCTGGATCACTCCTGTTCACTTAATCAGTGCCCTTCCCCCTCCCAAAAATCAATAGCCATTGATCATTTTTGAAAAAAATTAAAAAAAACCCACTTCCCTGCCATCGCTCTTGATACATATTTTGGGATACGGTATACATACAATATATATATACAATATATATATGGATACAAAAATGGATATGAAAACCAATTATTCCATATCTATTGTCAAAGAAGTTTGTTTTGAAAAATATAAGATTGAGGGGGGTACTCAGATTTTCAGATTATTTTTTAGAACCCCCCAAATAAAATGAATTGGAGGGGTTATGAAAAATAATCCAATCTGAAACATTACTGTCACTATCTCCTCAAAAGAGAGGGTACAATAGCATTAGGAAAATTCTGAGCCCTCCAAGAGGCCGCGAGTTTTGCACCCCGGCGGTGCAATTACAGAAAAAAATAAAAATAAAAAATTATTTTTTATTTTTCAGAAATTGGAATCTGACATGGCACAACTGGTGCCACGTCAGCGCCACATCAGATTGACTATTTTTTTTAATTTTTTTTCAAAAAAAAAAATTATTTTTTTATTTTTCTGTATTAGCACTGCGGGGGGGCCGAAAATGAAGTCTTAACAGCCCTCTGCAGGGCTCAGAATTTTCCTAATGAGTCCATTATTACGTTCTCTTTCATGACCATGATGTTTTGGGTCTACTATTGTCTTCCATCTATCATTATTTTTGACAAGCTTGGACATGTGCTAGATACTAGCACATAGTGATTAGAACTAAGAAGTATTTTTGTATACAATAATAAAATTTATTCTTGTATTTGAGAGTTTTTCCAAATATAGGATAAAATGATTTTTTGCTAGACAATGACAAATAATAGTTAAAAATTTTCCTTTGCATACAAGTAATTTACAATTATTATTCTATTATAGTAGTGTGTGACCTAATTTACTAAAGTCACACTATTTTAAATCAGTACAAGTTAAAATATATTGTATTGATCAATCTAAAAAAAAAAAGTTTGTACTACCAATAATTTTGGAGGTGATGCAAAATATTGCATCTTTGTCAATACAATGAATCAAYATAGTAGACATATAATCCTACTCATGTCCTAAGAAAAATGAAAAAACTGCAAAAAGTTACTAGGTGATAAGAGCTATGTAAGCATAATTACTCTAATTTTCAATAACAATATTTCATATACTCTTAACCCCTAAAGTCCCATGTTTTTTGGGATTATAGATTTTTTGGGCAGCTCCCTACGAGTGGAGTTTTCCTTTGCTTTCTTTGAAATTTTCACACAAAATGAGTCCGAGGAGTAGCTTTTAATGCACAACAATTTTCATAACTTTTGACTACATGATTAAAAAGTTATGGTATGATATGTTGTTTTCATGGGAGCGCGGGCAGCCCGGGCAGCAAAAAAAACTTTTTGAAAAATCACTTTTAAGAAAAAATTAAAATTTGAAATTGGTTCTCTAAATCTATATATACATGGAAAGCTTTGAATCATTCTATTTTGATAGTTGAGTCAAAAGTTATGAGGAGTTTTAGTTTGGAGTAGTTTCTTATATGGTTGAAAAAAATTCTTCATTTGATGTGCAGTTTTTTCAAGAAGAAAGCGTGAGGCGCGTTGCCCTAGAGCACATAGGAGAATTATTCCCACAAGAGGTATACACCACTAACTCCATTTTGGTTTTCTCAATTGAAAGTCTTGTTTTACGAGATGAGATAAGCCTTGCATCTTACATGACCTACACTTATTGTGCTACAATTTGATTGAGGGTCAAGTAAATGAGTTTTCTTTACTTCCTCGAGTTGATAAAACTTCTTTGAAAAAAAAGAATTTTTTCTTTTGGTTAGGTACGAAATCTCTTGAACACAAGGCATGAASAACCTGAATACTTAAATTTGGACACTGCTCTCCAAAATGACTTGTCTTCGTCTTGGATACGGGATGGTGCTCTTTACATAAGTAGGATAAATATTGAAGATGCTAACTGCAAAGAGAACGATATTGAATGCAAGAGAGGATCAAATGGACATCAAGATGGAATGGAGACTGAACAAAAGCGTCAGATATTAGTTGAATATGGAACGCAGCATGTCAAGCCACAATTGAAAGCTATAGAGTTTGAAGATGAGGAATTTGATCACAAAGGTGGACTTTTTGATTCCAAGGTTGGAGTCTCTAAAGGAGACTTAGCAGCAGGTGAGAGCAAGAACTTTCTAATTTCCATCCTTTAAGATTATGAAGTCTCATGATACTTGTAGACAACATCATGGAGGTCCTTTTCAAGCTAACTACTTGTTTAATCATTCAACATTGTGCAATTCTYGACACAAAAAGAGTCCCTATTGCCATCTAATCAAATAAGTGGTGAATCTATGAAAAAAAACTTATTCATGCRTGCGTTATGTGCCCCAAATAGATGGAATTATTCAACAAATTATAAATATCAACAATGATACTTCTGCCAAAATTGCAAGGAAGGTGAGCTTATCAAACTTCATTGTTTTGGAATCAAATTTTTGCTAGTCTAGCAACRAGATTGAATTTCTCTTAGATTTTAAGTGGTATCATTAAGTTCCAAAATGTCACCATTAAGAGGCAAACTAAATGGAGCTGGCTCAAAGTTCATAGAGCTTAGTTTTTGCATTGTTTCACATTTCTAGCATCCGAGTATCATCAATTCATCATTGACTTTTGAGAGTTGTTTTGAGTATTCTTTGATTCATAATGATATGCACCATAATAAGTCCATCTTGGCTTGAATTAGCCAATCACCTATGTGGATTGAGGAGACTTTGTTCATTTGCACCTGCTCAAAGGCCATACTAGAGTTTGATGATCATTGGTGTTTATTAATATAGGAGCGCNTTAATATAGGAGCGCCGCAGACAACGATTTGAAAGTAGAGTGTCAAAATTCCTTCAACAAGATGAAAATCAATCTATAATACTAGAGGTTGAGGCAACAAGAAGGGCAAAAGAAGTCGAAAATGGAAACCTGAGATCACATAGCGTTTGGAAAATCGAAGAAATACCTACCAATTCTGACAATATTGTAAGAGTCATGCGTGATCAGCTAATCATGGCGCGAGCTTATGCAAATATTGCGTCTATCCATTTTGATGCTCYACTTGTTCAAGATTTGAAGAATAACATCAAAGAAACAGTGAGAATGTTGGAGGATGTTACTATGGATTCTGAACTTCCCAAGGGGTGAGCATGTAGATTGTTAGATACTCAATCAACCATTGAGCAAATTTATTCATTTAAGTCTTTTGCCGCAACCTTGTATTGGCTTAGTTGTTGATAGTTTGAAATTTCTATTGTGTAATTGATTKACATTATGGGCAATCCCTTGTCTTTTGAAACCTCGTTTTTATTTAATACAGGGTCATAAAAAAGATAAAAGCTCTAGGAGAGCTTTTGTCAAGAGCTAGGATTGTTAATGCTGATGATAAGGCACTTATCAAGAAGTTGAGGGCTATGCTACAGATATCAGAAGACCAACTTCGAAGTTTCAAAAAGCAAAGCAACTTTTTGAGCCAATTGGCTGCAAAAACTATGCCCAAGGGTCTACATTGCTTGTCAATGCGGTTGACTGTTGAATACAATGATCTCTCTTTGAAAGAACGCCAATTTCCAAATATACAAAATCTTGATGATACAAGTCTATACCACTATGCTATATTTTCTGACAATGTTCTTGCAGCTTCYGTAGTTGTAAACTCTACTATCACAAATGCAAAGGTAATCATTCAATAAAAAATTGTTGATGCAGTGCTTCTATGTAGCCAAARTTGTTTCTAATGTGCTTGAGATCTATTAAAATCAAATTATTATGTGATCCTTCACTAATTGTAGATTTTTCACAAGAAAGGGTTGACAACTTGGATGAATCTAAGGATGGAATTACAAAATTGATTAGACTAGAATTATTTTATTGAMCTTTGGAAGTTTGAATATCTCAATTGTTTATATCCGTGTAATTGTACACCTTGCAATCAAACTTTATGCCTTGTTTAAAAGTTGTATATACTTAATGCATATTGAGAGTGTAACATTTGTTTGAAAGTTCTACATTTTGTGACTTTTTCTAATGTGGTTGTGGTGTGCCAGGAACCAGAAAAACACATCATTCATTTGGTTACTAACACCCTCAACTATGGAGCAATGAAAATGTGGTTTCTTGGCAATCCTCCAGGCAAAGCCACCATTGAGATTATGAATGTGGACAACTTTAGTTGGTTAAATTCATCCTATTGCCCTATTTTGAAGCAACTTGAGATGGAGTCTACAAAAGATTACTTCTATAAATCTACAAAAGAAAGGGTCTCTGATAATCTGAAGTACCGAAATCCAAAATATCTCTCAATGCTTAATCATTTGAGATTCTATCTACCTGAAGTTTTTCCCAAATTGGATAGAATTCTTTTTTTAGATGATGATGTTGTCGTCAAGAAGGATCTCACGCCACTCTGGTTGGTCAATCTCGAAGGAAAAGTAAAYGGAGCAGTTGAAACATGTGGGAAAAGTTTCCATCGTTTCGACAAATACTTGAATTTTTCCAATCCACACRTTGCAAGAAATTTTGATCCWAACGCATGTGGYTGGGCTTATGGCATGAATATCTTTGATTTGAAGGAGTGGAAGATGCRTGATATTACTGCCATCTACCATAGATGGCAAACTCTAGTAAGTTTATGATACATAATCTAATAATCAAGAAATCATAATAAGTCTACATAAGATGCACTCTTAGAAAAGGATCAACTTTAGGTTTGTCTTTTTTAGCATGATAATGTGACTAATAGGAAGAGAGCTCATTATTGAAGTTATTTTTAAGGGTGATGTTTTGAATTGGAAAAGTTAGTTTGTGGGCCCAAACATAGTTTTACACCATGAGCTATAGAAGATTTGCAACGGGAAGTGTAAAAAAATCTATATTCCATACAAATATATGAGAACAAATAGATATTTTAACAATATCTAAATGGATGTAAAAAACAAAGATTTTATATGTTTGGGACATTTTTGTATTCATCCAAATGAATCGTTTGTTTAAAATTTGAATGTTTGATCTTTTAGGGATTAAAAGGTTAACATTCGCTATAAAAGTATCCAAAAACATCATTGTTTTGGTCAATATTGTCTCCATCTTTACAAAATATGCCACACWATTTGAAATGCATCTATAATTGTTTACAAATAAATTATTTATAATCTTGAGATTTATCTATAAAAAAGTTTTAAAAAAGTTTCCAAATATCCTCCAAGATTTATCAAATGGAMCTTTCCATGTTTTTTCAAGATTTACGTCTTTAAATAGAGTACTAGTGACTTTTATTATATRTTAACATTKTATATTGTTTAAACATTAATYAAATATTTTTAGGATAMWTACGATAATATTAAATATTTATGTTTTGGGATCATTTTTGAAAATTAATTGGATTGATCATCTATAATTTAGAGGTCACTTTTTTTGTAAGAAGATATAGTAGTATCAATTAAATCTTTTTAATCTAAACATGGAGAATTTTCGATACTATGAATATTTTTTCCTTAGTTTGCATGAATTTATCTAAGTTTCCAAATATACTCCAAGAACCTTCACATTTGAAGTATATATCTAATATATCATGCTTCTTGATGTTGAGCAACTATTTGCATTTACCTTTATGTAGATTTTTTATGCACAAGAAAGTGAAAGTGGCTCTAGAATTATATGGAGTATCTATGATGATTTTTTTTGTTTTAAAAAAAACTTGTTGACAACATAAGGTTGAGCTTTAGGAAATGAATGGACAAGTGTCTACAATGGATCCTCCTACAATATTTAAATTATTCATCAATAATACAAGTATGAAGGGTTGCAAGCAATAAGGGTTGGCAATAGATCTCTCCATGTAAAAATTCTTCATCAATATTACAAAGGTCATTGTATATCTCAATACAATTTGAATGGACAAGCTCCCCCAATATATCAAAGTGAATTATTTGATCTTCRATTACATTACAAAGAAGCTAATTTTGGGTGGCTAATGGGATTGGAATGARAAGGGATTAAGAATAGCCCATTCTACCTTTCATTATAAAATGGGCGATGGCATTTGGGATAGAGGAACGGGAAGGAGATTTGGAATAGCCCATTCTACCTTCCATAATGGAGTGGTCAATGGTCAATTGGGAGTGATAGGTAGGACAAAGGAACATGAGGATTCAAGAATAGCCCACTCTATTTTTCATAATGAAGCAGCCGGTGGTAGGTGGATAGAAGAACAAGAAGGAGATTGGGAATAGCCCATTCTACCTTTCTTAATGAAGTAGTCAATGGCCAATTGGGAGTAATGGGTGGGGCAAATGAACATGAATTCAAGGATTTGATAATAGACTACTATATCTTCCATAATGAAGTGTCTACTAGCCAATTGGAGGTGAGAGTTGGGATAGAGGAATGTGAAGAAGATTGGAAATAGTCCACTCTACCTTTGAGAATGAAGTGCCTATTGGGCAATTTTGTGTGGCTTGTGGGGTAGAGGAAGATGAAGAAAATTGAAAATATCCCATTCTACCTTTTCCACAATGAAGTGAAATGACTTCTAGATACTTTTTGATGATAGGTGGGACCAAGGAAAACAAAGAGCCTTAAAAATAGCCTATGTTGCCTTTCATAATGAAGTGGATACTTGTCAATTGAGGCTGACAAATAGTGGTGGTAGGCCAATTTTTGGTGATAGGTGGATATAGGAACGTGAAGATAGCCCATTGCAGCTTCCATAATGAAGTGGCTACTCAACAGTCTTCATAAGAAGACAAAGGGCCTCTAGACCTAATAACCTATTTTACCTTTCATGATGAACTAGCTATTGAACAAGTTGCAATGACATTTGGGATTATAAAGGAACACAAAAGGCCTTGTAAATAGCCTATTCTACCTTAAGTAAATCAATGATATAGATATTATTAATGAGGTTCAATTATTGCTTAGGATTTAAAACAAAATAATCTAACTCTGTTTAGTTCAAACACTAGGCGAAGCCCTAAGCGAAGGAGCATTATTTTTTTATTACGTTTCCATAATATAACATTGCACTGTCAACAGAAAGGCAAGAGCAAGTGAAACTCCGCAGTAAACGATTAAAAGCCAACTTGTAGTGTAACAAGAACAACATACTGAATAGAAGCTGCCGTTGAATTGCACGATGAACCTTCAACCTTCATTCCAGCGATCCCATATGTGAAGCGGTGTTCCGGCCGAGTACAAGAACTCCATCTAGCCTGCTGAAATTCGCATTACAAAAAGTGGAGATCCAAATAAAGCCCTCCCGCCGAGAAACGCAAACAGATTATCTCAAGTGCAGCAACAAAACTGGCGGCCAGAATTCCCAAACCCTAACTTTGAAATGAAACCTCTTGTCTCTTGCATCCGCTTAAGGAAATGTTAAGGTAGAGAGTGCAGTAAGTTTAATTCCAATCAAAGCTTGGAATTTTTTTTTTTTTTTTTCTTTTGTATTTTTCATAGTCAGGACTAATAAGATAATGACACATGTCCTGTAGTAGCRAGCAGGAAAGTAATTTTGGAATGATTAGAATTGGAAGACTTCGAACATTAGCTGGGCTTGAAGTGCACTTTTTGACTCCCAAAATTCACAATAATTTCAATTTTGGAAATAAAATTCTTAAAATTCTACTATCCCCATATTTCTTGTCTTCCTACATGGGAAAATTTTCCATGACCTCATATTGTTCACAATCTACTTCAAAATTGCTTAAATGAGCGACTATTAGTGCTTCTACCTTAGATCCTATCATTTCTTTTTAGTCTTGTAACTTACAATTTGTGATCAATTTATTAAAGTTCAAATGAGAGATTTGAAGGAGTCTTTCTTCTAAAATGTTTACTTGGAGGACATTAAAACCTCCAATATGTGCCTTTACTTAGAGTAAATAGCTAATTGTAAGTATTTCTATAGGTGTACCTATAGTTGCACATCTTTTTTCATATGACATTTAATACAATCCTAGGTATATCTTTATTGATTGATAAAATTTTAATATCTCTATGTAATAATCTTAGAATGCTACTACTTGTATTTTTTCATGTATGTCGAAGTTCTAGACACGAGAATTGAATTCTTAAGAATGACTGACCTAGTGATGGACCCAACATGCTCTTATTGATTTTAATACGTACATGTTTCATTTTCATTTGCGTACATAATTTTGAACTTTTAAGTCATTGTATACGATTGCTATAATTCTCCTTTTAATTAAAGATAACAAACCTTTTTCTTGGCAAAGGTAGTATTAATCCCTAAAGGACCAACATGCACTTTTTGGCAACATAGAAATTTTGGGCAAGTACGAGTGACTAGAGATTTGCATATTTTAGGCTGAAATTTTAACAAAAGGTAGGAATGAGGAATATATCTCATATGTACAAAATTTCATGACATTTGCAAATATGAGTCAAAAGTTGTGGCCTAATATGTTATTTTTTCCCTCGGGCGGGCAATTTGGGTAGACAAAAAAAAATCACTTTTTTTAGAAACAAAAATTTGAAATTGGTTAATTAGAGCTTTGTATATGTGAAAAGCTTTGAATCATTCCATTTTGATCAATGAGTCAAAAGTTACAAGGAATTTTTGTTTGCGGGCATTATAGATTCTCTACTCTAAAATAAACTTTGAAAACCTTTATCTTACTCTATTTTCAATTTTTCTTAAAAGAATAAAATCATATAATTGAGATTGTTTATTACAACTTTGCAACCATTGGGTTTGCCATTTTTCATAGAAAAGCAAGCTTGTGAAGTGCAGCTGCCCTGTTTTTCACAGGGCCAAAAAAATGATTTCATTGAAATTGAAATGTTTATACCTTGCAATCCACTTGGTCAAAATTTCTGAAATTTTTACTACATGTTTTCAAGTTAGTGTACTACAACATCCTACGGTTACATATGTTAAAGAAAAAAAATTCAAAAATTTGCTTCTTGTACAAGAAATGGCAATTTTGGAGCGTTTTTGGCAAAAACGTAGTCAAGGAACTTAAGGGGTTAAAGCGCTCTATTTTATTCCTTATATTCAACACAACCAATACTACAAATGAGATTAATAAATTCTTTCAATGTAAAAATAATTCAAAAGAAGAAAAAATAGAGCAATCTTGTCATTGTCAAGAAAGAAAGATTTTATACCAAAAAAATTATCCTTTGAATATCAACAAGCTTCAAAAGTTTTTTAGGTTGTTCTAAAGAAATGAATTTTTTTAGAATTAAAATGTCATTATGTGTAAAATGCAATTTGAAAGATACTTTTAAAAATCACTACTTCCACCAACATTAGTATCAATATTAAATGTTTTGTCATTTCAAGAAAAAATTCAACTCCTAAATTGTGTCAAATCTACATCGTAAAATCTCTTTTCAAATGGCACCTTTCAATGGTATCRATTATAGTTCTATTTACTTTTTGTCATGCGTTATTACAACTATGATTTCTCAATTTGTGTAGAAACTAGCCTAATTTCACTTTTATTWTATTTTTTGATGTTCTATTGAAAATTTTCATTTATTTTTTATTTTTGGCTTTGCAACATTTGTTAACAGCTTTGTCTCAGTAGTAGTTATATTGATGATTCAACTTTTCCAAAGAAAACTATATAGCATAGAATGCAAATTTTTGTTTTTCAAGTTTAAGTGAGGGCTATTATCATTGAAAAAATGACATACATTTTAAAACATACAATGATTTATATTTTAATAATATTAAAGAAAGATTGATAAGCAATTATTTTAAATTTTTGGCTTTAGTTTTTACTGAATTTAATTAAATACATGAAAGATGAATGAAAGAGGTGAGTCATTTAAAACAAATCATCACGTCTAGGAAAAAAAATTATTTGAAAAGCTACAACTTCATGGAAAAAGACGTCAACACAGATTGGGAGTAGAACCGTCCAAGTGCTAGATTTCTATTCATAAGCTTATGAATGTCAATGCTACATAAGTCTTTATGAAAAGCTAGCATGTTTTTGTTTTCTTGAGCAATAGAAAAGAACAACAATCCATCACAAAAGATGCTAAACATTGATCAATTGAAAGAACATCACTTCCAAACCTAACAATAAGAATCAAAATGAAATATGGTGATTCTAAAGACATTACTGTCATACTATTTTTCCTTGAATTCACAACACAAGAACCCAAGTTAAAATTTAAACCATAAAACAACAGTAAAAATAAAAAATTTTAACTTGGAAACATACATCACAACGTACAAATTGCCACAAATTTCAATTATCATGATAATTATTCTCAAATACATCAACTCAACTATCCAAGACTTTGCAATTTATCTTTTTAATGAGATTAGTTAAGGCAATTCAAGAGTTTTGAAAACTTTCAAAAAAGAATTGCATCACAAAAACCAAATTGCAAGCACCAAATGGACAACAAACAATGCAATGGTGTGTCCACCCTACAAAGTCAATGCTAAAGAACATGGAGCGTCCCACTCCTCCCTATGGACCTTCAGTCTTCTAAAATCCAACCTGGGCTGGTTGTATTAAAGCAATAGAGATTTGATCTTATTCCTCAACCAAGCTTGTTTTGGCCTATAATCAATTGGTACCATTTTTATTTCAATCACCTCTTTGGAAGTTGGTACAAGGCGGATATAACGGAGGTGTGTAGGAAATATTAGTATGGGCATAGATATAAAGGTGCAAACGCCAATTTTTTTTTGTACGTTCAAATTTGGTGTTTGTGGATTATAGGAATATGGGCGTAGGTGTAGGGACGGTTTAGATGCAAGGGTGTCAATTTTCTATGAAAAATATTTTTGTAGGTTGGAATTTAGGTGTGAATAGGTTTAGGATTTAAGTCTAAACCCTATACAATTTAATATACAATTCACAAATTAAAATATCAAATCTTTCTGCATATCTACTAAATAAACTATAAAATATAAATGAAACAAGTTTGATGTGAATCCTAGTAAAACCTAATGTTCAATTAATCAATATAAATGACAAAATCTACTACTTATCCACTAAACAAATCCAAAGGATTTTAGAGGAAATTAAAAAATGTGGTTGATGTAAAATCCAATGCAATTTCAATGTTGAATTCAATAATTGAAAGGCAAATCTTTATACCTATCCACAAAAGTTACCTAAAGTTGAATTTAGACCTAGTTGAAAACTAAAAATATTAAATTCTCACCATTCAAACCTAAAACATAGAGTCATTTTCTAATGAAGACCTTAATCATGTTAATGTATAATTGGCTATGACAATGAAAAATTATTACCAATCAAACAATTTTGTACTATATAGCCAATTACACATTAACCCATGTAGTCCCAAGGCCATTTTTTTCAAAAATCACTCAAAAATGCCAAAATTGTTACGTTCATCCAAAAAAACAAAAACAAAAATGCTTTTTTAAGAATCTAACTGTAGGATCTTGTACTACTTTTGTATGAGATCATGTTGTAAAAATTTCGTGATTTTTGACCGTACAGACTGAAAGATATTAACCTTCAAAGTGGAAGAAAAAGTATTTTCATGAAGATGTCTTAATTGCCTGTAAAATAAGAAGCTTCATAACTTTCACATCACTAATCCAAATGGAATGACTCAAAGCTTCCCATTCGGACAAAAAAAAATAATCTATTGAGGAAAAAACTATCAAAATTTTTTCTTCATTTTTTTGTGGATTTTTTTTGCTGCCCAGTCTCCCCAATTTTAAGGCTATTGTGGCACAACTCAATAGACATGTCAAGAGTTGTGTTTGTCATAAGCTAGTCATTAGCCCGGGTGAAAATTTTGCACAGGCATCCTTGGGTCACTTCCTATGGATGCTGACTTTTACGCTACGAGGAGTTCTTGTTTGTGTTGTCAGTGTTAATTACACTGACCTCCACAATCAGTCTCCAGATGACTAAAACAGTGTAGTCCTCAGCAATTTGTATTGAAAATTCAGCTCTGGTATGCCATCAGACGAATTATGGAATCATAACCTAAGTTTCTAGGCTAATCACTTAATTTTGCTGTACAAGCCTGATCCTGGCCTTTTATTTCAGAATGTAATGAGTCATACCCACAGGAAGTGACCCATAATTTTCAATTATTATCTGTACTCCTAGGTTCTCAGTCTTAAGTTATGATAATTGCATAACTAATTGGACTTGGGTTTCTTTGAGCGAGATTCCGTTACAGTATGTTGACGGTCCCACTCTTGGGTTACTGCAGAGTAGTGTCAACGTAGATCTGGGAAATGTGACTGGTGATCAGTGGAGTCGTCTCAGGATTGATCGCAATTTTGCTTCTGAAGCATGTGGTAAGCTGCATGGTTGATTTCAGTATGAGCCATGATGTTGTACTCCAAGTTTGGAATAGTGGATATTATTAAATCGTTTGTTATTTTTCTGATATTAGTCAGAATGATTTTCTGTTAATTACTGTAACCGATCGAGGAATCTTATGCAAGTTTATCGCAGGCGCTGCATGTAACATATTGCTCGCACTGGATGAATATCAAACTGAACAGAATGCGTTTGTCCAGATGAAGCAGGATTCCGAGGTGTTTCTGTATCAGATTTATTGAACAAGCATGGTGCAGTGAGTTTATTTCCCGCTCTCTCTCCTCCTTCATAATTTCATTGAGTTATTAGAGCACTTCTGAAAGTTTCTTATGTCGTGCAAGCAGGTGATCTTATTTAAGGATCTGCTTTTTGCAGGATGAGTATTTCAAAAGATCCTTGTATACTAGAGCTGCTCCACATGTTGCTGGCTCCTCTCCGACAGCACCSGGACTTTATTTCCGTGCGATGTCATCTCTTGTCGATGCATCAAAGAGTGAGCCCCCCAAGGTTGGTAAAATCGACATGACAGTAAAGGAAGATCCCGAGGAAACCGTGGCTGATGCAAGGATCCTGAAAAATCTAGCATCATACTTGTGGCCCAAGGATAACCCTGAGTTTCGAAGGAGAGTTGCTCTTGCTTTGAGCCTTCTCGTTGCTTCCAAGGTACTACTTTATCTTAAACTTGCGCTTGGGAAGTGTTTTGTGACCGAGGATAACGAAGTTTGTGATCGTTGGAGGAATAAATGTTGACCAATTTCATGCAGGTGCTGAATGTGCAAGTCCCYTTCATGTTCAAGTATGCTATTGATGCTTTGTCGACTGCTGCCGGAGCAACTGGAGCAACAGCTGCGGCCTCATTTGCAACATCATCATTGTTATTCGCTACTCCAACAGCGGTTCTTCTTGGATATGGAATCGCTCGAACTGGTGCTTCAGCTTGTAATGGTAAGGGAGCACCCAAAATTGATCGTTCTTTGATGTTCAGTTTCGAAACCTGGACTAGGAGGCTCAAAAGCAGTAAAAGTAACCTCATGAGAAACTCGGTGATAACAGTGCTTAAAATTTTGAATTGTTTATCTGTTGGTTCTGCGCGTGGAACATCTCCGGCTCCATAATTGTTCTGCACGTTTTTTGCCTTCCACACATTCCAATTTTAAACTACAAGAGAATCTGCCATGTGTTGGTGGATCTCAGGTCTTGACCTTTGTTACGCCCGCGTTGTTTGACATTATGTGTTGGAATCAGAGCTGCGAAATGCGGTGTTTGCCAAGGTTKCTCAAGGCACAATACGTACTGTGGCTCGCAAGGTGAAAATCTTTGGAGATATTTGGGGACCTGTCTTGCCCTCTTTTTCATGCCTTCAGAATTAGCGCATAGGCCTTGTAGACATTTTTGCTGTTGCATACTTCAGCTCATACATCGTAAATTGAAGTGGGTGAAAACGTCTCTGGAAACAGGTGTTTATGCATCTTCACGACCTGGATTTGAGCTATCACTTGAGGTACTTTCGGAGTTTTGATCTTCGATCAGGCTGTCGGTGCCATGCTTTTGTGGTGAAGCATGTTGTTAAGAGTCGTACTCGTGATAATATTGCTTTTGATGAGTTCTCACAGTAACGCTGATTAAGTTTCTTGCTTTTTCCCCTTCATGCAGTCGGCAGACAGGCTCGCTCAATCGCACAATCGACAGAGGCACTCGAGCCATTAACTTCATCCTTTCATCCATGGTTTTTAATGTGGTGCCAACACTTTTAGAGGTACATCTATGATCAAGATGCTGCCTTGCAATTTTCTCCTACAATGGTATAGCTTCCTGACTCAGTAGAATGCTTGGGAGCTGGAGTTGTGTATCATAACAATGATGACAGTGATATTAATGATGGAAAGTGTACATTTCTGTAATTAACCTGACCTTGTCTATACGATAGTCCAAAAGTTCTTAGCTTGGATTCTGCCTGCTTGTGCAGATATCAATGGTGGCTGGAATACTGGCTTACAAATTTGGAGCTCCATTTGCATGGATCACCTCCCTTACAGTTGCCGCTTACACCCTTTTTACATTGAGTGTAACACAGGCAGGATCCACATACCTCCGACTTGCTATCATGTGCTAAATTTGTAGTTTATGTAGATAAGGCTGTAGCTAATCACTGAGCTGAGACTGATATGCGCACTTACCTTCCTCTTAGTTGGCACTCGGCAACGTGTAGTTATTCTATGGTTAACTGTTTGAACCGTAGATGGACCCTATTTGTAAGTCGTCCCAGTTTTGCCTATGCTAATAAACAGGAAACGAGTGCTTCGTACCCCTTGCAGATTTTGTTTCATGAGCGCAGCTTACTGTTGGGTATCGTGGTTGCAGTGGCGAACCAAATTTAGGCAGGATATGAATAAAGCTGACAATGCTGCCAGTTCTCGGGCAACAGACTCTCTCATCAACTATGAGGTGAACTTTTGCGGCCCCAGAAATAATTGCTCTGAAAGKGCCCTTTAGATTCTTAAGAAGTTCGGTTTCGTTCTGCTTCTTTGTAGTTCATTTTTAATGTCATTGACTAGAGTTTTTCATTGGGTCGTTTGCTCGGTTAAGGTTCAAATCTGTGTCGTTTGGTCCTCGCTAGCATTGATGCTGTTCAAGTTCTTTATCGCATTACAATAAAGAGACTTCGTGTGATTCCAGACTGTGAAGTATTTTAACAATGAGGAACACGAAGCAAGAAGATACGATGAATTCCTCAAAAGTAAGTGATTTTTTTGAAGCGTGACKTTTAGGATTCTGCTTGACGGCTTCCTCTCTCTCCTTATGTGCACTTACTTGATGTCCTTGAAGTACACTGCCTRTTGAAGGATGTCTTGTAAAAATTGTTAATAACAGTGCACTATGCGCATCAAATCTCCTCTCTTCAACTGGCAGTCTGTGATAACTGCATGGAAATTCCTGCTGGGAATTCTTAGTCGTCATAGCCTGAGAGTGGCTTGCTGAAGGTGTGCCCCACGATTCGGCGCTGAATTTGTATATGGCACAGCAAGTCTTCCTGGATTTGGCACCGGTGACGTCGTGGGTCATTGTGCAGTCGAGCTAATCATTGTGCAGTCGTCTTAATATCCTGTTTTTCTTCTACAGAGTACGAAGACGCTGCTCTCAAGACACAAACAAGCTTGTCATCATTAAATTTTGGACAAAACGTGATCTTTAGCGCCGCTTTGTCTACAGCCATGATAATGTGTAGTCAGGGTATTCTCAATGGAACTATGAGCATAGGAGACTTGGTATGGTTTTATTTCACATTCACTGGTTATCCGTTGCTGGATGTCCCTCTGCTACTGAAGTTGCTTTGGTCCKTTGAGAATACAGCCCATTCTTGTGYTGGTTTTGATAATTGATTTCTCATCTGCGTCCCTTGAAGGAGTGTGGCATTTGGTCCAAGCCATCTTTTTACTTCAGAAGGGATATCAGTTATTTGCRGAGCACACATCAAGTGTTTTAAATTTTTTTTAAATTGTGATCTGTCCTGGCATCTTGTTTGTTGCAAGTTCGCTTTTAAAATTGCCTCCGTACTAGTTAAATAATTTTGTTGAACGTGAGTTGTTGTCTGTTACAGGTGATGGTGAATGGATTGCTCTTTCAGTTGTCACTACCACTAAATTTTTTGGGAACAGTATACAGGGAGACACGGCAGAGCTTGATAGACATGCACTCCATGTTCTCCTTGCTTGAGGTATGATATGGTAGTGCTCTTTCAGCTGGCATTTTCATGCACTTTGAATGAAAATGATGTATGAATGGAGTGCAGGAATAGCAGCTGTACAAACAGGCCCTATTTAATCGGGGATACTGCCCCAGCACATTGAAAGCGAATTATGATCTTTACGTTTGTTGTGCAGGTGAAGCCACATGTGGCGGACCAGCCACATGCAAAGCCTTTGGAGTTGAAAGGTGGACGCATTTCATTTGAAAATGTACATTTTGGGTGCGTTCCTCAACTTTTCACTGATCAAGTTGGGCGTGAGGAATTAGGCTACTTCAGTTTTGTTCAAAATCAACCTGTAGATCTGGAAACATTTGCATCTTGTGGTAGGTAGATAAGAATAAGTCAGGAAGAAGTGACTGTTTCTCACTATTACATGTATAGCAGTTCTTTGCAGAGCGACTGCTTTTTGAATAGGGCTTTGTTTGAGCAGTAATGATGTTATAGTTCTCTTATGCCTAGTGCTAAGGGTAGTAAACTTTTACAGATACCTGAGGGCAATCCATTACTTAATGAAGATGGTTCTTGATTTCAACGTAGCCTTGCTTGTCTTCTTTTTGTTTCACTAACTTAATTTCTTGTTGTGACAGTTATCTTGCGAACAGGTCCATCTTGAACGGAATATCATTCGATGTTCCTTCAGGRAATAGTGTGGCTATTGTCGGCACAAGTGGGAGCGGTAATTTATCCTATCCAAATATGAATATGGGTTTCATCCACTTCTGCACCTTGCTAAATGGATGAGTTAACCACTCTGACCTGTCTTAGTTTTTTGGCATTGGAATTTGTATGGATGAAAAGAATCGGTGAAAATGTGACCATATGCATGATGTATGATATTATGACTTTGTGACATTGTATATATACATATTTTATAGTATATAGGGATGTGGGCTTGTTGTATATTTGTCTCTGACAAGATGAGTCATGGCTTCACATTTTTGAAACTTATTCTTAGTTTTGTAATGCACTTGCATATTTGTCCATACACCTCTTAACCTATAGATGATGTGGTGGACATTTCATATCCAATTGATGATATAAAATCCTTCTACGTAAGATAGAAGTGTAACTATTCATCCTTAAAATTTTGTATGAAAATGTGGTCTTCTAGAGTAGATTGACTTCCAATGAGTACTCTTGAATTTTTTTATATAAATGATTCACACTATAACAAAAATGATGATTTTCATACTTACTGATGTGTCCTTTAAGATTTAACTTCACCATGAGTATTTAGTTTGAAATTCTTGTTGGACTTATTCATCAAGCTTATACAAATCTTTAAATACAATTATAAATGCATATTTCAAATTTTGCTGAAGTGAAAGAGGGAGCAATGATCGGCATCAAGTTCCTTCAACTTTTGAGTATTAGTGCATCAAGTTGCTAAAAGGTCATATTGAGAATGTTATATATAAAACTTGCCTTAACTAGTTTAACCCTTCATAGCCCTTGGCCGGAAATATGTAAATTTTGAGTTTTTTTAGCGAATTAAATTGATGCATAAGAAGAATCTAGATTCTAGATTTTCATATTTTGCAATTTTTTTTTCTTCCCATCTCTCCATGATCTTATTTAAAACCTTGCATAATACATAGTAATTATGAAGCATCAAGTAACCACTCTAGTTGCATCATTATATGTTATATGTTTTTTGGGGGCAATGAAGGCCATTTTAAGCATATTCCCCATGTTGTGAACCAACAACTATTGGCCAAATTAATAACTAATAAATAATAAATAACAAATTTGGAATTAAATATTGTTTTAGTTCATTAGTAAAAAAATCGATTTGAAAAAAAAATAAAACTCCCAAAATTAATTTCATGTAATTATCTGAGGTGGCTAAAGTTTGTCCATATCAAATGATTTGACGCAGTTTTCAAGTTCCCAATAGTCTAAGAACTTGCAAGCCTTTACAACCCCAAAACCTCATCTAACATGTTGAGGAATAAAAACATAAAGCTTTTTCAGCATACTCAAAATTACTTCATTTGTTTACTATATCTTGCACAATAAGCTCTTGACAATATTTGTATCGACCTAGTGGATGCCATCTCTTGTAGGGGATAAGAATCAATTCATTAATCATTTGGGTCTTGATTCTTTTTTGTTAGTGCATTTCCATTTGATGCTATTATCATTCCTTCAATATCACTACGGATCCTAAATGTAGGATTATATTGACTCAATGAAGGTATTATTAATTTTCTAAAAGCATCTTAATTAGTTAATCCCTACATGTCTAAGGTTTTCTCCATCTTTTTGGAGTACTATGTTTTAAAAGAAAGGAAAAGAACCAAACCTTTGATATATTTTACTAGAGTAGGAGGAAGGCCTTGTATAATTGGGTACTAAAACTTTACAAATTTTTGCATTCGCAGTGAAAGAAATTTCATTGCTATCAACTTTGACATCCTCCCGAAGACTGAAAAATTGGTTCTTTTCAATGAAACTTTAAAAAAAAAATCATCTCTATGTCAATAACACCTTCGCCAAATTTTGAGGCCAAAAGACTTACACAAAAAAAGATATTTGAAATCTACCAACATGTATAGATGTGAGAAAAATTTCACTACTTCCAACTTTGACACCCTCCCAAGGGCTGGAAAAAATCTCTTTTGACATGGAATATTTGTACAAGACCACCTCTATGTTGATAATATGTGTGACAAATTTCAAGGTCAACAGATTTGCACACAAAAAGATATTTGAAATTTACCAACATGTGTCATTGTAAGAGAAAATTTCACTATTGCCAACTTTGGCAACCTCCCAAGCGTAGAGAAATTTGTTTTTTACCATGAATTTTTTTTATCCCATTAATAAGATCACCTTTATGTTGATAATATAAGGGCCAAATTTGAAGTTCAAAAGATTTAACCAACAAAATATATTGGAAATCTACCAACATCTATAGTTTTAAGAATGATTTTTTCAGCCCTTGATATAGTGTAATATTGTGTGTCAATGTTTGACACGGATGTAAAAAATCATTCTCACAACTACACATTTTGGTAGATTTCCAATATTCTTTGTTGGGTAAATTTTTTGAACTTAAAATTTGGCACTTATGTTATCAACATAAAGGTGATCTTATTAATGGGATAAAAACATTTCATGGTAAAAAACAAATTTCTCTACCCTTGGGAGGTTGCCAAAGTTGACAATAGTGAAATTTTTTCTTACAATGACACTTGTTGGTAAATTTCAAATATCTTTTTGTGTGTAAGTCTTTTGGCCTCAAAATTTGGCAAAGGTGTTATTGACATAGACTGAGATGATTCTGTATAAAAAGTTTCATTGAAAAAAAACAATTTTTCAATCTTTAGGAGGGTATCAAAGTTGGTTGCAGTGAAACTTCTTTCAGTGCAAATGCAAAAATTCTTAACATACTTATATGTAAACCTAAAATTGACAAAATAGGTATTTGAATATTGTTTTGATGGATCTTATTGACCATTGAAAGAAGATTTTAGATTATGTTGTATTTTTGGACACCTAATGAATGTAATATAGGATTGATATATTGGGCAAGTTAGGATTACTGGATATTTTGAGTGGGCACACTAGATAAGTATGGAATTTTAGAGCATGAATTTTAGATTTTGGAATAAAAAATTATTAGGTATTTGCAATTTAGTATTATGATATATTATGGCATAGATCTTTTGATTCAAGTTATGGTTTGGGCGCCAATTGTAGGCTACGGACACCATTGGGTAGGCACAATGGGTGGCATGGATGACAATGGTTTGGAGATGGGTGCTAATGGATGGAATGGGAGGCATTTGATTTTGGGTAGATGACAATGGAGAATGTTTGGACTCCAATGAGTAGAATGGCACATAGATACTACATACAAAATGGGCACCACATGTAGGCACTAATGGATGGAATGGGTGCCAATTGAGGTGCCAATAAATGGGGATTTTATGTAGCTCGGGTTGAGATGGGCAAGCATAAATGTAAGTTATGCAGCCTATACCAATTAGTTGGACCCCTCTACATGTATGAGTGTCAAATCCTATGTGGCACATTAAGTGAATGCAATAAGCCCTTGTATATATGAATTACCATGTTAAACTATTACTAGTAAGTTGTCAACAAGGGTTGCTATTATGTGAGCCTAATAGCATGAGCCTATGAGCCTAGAAGACTATACACCTATTGTATAGTGTCTATATGATAGAATTCCTTTATAATTGTAGTCTAACTATACTATAGATACTAGGTGTTTATGTTATAAGCACCTTCAATGGTTGTAAGATATCTACTTATACGGATGCTCAAGGCTCACATGCTTGCATTTTCATGCTCACACACTAGCATCGTTGACAAGAATGAATTGCAAATTTTTTAAGTATTGTTTATATGTATATCGAAAAGCTTTTGGTTTATTATATTGTATTTTTCTAGTGGATGAATTTTGGGAGATGTTTTATTTTATTTTCCAAAAGATGAAATCATATAATTTCAATATGTCCTAAAAATATTGAATTTTTCCTTAAAAAATTCTTAAAACAGACATGGATTTCTGAATAAATAAAAAAACATTTCAAATCCAAACATGATTAAAATATCTAAAAATTTCACCAATGGTATGAATATCATGGTGCAAATTCAGATTTTGTGTCACTGATTCAATAAATTGCGGCGGAACCTCTTCATGCCACTTTGATTATTTATTCAMGTTCAAAATAATAGATTGGCAATTTCAAATGTAGAGTTGGTTTGGTATTGGACAAAAAATAGGAAATTGTTTTTGTTAGGGTTAAGACTTTTTTAATTCCTTACCACTCAAGAAGACCAAAAGTTTCCTCATATAGTCTAGAGATCCAATTAAAAGTGTTGTAACTTAGCGTTCGATGTCTAAATTTAATGAAACTTAATGAAAAATTTGTGCTCTCTCCTCTAATTTGTGTAGTAAAATTTTCAAATCTATCCAAGATTTACTATTTTTTTGGAAGAAATTCAAAGTTCATAGGTTCAATTTGTTTAGGGGTTAGTGTCAGTTGGTAGAAAGTCTTCGTTTTTTAATTCTGCATTTTTGCTCTAAATGCTGGAGGGTTAGCCTCATGTCGCTGGAAATAATTCTCATTCTGCTTGTGTTGTCTGTGTGCAGCGATTGTGGACAAGCGCAGAACTAGAGAAATACAATGGGACCAACAATAAGCCTCCTCTCCTGCTCGGTGTTTTGGGGTATGGTGGTCCCTCTTCTTTCYGAATCGTCCCACAAGGATGTTCATTCAATGTCATCGGGTTTCCTGAAGCTGCATCTCGATCACTTGACTTAGGCTTGTTCTAAAATTACTGGACTAGAATAATAACAAAACATTTCGTGCTCCGTTACACATCACTTTGGCACTGTTCCTCAATACACTTTTGATGCATTTGCTTCCCCTTTGTACTTGAAGCATCGGTAAGCAGTCCTTTGACATSCTTCTTGTTTGATGGACTTCTTGAACTGGCCAGTTAGATCCGGAAGTCTTGGTTATCATAGTACGAGTTAAGATTTGTATTGTTTTAATCCAACCAAGTTACGTACCAGAGGTTTGTGAAGCTAAATGTTCAGATAAGGAATGGTGTGCATGTCTTGTAATAACCACTGTGTGGATGTTCGAAATGTCAGGAGTGTTTTTGATGTCAGTAAGGGTTGGAAACACTATGGACCGGGGGGCAGCTACCACCACTTTGTGGGAAGGTGTGTAAAACATTTTTCTCTCTTTACATCTTGTTTAGTATCATTTGGAACTTATTAGAGACCCAGTAGTCTTTTTGTCTGATGTTGCCTGTGACATATGCACACACGACTGTTACCTTATTCATGAAGTGTACTGCTGGCTCTTGATGTGTATACTCACTTTGGCACTTCTTTCTCTGGTTTGTTATGGCTTTAGAGATGCATCTCGCGCATATGTCTCAGGAAATTTCACTGGTAAGCAGTTGTTATAATGCATTCGCAAGCGAAAGCGATTAATATTGCTCGTACTTGGTTGCTTGCGATGTCATTAGGATTCTCTTATTGTGGATTTTGAATGATAGGAACAAGTTTGACTTTTCTAGTCTAAGTGCTTTATAAGAATGCAGATTCTCTATAGTGGACATCCAGTGCATCTGAGTGGGGTTCTGATGCTCTTATCTTTGTGGCTGACAGATGACGGTCTGACGGATTCATTAGACGGTCTCACACCCTCACAGGTAAGCTGCAATCGGAAATGTTACCCAATAGATTCTAAAATTGTTCTCATATAGCAATGCACGGATCATTTTAAGATTGTATTATGACGTTGGAAGCTGAGATTTTTGTTATATGTGCTTGCAGATCAAGGCTATAGATGATTGGAGATTATTCTTTGTCAGCCGTTATGTGTAAGAAATTCTTCTTCAACTCGTTGTAGCAGGCTTGATGATAGATTCCAGTTTTGTCTCTATTTCATTGTGGTTGATGTTCATTTTCATGATGTGTAATTTGCAACAGCTACTTAGGAAAACTAGTTGGAACCTTTTACAACAAGGAAGGATTACCGACAAAGATGTTGTATCTAGCGGAGAAGAAGATAAAGCTCGCTTCAAATTCTGAGAAAGAACAGAAGTTAGATGAAGAGAGGTTTCCGAATTGCAACTCTAGGTGGACACAAAATGAAGGCGGAGAGGTACACTTTACATTTCATGTTCCAAATCATACCTGGTCTTTTCTGTCGGACTGACAGTCTGGTTTTGTGTGTACCTCTTTTCTTGGGGTCTTGTTTTTACTTTATAATAGAAACCGATTGTTCCACTTTTAATTACTCCCATGCTTGGTCTTTTKCGTGGAAGCATTTTCAGCAAATTTCTGTGAGTGTCTAGCATAGGATCAGCTARGATTTTGATCTGTAAACTGTTTTGGATTGCATTAAGGCTTACATATTTCACGAGCATTTATGAATTGTCAATGCAGGTTTGGTGCAATGATGGAATGCTTCCACGCATTGTTGAATTAGTTACGGAAGGACCTATGAGAGGGCCTTCACCAACACGATGTGCATGTCTGGAGCAAGAAGAGCTCCAGCGTCCAGGTCTGAAAGGTTATGATGGCTGTGATGCCCAATCTAGCAACTGTAAAACGTAGAGACTGCAATTGCTAGTGTGGAAGCCTTTTAAGTAGCTCTGAAGTGGCCAAATGGCCAAAATTGGTWGCATCCGTATCTAATGAGTCGTTTAGGAGTTTCAGGGAAGGYAGCAAAATACACTGATGGAAAGAAGAATCCATGTCCTACGTTTTAGAGTGGGCAAAATATTTTTCTGAAGTGGGCTTCTATTTTGAAGTTCGGGCAAGAAAGGAGTTCATCTTTGACAAATTATTTTGCCATGTAAAGAGAGATAAAGAGCTGTAGGCTGAAATAGTGAAATAGTGAAATAGTTCCTACCATTTTGAATTGCACCAGAGCTCCAGGCTTATAAAGAAAGTAAGGAAACTCTCGGTATAATATCTGCTACTGTACTATCTTGAGGAGACCGGAAGCATGTACTCTGCCATTGCGCATGAATTTGAAGAGTTCAGCTATGTATAAAGCTTGTTAACCCCTAAAGCTCTTTTGAATCGAAAATGGTTTGGGGCTGTTTTGGTCACCTGAAGGGAAGTAGCAAATTAAAGTTCTTTTGCATGCATGGATCTCGCTCATGTAGTGCCTTGAAGACCTAAACATTTTATAAGTCATTATACCACTACTGTACCGATGGTGTTCTTACTCCAACATTTTTGCGACACTTTCCACCCAACTTTGTTGTTTGTGGTAAAATGAGCAAGYCTTGATGGGCAAAATCCAATGGGTATGTCTACGCTCTCTCCTTTATTGCATAGTCCAGGGACTTTTGATGCTATAGTAAGTCTAGGAAGCCCACAAGTATTTATGAATTTTAGGGTAAGTATTTTATGTTGATTTATTAAGCTTTATAAGCCATGGATGCTCCTAATGCTTTTATCCGGCCTTATGTTTGAGGAAGGGTCAAATGCTTCTCAAAATAGCCAAGAATGGCACTTTTAGGCCTAAAATGAAGGGGTGGGAGACAATGAAGTAATTTGTTGATAATGTCATTACTAATTTGATGAAGTAATTTATAATGAAGTATTTGTTGAAAGTTTTGCAATTGTACCCCAATATTTTTCCTTACAAATATTTGTGAGGAAAAATATTGGTGGGTACAATTGCAAAACTTTCAAAATGAGCAATTAGGAGTATTTTTTGAAGACTATAAACAAGCAGTTCCTAACACAACTAAAGATCCCTATCAAATAAATCACATGTGTAAATGCACTATAATTGTGCACTATAATTGTGCGATAGCTAGAATAGATAAATGTATTATTGAAAATTTGGGGGATACCATGCATACTTTTGAAAGCACACATTTTGGTTAGTGATTGCACATATGCACATCACCAAGTGCAAGAACGTTTAATTTGGTATTGAGTATCTTCTCAATGCAAATTGATTTTGGATATGTTTAATACCTCCATTCTCTTTGAAAATTGGCATGCAAGTAGCTAACATAACTACCTATACAATGGTGGAAATCTCCATGTTTGAATAGTGCCTCCTTTTCCACAAACTTGAGTCAAACCATGTTGCTTGTGTTAGGCAAGGCCTCCATTTTTTTTTGTGTATTTTCAAATGTTAAAATCTTGCAATCTACATGATCAAATGCTCTAAAAACATTTTCCACACATTTCTATAGTAGTCTAGTACATTTTTGTATGGTTGAAAATTTTAAAAATATTTTTATTTTTCAATTGCGCTCCATGCACTATAAAGTGAAAATTTTGGATTCTTTTTGTGAAAAGTAATCAAAAAACCTTATAGCTAGTTCAAAAACATGCCATGTCTTTGTGGGAAAGAATATATGCAGAGAGTAAAATTCCTCCTTGGAAAACAAATTGAGAAATACATCATCCTAATACTCAATTTTTTTTTCTAGACTAATTTAGATTTGATCAAATCAAAGTATTGCATTTGAGATGTGCAAGTAAATTTTTTTTTTGTTCAAGGCAAAAGTTGAAGAAATATTACTATTTTAGCTATTTATATATATGGTGATGGATATTGCCCACATCCTTTGATATTTTCTAGGATGATAGATATTAGTTGTTGGAGAGTTGCAATTTTTAAATTTACTATTGTCAAAATGGATTAATTACTACTGAAAACCCAATTGAAAAATATAAGATAGATGTTTTATATGATAAATGAATGTTTTATATGATATGTACTGAAGAAAGTGTTTTCTTTGCTACTATCTATTGAAATATACTTTTTTGAAATGAGATAATTTAGGTATTTGAAAATTTCTTTGTCCTTATCGACGATTCGCTCTTTGAAATTCGTCGGGCTTAGAAATTCTTGCACCAGTTTCCTCCGACGAGGAGGACAAGCATGTCGAGGGCACAGAAGAAATCAAGCTTGCAGAAACTTGGGCTCAGTTTCTGTGAGCGAAAACACGTGGACTGTTTCTTTGCTGCTGGCGTCCCAGCCTCTGATTTGAGGTGTTCGGAAATAAAAGAGGGAGATCAGTGCTTCGATTGGGGAGGTGTTGATTCAGAATGGGCGATAATTTTGGATAATTTAATCATTTGTTTTTCTCGTGATAGTGAGATATTTGATCATTAGCAGCGTTTTGGAGAAGTATGTTTTGGGAATGATTTCTCTTTGTTGGAGGTGGATTTAGCTGAAGTTGTATGTTTTGTTCCGTCCTGGAAGTGGGCGTTTTGAGTTTTGCTTCCTCTTTTCCTTCTTTGCGGATTCAGTAGCTAGGGTGCAAGTCTGCTAATTCTGATCACATGACAGAATGAAATGAGCGGTGATTTTGGATTGGTATATGAAATTTGAGCCTTACAGAACAGGGTTGATGATTTCTGCGGTATCATTGCTTGGACGTTTAGTTAGGGTTTATGCGTCTTTTGCAGGAATTGAAGAAAATATCGTTGATGTGGTTGCAGGTCTGCTAATTCTGATGACTTGACAGCATGAACATCCGGAACGGCTGGAATTCGGCGGATTGCTAACAGCCAGAGCGATAACTCTACCATGGCACAGGAGCAAGTCATTACCGCAACTACTGATCGGAACATGGACGCAACAGCCAAGGTGGAAACGAAGAAGCCACAGAAGAGCCTGGCGTCATTCATGGCAGGGGGAGGAGCAGGCATGGTGAGTACCACGCTCTTACAACCCCTAGATGTGATCAAGACACACATGCAAGCAGCGGAGAATTCCAAGGACCGGAACTTCAAAGTGGTGGTGCGGAGGATCTTGGGAGAAGATGGCGTCAAGGGACTGTGGCGAGGGACGGGGCCCGCTTGTGTCCGAGTCGGGCTCGGTGCGGGGTTGTACTTCGCAGTACTAGGGCCCATGGTGGAGACCATGAGAGCTACATTCGACAGCGGCAATGTAAGCAATGGTAGGTCCTTGCAGGAGAAGTTACCTGCTCTGGTGACGCTGAGTGCTGGTGCRTTGACAAGGTCAATTGCTTCGTCTGTMGTTTGCCCCATCACGGTCATCAAGACTCGCATGGAGGTAAGTGTTCTCACGCCAATCTTGTTTTGGGTGTGAAAGACTAGGGTTTAGGGTTTAGGGTTTAGGCTACTGAGGGAGAGTGCTCACGTAGCAGTGGCTCTGGGTCGTCAGGACTCCGTTCTTCGTTGATGGTGACTAGCGTGCAGCAGGGCGGGGTTGCAGTATGCGGCAGCGTCGGGCCTTGTGTATCGCAACACGTTYCACGCCGTGCAGACTATCACACTTAAAGAAGGTCTTCCGGGTGAGTAAAGGCCTCTCTCTTACGATTTCGTTTTTTCATTCAATTTCCTAAATCCTTTCTTTACTCTACTCATCAGGGGCATCATAATAGTATCATCATCATAGTATACGTCAACATTACAAGGTTTTCAGTAAACTTTGACCGTGTCAAGAACTCTTAGACAACATTGCATAGAGAATCTTTCTTGTGATATATAGAARGAGTTTCCTATCGTCAGAGTGATCGAACTGTTTTGGGAGATTTAGACAGTATCATAAATGTATCATCTCAGCCGGTGACTTAAATTCTCACATGTTCAACTGATTCGGTTTGGCAGGCCTTTATAGTGGATTGATGCCGACACTAGCGCGAGATGCACCATACTCTGGTCTCTATCTTCTGATGTACAATCGCATGCARATTTTTATTAAAGGTGGTTTTCCTCCACAGATTTTTCCCACCCAGAAAATTGTCTAACCAATGTAGAGTTTTATTTGTTTGTTGGAATGGGAATTAGAAGTTCTTCAGGTTCACAATATCATGGAAATTGACTCTACTGATGTGCAGATAATATGCCTTCTGGAACGCCGCAAGCACCTGCCACCTTCTTAGCAGGTTTGTAGTTTTGTGCTCATGGTTATTCGGGGTGCCTGTAGCATATAGATGTTAAATGGTTTTGAATTATTTTTATTCAATTTTTATGGAACGGCACATTTCGGTTGAATGCTTTTTTAACGCGATTCGGAATGAAGTGTTGCTTACATTATACAGTGCTAGTTTGGATATTCAAAGTGTCTATTTTTAGTTTGCTTGTGGTGAGCTAAATTTTGTTTTTCGAGATGTATACATTACAAATTTTAATCATTAATATATAGATTATTACGTTTGATTTATTAACAGAACCTATTTGACAGGTGCGATTGCTGGAGGTGGTGCGACACTCGTAACCCATCCTCCGGACGTGGTATGTTGATGACCTAAGGCTTCTCTTGTTCGCAGTAAATGATTTACATCACTAGATTGAAGTGTGTCCTCTGCTTTGTTTCATCAGGATTTTCCTTTTCAAACTATGTGTTAATGGAGTGCGTCCCCTGGTCATCTTCATATGAATGTCAGTTCAATTTGAATSATCTATACTGCATGCTAGTTCACGCATCAAACCCCGTCATTATTCAAAACTACTGATTACACCTCGTACTACAGATTCGGACAAGGCTGCAATTAGAGCAAAGACATCAATCTGGCATTGTGTCGACAGTCAAACACATTGTTAAGGTCTGGGCCTATCCAGAGCTGAATGAACTTTTTGCAACCTATGGGCATTCCTTACTCAGYGTTAGCAGGCTGTGCTAGTTTAGAGGAGCAGGGGCAGTGGATGTATGATTGATTGGGTGGTCACAGGAAATATTTCCTTGCAATTATGATTTTGGTGCATACGAAATCTGCTCATCATCATGTTCATGCACATGAGACTAAAGCTTTTACATCCAATGCCCAACTTGTGCGAATTTGCAGGTACATGGCCTCAACGGTTTATTTATGGGAGTGGTGCCAAGGGTTGGGAGACGAGCTTTGCAGCAAGCTTTTGCTTGGTATAGTGTTCTACTCTTCCCGTTGCAATCAAAATATTATGTCGTTTCTCTGGTTTTAGATTTTACTCTATTGTGTCTCTCAATCACATTTCTTGGTCTTGTTTCCATGCAGGACTATTTATGAAGAAATAGTACAACGCGTGTCCAGCAAGATTTGACATGCAATCATTTGCATTAGCATTCTTGAGTTGTTTCACAGTTCATTACAACACTTTTTTGTTAGCAAAGATTGATATTGAATCCTTGATGTCGGAAATACACTCTTAGACGTGTTTTTCCCCTGGAAATCAGGGCATACTTGAGTTATGCTATTTTCAATATTTTAACCCTTGGAAGGACGGACCCATGGCCGTGGAAATCATGCATTTTTGATACCGTGTGACTTTGAAAAGCCAAATATACTCATTGGAAGTCAAAGTAGTAGTCAAGATCTTCCCTTTCCACTCCTAATATCGAGGATGAAAAGTTGCAATTCTATCCTATAGGGTTAGATTCTCCGTTGCCACGTTCAAGGGTTGATTATATTGTTGAAGGTTGCAAGACGTCCGCAATGACGTTCAAGGGTTAATTATATTGTTGAAGGTTGCAGTGTGATTCGGTATCAAATTTGTTGACTAGACTACTCTTTTCATATATTTTTATAGATAATTCCAAAATTGCCTCCAACACTGTATAGACAGTTTGTAACCATGACTATGTAGGTAAACCTCAATTGTTCATTGTTTGTATAGATAATAGTCAAGGACCTTTAGGGGTTAAGGAGTAGCTATGCCTTATTGTCAAACTAAAAGCAACTAAGAAGTTGAAGTCCAATGTAAAAAAGAGATCTCCACAAATCAAAAAGTTGCCATCTCCGTGAGAGCCTCTTCCTAAAATTTTGTTGCCCAACAATTTCCATTCTCCTCTTGCACGCACTGCACACTTCCAAGGAGAATTCAAAAGTTCCTTTAGTATGGTTTCTATAAAGCTTCACTGTTTTTTGTACATCATAATAATTCAAGCAGAACCTTGCCATGGCGGACGTTTTGTGTCCTTTGGGTGACAGAGAATCGAACCGTGTAGGACAGAATTGCAACTTTTCATCCTTAGTACTAAGAGTTAGTGTTTTTTTCCCGGCGATTTGGTGCAAAATTGCACCAAAAAATTTGCCCTAGTACCAAGCCTATAGGAATTTTTAGTAAAATTTTGGATGAAATCGCCAAAAAACTTCAAGTTCAAGAAAAATCTTGGATGAAATCGCCACATTGTGAATGAAAATACAATTACAGATACATAGTATCACATTTTCTATCTAGTACGTGGATGAATGTTGAAACTTGAAACACCACCGTAACATTTAATATCGCCACTTCGCCACTTCATGGAAAATGAAAAAAAAAACACTGCTAAGAGTGGATAGGAAAGATCTTTTTTAGTACTTTGACTTCCAATGAGTATATTTGGCTTTTCAAAGTAGATGATGTCACAGGGTATCAAAAATGCACGATTTCCAAGCCCACCGGTCCGTCCTTCAAGGGTTAATGTAGTATTAATTCCCCTTTCATGACGTGGGCTGCATACAAACGTGATTAATGCAATGACCCTCCCCAATGTCATAACCTCCCCAATGTAATAAGTTATAGTCAGCCTAATTAGAGAATCCACTGTAATAGGATCAGGGTGCAAACGAATGTCGTCTCGTCCCCATAAGGGTGATGCGTCGACGACATTCATCCACTCGAATCTAAAGCAGCCTTAGACTAAGTACTTCTGCGCTCCTCTGATAAGAGCTTGCTTGATGTTTGCGAGGAATCGCGTCAGTTGCATTGAATTTTYGCATTTTGATTTCGATGGCAGACAAGTCGGATCCACGCATGCCATCAGCCGTTCGCCATTACGTAGCCCCTATTGTCAACCCTAACGACCTTCCGCCCGATTACTCCAGCTTGATGGCCATTCTTCTCGGCATGCTCGGCGTCGTWATGCGGGTGCGAATTCCATCTTTGATTTCAATTCCGTTGTTGTTTTGATTTTTTGTAATTGTTTTTCCTTCTNTTGAGGTGTTATGGTTGCAGCAAAAGATAGCGTCGTGGTTGTCGTTGGTCTTCATTGCTCAGGCGATCGCGTTGATGAAGAATCCAGAGAACGATCTGAAGCAGATTGTTATGGCTTTGACGTACTTACTTTATCTATATCTGTTCTGTTGATTTTTTGTTACGTTGGTGATGGGTTCCAATCTTGTTTCCAAATCCTTCCTACTGTTCTCAGGCACTTTAGATTTGACATGGTGAGGCGAAGGATGGCACTGACCTGGTTTGAACTTCCGTTTTGCAGGTTTGCAGTGATGGGGATCGTAGGAAATTATTATGGACCCAARCTGAAGGCCACCAAAACTTAGATTTCTTTGCCTTGGTTAGATAGTACCTTTCTATCTTCAATATATGTTTATTTTATCTCCAAAACGTAATTTACGGCGTTGGTGCACATGCATAGAAAACCATTAGCGACTGTCTTCAGTTCCAACTTAGATATCTTTGCCTTGGTCAGATTGTACCCTTCTATCTTCTTCTAYTAGWATATTTTTGCAGTGTCACAAAAATATATCACAATCTCATCTGTCATGTGGATGSACACATTTTYATCCACRTTTTGGAGTCTAAAGGAGGAGCCYGRGAGCCCGTTGCTACAAAGTTTGATTATGCGAATTTTGCAACGGGGTTTACTAATCTCACGTMTTTATTGTTTCACCAGCATTTAATTTGAGGCGCTGGTGCACATCCCCAGCACATGCAGACAAGCCTTCAGCAACTGCCTTWAGTTCCAAGTTCGGAAGTTCTCAGAAATGACGCTACTCAGGAATGTTTGCAGTTCAAGTGTCTTACTGTAAAGATTGGTGAGAACTTTAGTTGGCTCCATTCAAACTGCACTGCTTTGAAGTTTTTTTTTATGGAACTTGATTTGATGATTTGCTGCGCAACATACGAATCTAAGTTTTGTTAAATGATCTATTGTATGTTGGGACTGGGTCTCTTAGTTTGTGACCAGTGGGTGATGTTGTGCGGAATTTGAGGCATGGGACCATACTTTTTGAATTTGATATTTTGTTTTGAGACTATGAGCAAACGATTCCTCCTTATTTGTCTACTAAAAGTATAGTCACTTATCTCCCCCAAAACATCCAAGCCAGACATCCCTGTGACAAGCAATCCACAATTCACATAACATTGCTAAACTAGCAAAGTCCACCCCCGAGGTGGAGGTATAATGCCCTCTTGGATCCCTGAGGGATGACTTGAGTTTAAATTCTAATTCAACATTGGTTCCCTACATTGCTTTGTTAAAGAGACAAATTTTCATTGGTAGAGCGGGCTCCCCATTTTGAGGGGAGCGAAAAGGTGGCAACTAGCACTGGCAAATAATGTTATGCACCTCTATTCAAGGTGAATGGACATGAACTAAGTGGTTTAGTTTTGTAGGTCCTTGGCATTTTAGCCCAAATAGAGGTGATTGCAAGAAAGGAAATTTTTTCCCATATGTTGACCCCTTTGAGGTGAATCACATATAGTAATTCACAATAGTAAGTATGAATCTCATTTACCGTACGTGCAAGTCAAATTCCGCACTTTGTTGCCAAAATATTTTGATTCTAGAATTCAAATAGTTCGGCAACTTCCAATTTTTTTCTTGGATTTGGGCACTTTGCTCTTTCTACTTTTTCAACACTCCCAATTTTGGATTGATTTTTTCAATTTATGTATAAATGCTTTATTTTTTCTAAACTTTCTCAAGAGTTATTTTTGGATATTCAGAATTGGCAACAATGAAATTTTTCAGATTTTCAAAAAGTAGTTCTACAATATTTTAAATTTTGGACGTGTTCCAAATTTTCTCGAGTTGATTCCAAAATTGACCTACACGTATGGTAGAACTAGTGTGCTGTGTGCCATTGCCACAACCAAAATCAAAGTTAAAAATACTTTTCTAATTTTTTTTAACTCATACAAAGAACAAAAATTCATAACTTCTGCACTATGAGTTGGAAAGCCACAAAACCAAGGCCATGCACCCCTCATTGTCAATGGCTTTCCAATAGTACCAAAAATACAACCAAGGGACACATCGTGTGGAAGATCTCAACATAGAAAACAAAACAAACAAAAAAACTAATTTAGACTATAGATAGTCACCTTCATGTAAGCAAAATGCACACAACAATAGCAAATTTAGTTGCTATTGATACAACATTGCCTTCTTCCTACTTCCAGTTGCTTTGATAATTCATCTACTTTAAATTTTTTTATTTTGATATGCTGAGTTTTAAGGAATTGTGAGATCCCCTTATTGTGTTCATAGAAATGTTAGAGAGCTCTCTGCAAGAAGGGGTGCATGCAGTTTGTTTTGAGGCGTTTGGACTTATGAGGTGAAAGTTATGGATCTTTAAATTATTTTTAAATTAAAAAAATTGAACTAAATCATCTTTGAGTCTTAAAAACCATAGTTTTTCCATTGCATGTCCAAATGACTTAAATGCAAAGCCTTTGCACTACTTTATGCATAAAGCTCCATCCTCCATGTACAAAAAATATTGAGTTTCAAAGTTTTTAAAAATTGAAAATTAATAATTATCTTTATTTTGTTTGTGGCAACAATATAAAGCATAGAATTAAATTATCAAACCTACTACTCAAATCCAATTTGATAGTGTGTGTAAAGTTACATTGGAAAATGATAAATCTTCATTAAAAAATTATATCATAATTCCTATAGATCCAATCACTTTAGTTCAAGGTAAATCGTCTCAACTATAGAATTCAATCTCCCTTTATAGTATTGTACATATCATATTCCAAAGATCGATCAATTCACCTTGAACAAAGGTGAAATTTTATCCAAAATGTCTCTTTGTATCTTTTGTTTCTTTATAACTATACAAGACACAAGAATCCACCTTCATTTGAGGTGATTGCTAATCTCTTCATATGATACCCTCATGCCCAATATTGGAAAAATACACCTCAAATCAAGGTGAATCTTTGTTGAATAAAATCTTATGAAATTTTTTTGACCTTTCTTCATTTTAAAAGCTTGAGTAATTCACCGCAATTCAAGGTAAGTCCTAATAACTACATGAAGGTAGAGACTTATAGTAGTATTTGTCACAGATGCAAAAGATGATGGAAGCTCTTAGATAATGTAAAGCTTTACTTCTGTGTATAACGCTTAAAAATGAGAGTAGGCTTACAAATAAGTTCTACTAATAAAATTGTTAGTWTATAAACTTTTGGACATCATTGTGAAGAAGATAAACAATGTTGGTTGAATATTTTAATTCAAATTTAGAAATGTGAAATGGCCTTGGCTAGAGCAAAAGTCAGCTACATTGTGTAGTGCTCATATGGTAATTTTGGCTCTAAAATAACCTTGAAAAAATGTCAACTACATTGCTAGTATAACATTTTATATAAGGCCAATTCACATTTCCATATTTTGAATGGGATTTTCAAAGTGTAACTTATAGAAGCTTTGGAACTTTAAGTACATATAAAAATAATAATAGAGATATAAAGGCAAAACTTACAAGATTCACTTTCTGCATATCCTCTTTACGCAAAACTTACAAGATTCACTTTCTGCATATCCTCTTTACGCAAAACTTACAAGAATAGAGTTCGTATGTTGGGGCAATTTGAAGAACAAGAAAAAAAGTGTTAAAAGTTGACATCTCTAATTCACCATTCATTGCACCTCTCGAACATGCAAAAACCTCCTTTTAGTGCAAGGTCCCAAAACCAAGCACTAAGAACAATTCAACCTCAACAAATTTAGACTCAAAAGCAAAAAGTTCCTAATGAGGTGACTAACCACCCCATCACCACCACCTTAAACAATAATTGATTGTGCTCCATATCGAAAAACACCATAATAGGTCATTCCCTCCGTGTCCGTCATAGGTCCTTCGACCCTRATGAGATGTTCTACCTTAAAACCATCCATGATCATCGGTCGCATCTCAAACCATACGTCATAAAGAAAACGCTCACCACCTTCAAGAATCCAGACAGGACTGCCAACTACACCATAAGAACCGAAAAATAAATAATAAATAGTGACAAATCAGAATTACTGACTGCATTAGAATCATAAACACCAGTACTTACACGGAAACGCCCACAAACACAAACGGACACGTTCGCCAGGCTCATGATGTAACAAAACACTTCGCCACAATGTTGGGCTGCTCTCACCAAGCCAACGGTTTTACAGTCATATCCTCGAACCTAAGCAGGCAGTTCAATATCCACGCGGGAGGGTTGTGTGTCGAGAGCACATACAAACACCGCCTCTCAACGTGGGCACGAGAAAATTGATCAATAAAAAAGTAAATGTATAGTAACGATCTGCTGCACCTCTCTACACCTCCAACATTCTTCCCACCACCTGTCGTTCATCTCCCTGCCAATCAAACACTAAGCTTCTGGACTCCTACAGTACCTATCCAGAAATCACTGTCCAATACATGCTCTCCCATTTCAGGAAAAACACATCTCCCGTACTCGCCAAATCTCCACAACTCTTGATTCACAACTGAACCACCCTTCAACTTGACAACACCAAAATGCACATCCACATAGAGCTTTTCCACGGGTCCCATCCTAAGGCGGTCACTTTACACCAAACAATAAAAGCAGATTCCCTGCTCAAAACAAACACCTACTCATCTTACAATCCTAACTGATTTCCACCCCGACATCCCACCCCTACACAAACGACGAGCAGAATACAAAGAAAAAAAATGTTCGAAAAAGAAAAGATACAACTTGGATATTACCGCATACTGAATCTGCACGTCTCCTAGCACAGACCTGCTTTGGTCCCGCTCAGTCTCAATAAACCCCAATCCTATCCTCCCCATCCTTGCCCAGTCCCACATCCGACATTGCCAATGCGTGCGAATGATTCGCGATCGGCCGCAACCCTGGCACTTGTACTCATTTGCAACTGGAACCAAGGGAGCATCCTCGTCTGGAGGGAGGCAGGAGGCGGACTGCCCCGCTTCTCAAAAGGAGCAGGAGAGAAGAAATCCAGAGACGGTCGAGGCCAACACCAGCCTGTCTCTCGCTCTCCAGAATCATACATCTCACGCTAGAGAGAACAGGCGATCACACTACTTCCCCAACACTGCGCTCTGCCCCAGTATAGGGGCCTTGCTCCCTGCTATCTTGTTAGGGATCGTGCTCATGCTCATCACACCATCAGACGGTGCCAGGCTGTGGCTCAGACTCGAATTACTCCGTTGGTTGCCAGCAACCTCCAGTCGTTTCCAAGTCAATTCCCGTGTCTCTTCGATGGCTTTCGCTTTCGCTTCATCTTCCTGATACTTGCGTTGGCATTCTTGAAACAGCTCCTGGTCCAATTCTATATTTAGCTTCAAAATAATTGACTTGTAGTGTTCAAAATCATTTATGAATCTTACGTTTTTGCATTGATAAAAAAGGAACTTCAATCTATTTTGAAATTGATTGACATAGAAGTTGGTTGGTTTTAGACTTCACTTTGTTTTTGCAATGCCCACAAAATCAATTCTATGTCAACTTCTAGGCCAGTTTTCTATGTACAAGATAAAATATCTTTTTTGTGTAAATTGATTCAATTTTATTCAACATGATTGGTTCTAACTACTCAACATTTCAATAATATGTTACTAATTTAATTAGTTTGTGCATGTTAGAATATAAAATTGCAACATGTTACATCATGATAGGTAAGTCACAACATCTATAAGGTTTTAGGCAAAAAGAAAGAATTTTTCTACTTTAACTTCAAATTAGAAGATTTCATAACATTATGATGTGTCTATGTTCAATTTTATTTTGAATTTATTCAAAGTTTACTTTACTTGGTATCACATCGGTAGTGCATGGTGTAGTAGATGATGATTTTGATGTTTTCTTTTAAATCTTGGAATTTTTTGTTGTGGATCATAGGTATTGAGTGGTATTCTAAAAATCAATCAAACTAATTTGCATTAAAAAAATTCTACAAGTTCAATTGTATTCAAGGCTCATTTCTAAGAAATCTTTTTAACAGAAAGTAAAAGTTTTGAAATTCACAACAAATAAATAGAATAAGCATATATACATTCAATAATTTTGACAAAATAGTTTTGAGGTGTTCTCAAATAATTTACTAAAATTATTCTCTTAGTATGATTTTATTCAACTTCAAAATTTTGTCAACATCAAAACATAATGCCTAAGGAATTGAAGAGGTAGTTAATTAAACAAAATAGAGGATACAAAGGTCTTAATTTATAGGTACCAAAAGATATTCCAAATTTTCAAATTCATGGATGAATTATAAAATGAAATTTAGAAGGATGTTTTAAAGATGAAGTACAATCCAAAATTATAAAATATGATCCACACAATTGGATTTATTAATATCCTTATCAATATCTACCAATTCTAAAGAATTCAACCAAACGCTAAAAATTCCTTCATTAAAAATCAATTATGATTTAATTTAATATTTATGATTTGCATAAGATTTTTTGGGCTTTAAGTCCAAAATATCAATTTACTTAATATTGTTGATTTATACCATTTTCATTTTCATTTATTTGTTAAGTCAATTTTGAGGGGTCCATGTTTGAATTGGAAAAGTATTTTTGAATTCAAACAAAATTTTGTTCTACTCGAGTAAGTAATATTTGGAAAGCAATGCTTTGAAAATTTTTATGGTATAAATGATAAAGAACTAATTCAAGAATCTATAATTATTACATGAAAACAATTTTTTTTGTATTAAGAAATATTTGCATCCATCCATTACTTAAAACTTGGAAGTTGTATCTTTCTTCCCTTAAAGACAAATGAATAGTCCAAATTTCAAAAATTGTGAAGATATGTCATAAAATATAATTTAGAAGAATAGTTTAATGATGCCCTCAAGGAATGGTTGTAAAATATGATTTATAGAACATATCTATATGGCAATCAAGCAGGCACAAACTAATATTTTTTTATTGATATTTGAAGCCAAATTTTTCAATTTTATTTCTAAAATTTAATTGTGTCTAGATTGATTATTTGTGTTTATTGAAAAAAATTCCTCTATAAATTAAAATGTTAAGTTAAAATCATAGTGATTTTTTAAGATTTTTATTTTACATTTTTATTCAAGTAATTCTTGAAGAGTCATTTTTTGAACTAGAAAAATTATTCATTGAGGTTATGCCTASGAGTTTTATTCAAATTAGAGAGTATTTGAATGGAAAATCTTCAGAATACATATCATAAGAATGTAAAAAAATTAACATTAGAATCTTCAAAAATTGATGGATGAAAAAATGCATTTTTGTGTGCTTGGAATGTTCTTGCATTCATCTATTGTTCAAAGTTTGAACAGCTTACCCTCTRGAGGTTAAAAACTCATCAAAACTTCAAAATCTTTGAAATAATGTTTTGCTTATAGCAAGTTCCTAGAAAATAAAAAAGAGCTTGAGAATTAAGATTGAAGACAAAAACTCGAATGTATCATAAAACATAGCTTCAACACTTTTTTAAATTTTACATAAATAGAAACTCTAGTTATTAGGCATAGTTGTTTAGTAGTAGACATATTTCAAAAAAAATTACAAATCTTTGTTATATTCATTTGATAAAAATCACTTGATACTAGAAATTTATCAAAACTCTAAAAATTTGTTTGTAGAAATTAAAATTTTTAATGATTAACAAGTTTTTTCCTTTTTCCTTGCGTAGTAGAAAAGGCACAAGTGAAATATATGATTCATTACTTTCCTCAAAAAGTAAATTTGAAATAGTTGGTTGAATTTAACATTTTGTATTCAATCTATCTATAAAAAATCGGGTTCGGGCAAGTTCACGGAGGCTGTGTTCGAGGACATCACGAAGATGCTTTCGGCGAACCTTTTCCGTACGCTTCCGCCTTCTCCCCACGAGAACACGGGTTCTGACAATTTCGACCCCGAGGAGGAGGAGCCCACGATGGAGCCTGCGTGGCCGCACCTTCAGATCGTGTACGAGTTTCTTCTTCGTTACGTGGTTTCTAGCGAGACGGACGCGAAGCTGGCGAAGCGTTACATCGACCAGTCGTTCGTGCTCCATCTGCTTGAGCTGTTCGACAGCGAGGATCCTCGCGAGCGTGAGTACTTGAAGACGATTTTGCACCGCATCTACGGCAAGTTCATGGTTCACCGTCCGTTCATCCGCAAGGCGATCAACAACATYTTTTACCGTTTCATCTTCGAGACGGAGAAGCACAACGGTGTGGCTGAGCTTTTGGAGATTCTGGGTAGCATCATCAACGGTTTCGCGCTTCCTCTGAAGGAGGAGCACAAGATGTTTCTTGTTCGAGCTTTGATCCCTCTGCACAAGCCTAAGTGCGTATCTATGTACCACCAGCAGCTTTCTTATTGCATCATCCAGTTCGTGGAGAAGGACTTCAAGCTTGCTGACGTCGTGATCCGCGGTCTTCTTCGTTACTGGCCTGTGACAAACAGCCAGAAGGAGGTATTATTTCTGGGCGAGCTGGAGGAGGTATTGGAGGCGACTCAGAGCGCGGAGTTTCAGCGTTGCATGGTCCCTTTGTTTCGTCAGATCGGTCGTTGCCTGAACAGTTCCCATTTCCAGGTGCGTGCTTGGGGTCAATGGTGAGGCCGAGCGATGAATGTGTACWTGTATGAATTGGCGTGCTCAATGAATTCTACTTGCATTATTGTTGATACGATTACTCGTTGTTGGGAAATAGGTTTTTTGCTGCTTTTGTTTTTCTGGTCAGATGATTTTGTAGGACTGTCTTGGGGCATGCTTTTTGTGGATAAGTCTTTCTTTTTAAATTTTTTTATAGATTTTGACCCCGATGCAGTATCCGTGTCCGGAGCAAATGGATTTTATGGATATAATACGTATTTTCCAGTAAAATTCGCGTTATTGTGTCTCGTGAGGCTTTTTGTTTTGTTCATCTTGATGTTGTGGATGTGCCAGGTGGCGGAGCGCGCTCTATTTCTATGGAATAATGATCACATTGTGAGTCTGGTGGCTCAAAATCGTCAGGTGGTACTGCCATTAATCTTTGCTGCTTTAGAGAGAAATACACGTAACCATTGGAATCAGGCCGTGCACGGGCTGACACTTAATGTTCGCAAAATGTTCGTGGAGATGGACCAAGAGCTATTCCAAGAATGCCAACGCAAGTATCAGGAAGACGAGGCCAAGGCCCAGGTTGTAGAAGAGAAGCGGGAATTAACGTGGAAACGTCTTGAGGCTGCTGGTGAACACCCTAGGAATTTGATGATTGGCAACATGCCGACTTCATCTGCTGAAGTGCTAGTTGGTCAAACCGACCAGACTAATGCTGCTGCTGGCGGACCTTCAATGCAGGGGCAGACAGCAGTGTTCGCCAATTAGTTGTTTTCCTACTCTTGGACTTCGGAGGTGTTCGAAATGCAAGGGACTGATGCGTTTCCTGGGATCTCTGCGGTTCTTCCTTCTTTCTTGAGGTCCGCCTCAGTCATCTCAATGATAATGCTGCTTGGATTACTGCTGCAAGCGTCCAGTGAGCGCTGAGGTYGTTGTAGTTTTCAATGACTGTCTACAGGATCGACCGAGGGATCGTCAATGGAGGGCTCTGAGACGAGACGGTAAATGCGGAAGCACACTGGCCTCTGCTGGGTCTGCAGACTACATGTGGTATTATTCCAAGTTATATCTTTTCTTCTCACATTTTTCGTTGTTTCCTCTTTCTTCTCCTGTGTAGGTATAAATTCCAGAGGTTTAGAACAGGGCAGACTGTAAGATCTGTAGGTGTTTGGTTTGAGCAGGGTGTCTGCCTTCATTGTTTGGTGTACAGAGACAGCTTAGGATTGGGCCTTTGGAATGCTCAATCTCATTGTGCATGTGGTATTTGGCAACTTGGAAGATGGTTCATACGGGAATCATACATTCTGGAGACTTGGTACGTAGAGGAGATATCACTTATTTATATAGGAGAGGGATCGGGCACATATTTAAACGGAGTACTTCTAGAAGTCCAAAAGTAAGTCAATGGCAAGAAAAATGATGTCAGTGGGTGCTAGAGAATGTAAGCTCTGGTATTCCAACTGAAGGGCGGTGCAATGCACCCGATTACTTTATATTTGATCAATGTTCTCCCTTTGAATTGGGAACATCTGACACACAATTCTCCTTGTTGCCGTTGAACTTTTTGTATTAGGTCTGAAGGGTCAATTTCCCTCATTGTGATTTTATGAACACGCTGTGGGAGAGAATCCAACCATGGTGGGGTGGTCATGAGCCGTCATTGTAAGCGCTTATCCGGATTTTCAAYAGGGTTTCATACCTCAAAACATTTTTCAGTCAAATTTTGCTTGAATGACAAGTAGATGCCACATGTAACTCATGTTGATCATATTTTGGGATTGTTATAGAGCTTAGTTACGAAATTTTGAAGTTGGATAGGGTGTTCTATCATCATCCCCACCGGGGAGAACTCCAATAGGTCCTTTTGTCTTAGAAGATACTCCTACACGGGACAACTTTAGAATGACCCTATTTTGTGGTTTTGTACTTTTTATTTATTGAATGAGGGTTTTCAATAAAAGAGTATGCACATATTAATAGTATACTTTGGCTTATCCAATAGTTTTACTTCACCTATTGAATAATTTATATATGTAGGTCTTGTGATATATTTTTGTYTAAGAAAACTCATAATGTTATTTTAACAAACATCATTTATATGGTTTGTWAGATTACTAGTTATATTGYATGACGAAGACTTTTTCATGGAAAAATTGTACATTGATTTATAAATTTTGACTTATAGCTATATATTTTAGAGTGAGTATTCTAGTGTTGACTAAGGTAGCTTAATCCAAGATCAATCATTGACCTAGTACCACCCAAATGATTGACAGTGGTACATGTCTTAACTTCACAATAAGTGAAGTGAAAGCATGTACTTCTATCAAAGATTTTCATTCTAGAATCAACAAAGGTCCTACATTTGGATGGTATTAGGTCAACGGTTAGTATTTAGTTAAGCTACTTTAGTGGCACGTAAACAATGAGTATGTAGAGAAACAATTGATTTCTTCATTCCATCCGCCTTGTGTATTCATGACTTTGAATACAAAAAAAACGTGTGTTTGAACTTTACTTCAAGCATTTTGCTTTCTAAAAATAGAATTCTTTGTTATAGGTAGTGAGGGAAGCTTTGGTGCCTAGCCATCTGCATCGGTTTTAGGGTTGTTCTTAGCTAACTCCAGTGCCTTCAGCTTTGCCAACCCTCTGAAGATATCCTCGCGCCGAGAAGGACGGAACCGTCCACTCTCAGAGTTTGCTGAGTTGCACAAGCTTTGACTCAGAGATTTTCGATCCTTGCGCTTAGTCTTTTGTGTGATTGTAGGAACGTCAGCTTTCGAAAGCGACTTGCATCCTTGAGGAGCCTGCGCGGGCAGCGACAAACTCGTAGACTGTGTATACGGAATTCCTAATCTAGTGGATTTAGATCCTGATGCGCGCCGCTGCTCCTTGAGAATTCTTTATCGAAAGAGACTGTCCGCGGAAGGCGACCTTCTTGCCCTCGTTGACTGCGTCGGCCGAGGTTGCTTATCCTCGAGCCGAGGGGACTGCCTTTCAGTGGGCGATTGACATTGGGCCCTCTTCCCTTCATGCCTGTGTGGGGAGGGTTTGAATTCGACCACAGCTCGTGGGGCCGACTCGGGAGCTCCGTCTTCACCTCGAGGATGCTCCGTTTCTCTTATGACGGGAAGGTCCAGTCTGCGGTTCGTCGGCCCCTCTGTCCGCGGAGTCGGCGAGAAGGATCGCCCTCGACTCGAGGATGGCCGCTTCAAAGGCGACGGAGAGCAAATGGGCGTCCTGGGCGGTCCCCGACTCGGGGGACTGTCGACGACCCCGTCTTCCACATCCCCTTTGGAAAAGTCGATGGCCGCTGACGCGGCGTCCGCTGCGGACCGCATCATGTACGGCTTGGATTTCGGGGCCATCCCGCAACTCCCTCCCCTGGAGTCGGAGGTGGCTGAGAGCGACTTCTCGGATCCGGAGAGCAAGCTCCTAGTCATGCCTCGCGTCGGAAGGGGGCCCTCCACCTGCAGTAAGTTGGAAATCCAGCAGCTCAATAGACATTATGTTTGGATCCGAAGATGATGTGACACATCCATTCACGCAGAAGATAAGAGGCAGTCAATAGTGCGAAGAGGGCATTCACTAGTAAACGCAGACGGAGATCGGCACTTATTTCAGAAGTCATCCATTTATTTCCTCGAAAGTCATCGTTCTATTTACAAATGAATGCAGCATAGACATTTACATAAATATACACACGGCAAGTCAGTTCCCAACGTTGCTCACACGAAAATAATCTACTTCCTACAACGAGTCCCGGGTTCTATGACTAAACCTAAACCCGGCAACTTGAACCGGGTCATGAGGTTTTTCGCCGACTCCTGCATCCCCACCACCATAGACTGGAGGAGGTCATCAGATGCTTTGAGCGGTCTTTTGCCAATGCGATTGGCCTCTATGTATTCCCTCATATGCCCCCGCGGACAATCCGTGTGAAGACGCCTGAGCCACGGCAGGAGGTTCCCCAAGAGGAAATTGTCCCTCCGTTGTATGTGGTTCCAGGAGTCCAGGAATATGGCGTTTCCCCTCTCATTGCAGACACTCTTTTTGGGAGAGTTGTCAATGACGATCGTGTTATCGGGAGAAAAGGACGTTCCCTCGTTAGGATTGGAGAACAACTGCTCCGACAGAACCTTAAGGAGGGTATACTTTCCCCCCGCACATGAAAGTCACCCTTCGCCCTTTCTATCTTTTTGCACTGCTCCTGGGCAAGTATATCGAAGGGCGCCTTGGACTTGCTGAAAATATGTCCTGCGATGGGTTCTACATTGTACTTGAATATGGACGTCCAAACTACAATCTTGTCCTTGAACTCGGAGACCTCTCGCAGGAACTCCGCTACATTCTGTCGAGCGAAGACGGCCTTCGGTCTGATGATCGTGGGAACCCTATGGCAGAGAACATTGTCTTCAAGCTTGTAGGGCTTCATTTTTGCGGCATACGTTTTCAGCGCGCATTGACACAAGATGCCATTAAGGTCGAAGACAATGTTCAGCCACTTCCTCCTCGGTTGGGATCCTACATGCGAAATATCCCTCGGCACGATCTCTGCGTCCCTCCAACTCTACCTGATCATATCAAAACAACATAGAAATAGGGTTACCTGTTTGAACGCAGAAGTGGGTGAGCCAGAGAGTGGAGGAAAGCCTTGCATTCCTCTAATGAACTGCGGGCTCCCGTTAGAGAGTGCTTTCACTGGAATTGGGCGGCACACGTTTTTATGTTCTTTCAACTGAGCACAAGAGACACCGGAAATATGAATACAATTAGACAAGGAATCCAGCCATATGTCAAAACGCGCGTATTTTTATTTACATGGCTTGAACTATAATACATTTTGGAAAAATTCATTTTCAACTAAAGTCGAAAACAGTCCGCAATAATTTCTATGGTACACTAAACTATAGACATCGCTTGCATCGACGGGGTCACTATCAGCATCGAGAATTCTAACTTTTGTTCACGCCATCCTGTCAAGACGAATGAATTCAAATGAGAGTCCACACCTATAATGCAATGGAAGTCCTTCAGACAACTATACAGGCATCCCAAGTTTCATGGCCTCAGTCAAAATTATACGGATCAGACTTATTTACCTGTGACGAACCGGCCATTGGCTTTGGAATCGCCTCCTGTACTGGTGTTGTGGTGGGTTGGTCATCCACCTCCATCTCCGCAACAGTGTCTTTCTGACCGTCTTCGTAGTCCAGCATCTCTTCATTGGGACGTTCCTCCGCTTGTTGAGAGGTCCGACAGACCTCCTCAGAACCACCAGCAGCGCTGATTCCAGGTCTCTCCACCGCCGCATCCACCTGACACACTGCCTCGAACTTCCTGGCCTGGCTATCTTCGACTCGAAGATGGCTCTCTGCATGTTGAGGCAACTCCGAGGTCACTGCCTCCCCCAAAGGCTGCGGCACAACTACCTCGAATCTGGACTGATCAGGAGACCGCATGGAAGGTAATTGTGAGGCGGGTGTGGATGGAACCTGCTCTACTTGCGCCACAGACAACAGTTCTGCGGGATCCTCGACTTGAGGATCTGGATTGGTTGGATAAAGAAGAGATTCTTGCGGATGATCTTGTTGTGGTAAGGGCACGGGACTGGCCTGCGACTGGTTCGACTTGATGGTGTTCACAATCGCCATGAGCTCGGCAACTTGACTTTGGAGGAAAGAAGTCTTTTTGTTAGACTCCTCCTCCATCTGCATCAGTCTAGTTTGGGCTGCCTTAGTGCTCGCCACCGCCTCCGCGAGGGCCTTGTCCTTTGCTTCCTTCTCCTTCTGCCTTGCAATCCGCTTGTCCTGAGTCTCCTTGTCGATTGCCCACCAATCCTTCTCCACCTTCACGATGGTCCCATCCCTTGCGCGTACCGGCTTCATCTCTACGGGCCTTGGGACCCCGTCCGCATCCTCATCATTGTCGGACTCGTGGGGATGGTCGATCTCCTCGTCGTCGCTGACGATGATGATCACTCCTTGGTCAGGGCCGGATGGTTTCGGCTGCAATTCCTGGACAACCAAGACATCTGCATCCGCATCAACCTGCGTAGATGGGCCTTGCGACTCGTGCGCAAATGTCTGTCCCGCTCGTCGTGCGGCCTCACGCTGGAGTTGATCCCACTCCTCATCCGTTTCGATGTCCTCATCCAGGCCTTGGGTCGGCCGGACAGTCTGGGATTCATCGACGGCAATGTCTTGTGGTTGATCGGGGGACTATGGGACTGTGGGTTCACCACCAATCCCTCCCTCTTCATCTCCCTCCACGCGTCGGGGATGAGTTCCGACCGCTGGAGCATACATCCAGCCGTGAATTTGAAATGTGTTGGTTCCAAACTTGTCAATCCCGTCGACACTAGGGTCACCGCTTGTTTGCGGACCTAAAGACTCCCTCTGTCGAACAGCAAGCTCGTTCACCAACGGAGAATCCAGCTTCATGGGCGGTGAAGGAGGCGAATTTGAATGGACCAACACGGGACCTCGGCTCGCCGGACGTTCGTATTCAATTGAATACGGAGAATTGGAAAACATGAAGTCGTTCTTGTCCATCTTGTCTGCGAGGAGAGCTATCTTGCGATAGATCTTGTCCTGATCCCGCTCCACAATCCCGTAGAAGAATGCTCCAAACATCTAATAATCGAAGGAAATCTGCTACCTCTACAGCTAGATGTGGTTCTTTTTGCCTATAGTTTACGATGATTTTTGATATTTGTTAGTAGATATTTCAAATTCATTTACTCGTGCATCTTTGAGTCAAAGATACGTATATATTATGTCTAATTGGAAGGACGTTGATTGTTGGTATTAACATCTTTTTGGCTTCCGGTGTTAGGATTATATATATTTTTCATCTAATTTTGTTTATAATGTTTGCTCAAGTCGAGGATAAATTTTTATTATTTTATTTTCTTTTGGACATTTTTCTCTTTCTGGTCAGTATGTAGGGGGCTGGGTGTTTCCAGCTCTTGCCGTACGTGTTCTCTGAATTATCTTCGAGTCGAGGATGCCTATTTTTTCTATTATTATTTTCAATTCTTAATATTTCTCTCTTGTTTATGGGCCTTCAAATGTTTTGCTACTGAAATGACGTACTAAACGGGAACGAAGTCCTTATCTTCGAGTCGAGGATAAGGATTTTACACTATTGGAGGTATCCTCGAGTCGAGAATGTGCTGAGCGTTGTCTGAAACCTTGATATTCAGCTGGAAACCCTAATTCTACTATTGGAAGGCAATGTTCTTGTATCTCATTTCCTAGTGCAAAACAGAAACTAATAACACAGTGAGGGGTTTCAAATTCCAAACCTGTCAGAACAGCGTCTTGCTGGGTTGTTGAAAACCGTAATCCGCAATGTCCGTATTCAAATTGCACAATCCAAAACAAGGCACGATTCAAAACAAGGAACAATTGCAGTGTGAGATCTGACTGCAATGTAAAGAAATGAAACAGAATTCAGTAACAATCAAAACTTCTGAACTCCAGGAACTGATGAAATTCAATGCCGTAAATTTAAACAAGGAAAGATACACAAACGCACCGCAAACAAACTAAAAACCGGATGCAGTGAACAACCGACTCAGAACTGGTACAAAGTACAAACAAGGGGAATCCGACTGTTTAATTAAAACAAAGCATTGCAATGGTCCCTGAGGATGTTGACGCAATGTGATTTCTGCCTAGTGCTCCGAATGTCAAAGTGACGAAATTCAACCAAGCGCGGCTAAACGGTGGGAGTAACTATGACTCTCTTAAGGTTGCCAAATGCCTCGTCATCTAATTACTGACGCGCATGAATGAATTAACAAGATTTCCACTGTTCCTATCTACTATCTAGCGAAACCGCAGCCAAGGGAACGCGTTTGGAAAAATCAGCGGGGAAAGAAGACACTGTCGAACTTGACTCTAGTTCGACTTTGTGAAATGACTGAAGAGGTGTAGCCGCAAACTTACCAAAAAGAAACCAAAGTTCGATCATCGCGCGCTCTCATCTAGTCACGCAAGCGCGATAGCCTTCACGCTGCATAGGAAACGCAAGACAACGCAACGCAAAGCAGGAAACAACAAAAGTTGCACGCGCCGAATCACAGGAAACGGAAAAGCGAAGTGCACCCGAAACCCTCGCCGCCGCCAAACAAGGAAGACGACGACCCTCCGACGTTGACACCAAGCCTGCAATCGACCCAACCCYGCCAACCCGAATCTGCCGACCCAAACCGGACAATCCAAACCGGACGATCTGAACCTACTGAACCGACTAACTTGAAGCTACCGAACCGAACCGGCTGACCCGAACCTCACACCAAGACTACAACCAAACCTACCCAAACCAAACCTGCACAAAACCGGCCAGCCCCGAGCCTCAACTGACCCCAAACCAAACCGAGGCAGTCCCGAGCATGCACCGAGCTTGCATCGAACATACCCTGACCCTGCACCGACCTTGCCCCGAAGTGACCCTAAATCGTGGAAACGAACACCGAACGTACACTAACGTTGAAGCAAAAATGTGGTGCCAATTTAATTGAACCCGTAAATGTCCAAGATATCCAAATGTGGTGCGAATTAAATTCATTCTCTAACTAGTTTTCTAATTTTAGTATTTTGCATTTTTCGATAAATGCCTTCTAAAGTCTACATTCATTATCTATAATTCAATCTGCAAAATATATGGCTAAAAMTTTCCTACTGCAGGTTTTGTGCAAGGGTACCAATCATATGTAATCTTCACTTTTCCTAGAGTTGAGGGATTTTAGAAATGAGCCTTGAATACACTAAATCGGGTAGACCAAAATTCCATAAAGAATTCATTCAAAAGAAAAGTAGAGGACATTTCGAAAAAAGCTTTAAATTGTAAAAAACGAGTTATAAATGGATTGCCCTATAACCTCATATATTTTGACTCATGAACTTTTTAGAGTCTCCATTGTAGATAGTCAAGTTGATTGGAATATTTTAGTTCCCACATGTTCTTGGCATTGAGCTTGCATTGAAATTATTATGAATTCTCAAAGGCAAAAAGTGCATTGCACCCATTGCCAATCTCAGGACTCTTCCAATTCTACTAATTGCTTTCTGCTTTCTTGTGGACTAAGTTGGGACATGTGTCATGAACTTTTAATCTGAACCTTGAAAAGATGAAAACAAAACATTCTAGCCTTGGTTGGAAATTAGTGAATATGAGTTGGCGAAGGGGCACTGGTTAGTAATGGGTGGTTTTACCTTAGTATTAACTTCAAGAATTCACCAAAAATACAATTTCTATCCTTAACACTTGGATCTTCTTTAATGGTCAAATTTGTTGTTTCTATTGAATTTTTATAAAAAATGCATAAAATGTGGTCAAACCGAACACTAGAACATTCTAAATAGTTTGCTATTTCTCAAACGTGTGTCCTTTAAACGTCTTTATCTTAGTTTTGAGTATAAATATTGGAAGAGAATCCAATGTTTTCAAGGGGATCCAAAAAAAAATGGGAAAAACACCCTCCCCAAAATGTGTAGAGAGCCGGTTTAAACCCTAAACCCTGACACCCTGAAACCCTGAAACCCTAAAGCCTAGAGCCTAGAGACTCGCACCTGGAACATGATAAACGAAACCACGGAAGCCGGAAAGCAGTATCAATGATGGATCATCCGAGAAGCACCTTGCAAGTTCTCGGATAGCCAAAATAGGAATTGTCGGTTGGCGAAGAAGTCAACAAATGCGGCAATAGCATACAGATGTCAGTGGGCAGAATTTTTTGGCCCAAGAATTAAGGATGCTAAGAAATCGTGGGAGAGAACTTTGAAAAAACCACGGAATCATGGGAACAGCTCACCAAAGGCGATTTTGGAATTTGTCAGAATTTGCGCGCGGAAAGGGACGTGCATGAACTGACAGAAATTTGAAAATTTAATCCCCGCGCGATTGAATTTCCGCCTGAACGTCCGTGCCAAGTCCACCTTTGGTTCCCACGAGCTTCGGGGACAAGGTTTTCCAGTTCCAAGACAGCCACACCGGTTCATTTTTAAGTCCGCGGGTTTATTTTCTCATCAGCTCGCACTTAGAGCTCCGCCACTCTCTTCCCCGCCGTGGTTTCTTGCCTTGTCTGCGTGTTCTTGCGGAAAGAAGACACTCATACATTTGCTAGAGTGCACTCTGYGCCATTTTCTTAGTAAGTACCTCTTATTTTTTCCAGTGTAATGACGTTGGCAGTAGCTATTGAATGTCTTAGTCGATCAACCTTTGCAATGATTTCTGTGTTTGACCTGTGTTTTGAAATGGGAGTCTCATTGTCAGTAGAGGTCGACAATGCAGTTTTCTCGACTCCTATAATGGCGCCGGGAATTACGGGATCTTACCAATCACTCGGATCATCCATGTGCTCTTTGTATCCATGTCAGGGGTATCTTCGACTCGAAGATGTTAAGGTATCCTCGACTCGAAGATGTTGACCTATCCTCGACTCAAAGATGCCGACTTTAAATCGAATATAATATCAACATCTTTCTGTAATGTCGACAACCGTAGTTCATGAATTATCTTCGACTCGAAGATGCCGACTTTCGGAGTCGCAAGATAAGTGGGGCAATCTTCTGAATACCCACATTGTGGGACAAAGGGCACATAGAGAACTCTACTACGGAAATCGGGAGATATCCGAGAAATATTCAAAAAAGATGTTGTGCATTATCCATGATAAAATAGATCACTCGAAGACTGCTTTGCCACACTTTTCTCACAAGACAAAAGTGACAGATTCCTTCATGAAAATGCCTGTTGCTATTACGAGTATGATTGCTCATGGTCATGGCGATGTTCGGTATGCACACTATGGTGTGGGCATCTTCCCAACGGATTCTAATCATACCATAGGGTCCATTGCAAAGTTGTTGCGTGATCTTGAAGAACCGCCAAAGAATTCATCACGACAATTATTTTCTGTAGAAGACAATCAATCCACACTTACGAAGGCGCTGCTGAACAATTCGGAGATGTGCTTGGATTCCCTTCTTCCACCTCCAAATGAAACGCTTTCAGCTCACCCACTCCCACCAATATTAACTTTGCAACTGGACAATGCGTCCGGAGTCAACAAGAATTGATGGGTTTTTGCTTTTTGCTCTTTGCTTGTTTACAAAGGTATTTTCCGTAAGGTATACATCAACTTCCTCATTGTCGGACACACTCACTAAGACATTGACGCTCTTTTTGGTCGGTGCAGTACTAAATTGAAGACGAATAACTACCCAACACTTCCAAGGCTCATGAAATCCTTCATGGAATGTGAAGCTCACCCTGTCATTCCTCATCTCATCAAAGAAGTTCCTGATTTCAAGGCATTTGTGCGTGGATATTTGGGCACAGGTGGTGATTTCTTAGAAGGTCATTCTAAGGTCCAAGAGTTCAAGTTCTCCATGGATTCTACTGGATGGCCTATAATGGAGTATAAGAATTTGTGCATGRACACGAATTGGTCACCGGAGCACGGCAAGGGGATTCGCTTGTGGGCTGAGACTGAAGATGGACGTCCTATGGTGCCTGATCAGGATCCACCACCATTGGCTCCACATCCAATGAAATCCCATGAGGAGGTAAAGAAAGGTTTGAAAGGTTTCATTGCACACTAGAACCAAATGGCAAACGACGATGACTCGGGTGAGTTCAGGCGGAAGAATGGTCCAGTAAAAGGTTATTGGGAAGGCGTGAGAGCTGCTCTTGATGAACCTCTTCAAGTGCGAAGAACGTTATTGGATGGGTTTTGGCTTCCAGAATCGACCATGAAGAATCCGATCAAAGGAGAAAAGATGGAACAATGCGTGAAGGTGATGCGGAGAATGCACCTTTCGTTGGACGTAAGTGTGATCGTTCACGTGCTTCGTTCCGTGTTAATCGTGATACCTTTGCAGGTTACTTTGTCATTGTGCGTCCCAATGATGGTGATCCAAAGCCATTTTGGCTTGCTAGAGCCATTACCAATCCCAATCCAGATCCAGGGCATATACATATGATCCAAATCCAATATTGGACACCTGCGTCAAGTCGCTCCATTAATATGAAAACGTATGCTGGCTGGGACACCCAAAAAGGGAATGTTTGGAGGGAAGATCGTGTAATACCTTCAACGTGGTCGAGTATAGACTGCATCATGTCAGCTTGGAAGCCATGTTTTAGAGAGGGAACATCAGATCCGAGAGTGGCTATTCCGAAGCCACAAATTGACATTATCAATGTATCATTGACGGCCTTTACAATTGATGCTGACATCGATGAGCCCAGACACTTAGAAGTCTCAATTTGAAGAAAAATCTTTGTTTATAATATCTTGGACTACTTTTTTTTTTTCTTTCTAACTAAATCATGAATTCCAAATGTTCATTGCGGATTTGTGCTACCTTTTGAAGTTGTRGAAATATTATTGAATATGTATTTTGATTTTCCAAAGTCTCAATTTATTGGAGAGTCTCATTTTAATGAAAGTTTTTTTCATTCTAAATATAGAACGTCATTAAAATGAGACTGCAACTTGTCTCATTTTAATGAATAAGGCCTTAACTTAGGCCGCACCTGTGCACCACAATCTTGAACAAAATCATGGTGCATAAAGATTCTAGTAGCACCAGAGTCAATTAAGGTAATTGCTGCCAAGGAGTTAAACTGAGCATTAACCGTGAGATGCGCTCCTGGCTCGGTGGTTGCATGTAAATAATGTGGAGTCATGACCCCATTTGACTGCCGTGGTTGAGATGGGGTGACTTCATCAACCAGGTCCCACTTTGAGATCGTACTTGTCACCGTTTGAGGCGCGCCTGGATACCGAATGAACGGTTTCAATCCTGGGCTTGACCTTTTTCTGATTCACATATTCCGAGTGCATCTTCCTCCATAGCTGCTAGAGAGAATGGTTTAGAAGGATTTGTAGGGCACCTTGCTCGCACATGTCCAGGACTCCAAGTAACCCACAACCCCAACATTTTCCATGTTTCTGATACTCCAAACGATCCGTGGTTGTTTTCGCCATGGTGGTCGTAGCGGAAGCAGCATCGATTTCCATAGGCACTACGCCTGAGAGCTCGGAACTTGCTTGAGGTCGCACATAAGGATCCCGTGCATAAGCCGCTAAACTCGAGGGACGTCAATTTTGACGCCTAGACCATAATCTCTCATCGATCCGTGATGCCATCGACATCCACTCCTGCAACTAGCGCGGTTGGTTTTCAGCGGTAGCCACTGAATCAAGAACTTTGTCTTTTAGTCCTACACAAAATCGTGCCACCAAATTGGACTCGTTCCAATCAACTTGAGCGACATACTCATTAACTATTGAGATGTAGGTTGCCACCGACCTAGTCCGCCGGATGCGCCCAGGTCGGTCTTCCGCCGTGCTCTTGCGATCAATGTCTCCATAAACAGCAATAACAACTTCCTGAAAAGCATTGTAATTCGCTAACAGGTCATGAGGTCATTCCTCGTCCAACGCCTGCAGGATTGGCATTGCCCAATTTTGGGTGGCACCACTCTTATATGAAAGCGCGTAAGCAACTTTATCTTCCTCATATCGATAGGCGCGTGGCTTACCTCGAAACACTAATTGGAGTTGGGCGAACCACTTGTAAACTTCCCCGCCCTTTTTGCCCATAAATTTGTCAGGTGTGGCCACCTTTGAATCTCGAGTCTCGTAATCGCCACCGTAGTGTCCTTCATCCACGATAGGTGCAGGATTGTCCGCTCCTTTGATCACTGAGGGAGAAGCTGGAATAGGCCCGGTTACAACACGCTCCGAAATTTGCTGCACCATGTGAGGAATAGCAGTTTGATAAACTGCTTGCACCTATTGTTGGATAAAGTTCACCAACTCCGACCCAATTCCCTCTGGCATTGGATGTCCAGCTTCCTCAACAAGTCTTCCCGGATTCATTATCCAATGGTGCAAAACGGCCCTTGAAAATTGGAAAGAACGATTACTGATCACCCCGAGGAGATCACTTAGTGTATCTATAACACATCACGTGCGTTCAAGTGATTTTTTGGCCCCCTATATACTTTTTTATAAACTATAATTTCAACCAATAATTTTAAACTTTGTTTAATAATGACTATAGGTTTCTATTGCTAAAAATTCCCAACTCAAATAACAAATGGAATGATTTCTAAGCAAATCACGAGTTGCCGTCCAGATGATGGGATCCTAAATTTCAAACCCACGGTGACCAGGAGGCGCCTTTCACCAGTAGGAACAACATAAAAGATCGACCATGTGGGCCATCAACCCCACTTCGTCACCACAAACACAAAACGGAGCACTTACTGGATAACCACGGCTCGCAACAGGTTTACAATGCAGAAATCAAAATTGCAACTAGCCTCTAAAACTAGCTGAGAATGACAAATAAAACAACTCTGTCGAACCACAAGCCACAACACACACAACTGCTCCAAAAGTCTTCAAATCTCCAAAGTCTTCAAGTCTTGGAATCTTTCTTCACCCAAGAACTTGAAGAAACCCCAACTAGTTTCAAAAGAAACTTTTGTAAATGACATTTGCCTTCGAACTAGTACCACAGATGTTCTACAAGGCCAAATGCTAAGTGCTATAGAATTTTGAAAAGCTAATAAGATAATCTAATATCCCTTCAAATCTCAAATCAATACAATATACTATCCAAAAGTTATGAACAATCAAAGTCTCCGCCTTCTCAATTGAAAGGCAGCAGACTCCTTATCATTCAACAACTCATAATTTTTAATTTATAACTTCAAATGCTTCGATTTTTGTGTCTATATAAAGCTAAGAAAAACTTCTCTAATGCTTGAAAGTTTCAAAGAAAGAAAATAAAAACACAAACTGTCGTGGTCGCCAGAATCTCCGCTCCTCTTTGATGGGTAGCAATAGACCCTCCTCCACTCACATGCTTATAACTCCTCCCTCACAACTCCAAATCAAGCAAAAGAGACGTTCAAATAAGCACAAGTTTATAAAAAAAAACCCTCAAACTTTCATTATCAAATTCTTCACACAACAAGAATTCTCACTGATCAAAGTTTCGGCTCTCTACACACATTCTCCAAAAACACCTCAAAAAAACACAACTCTCTCCTTCTCCACATAACAATCCCCTTCTTCCTCATATAAAAATTCCCATATAAAAAAACTCCCTTTCAACAATGATCCCCTTATGAGGAGCAAAAACCTCCTATCAAGCCTTTACACCTCCAAGATAAGTGGGACTTCTCCCTATCCACCACACATGGGCCTCTAAACAACTATTGGTCCAAGGAAAAACAACTACGTAATAAACTACTTCTAAACTCCTACTCTTTTACTTTCTAACACATACATATCATCAAAACTTAAATGTCATACTAAACTCCTTCATCCATTGGAGGTAAAAACTGAAGTCCATGAAGAGTACCACTCTACATCTAGTGACTCCATAAAAACCCTCCAGTTTGATATTTTGCAATCGAACTCCAAATCCAAACCCAAATTCTAAAACTTGAAGGAATACGTCGAACGGATGAAGTTTTTCCTCCAAATCAAGAATCTACTCAAACGAATAATATACACACGTTTTAAATACTGTAAGTATTTACAACACGACATCGTGATAAAGCTATGGTGCTAGTCATACTAGTAGAAATAGCGGCGTCTAAGGGTACAACCTTTCTAGCGAGCATGTCTGCCGATTGAACCCCCTTTAGGCCTTCACAACTTTCAACTCCTGTTGATAGTTTTTGAGGAATTCAAATTGAGTTTTCGCATCATGTCCATGAGGATAATACGGAGGAAGAAATGGAGAAACACGTTCATCTTTCAAGAAACGTTCTATAATATTCAGTCTAGAAGATGCATCCAGATAACCTTGCATCTTCAAAATGAAGATATCCACAATTTCGGACAAAATAAGCGATTCCTCCCATGGAGACATCTTCCTTTCTACCCCCAATTCCTCATTCTGTACAACAAGCAAACGAGCTGCTGTTTCTCTCTCCTTCACCAATTGACGACGTCGACGTTGCTTCTCTGCCTCTTTGTCTTTCAAACCCTCCCTCTCTCCATTGTAATCCTCCGCCCTACCATGAGGTCCCTTCCTCTTGAATCCGGCACATCGATCTGCAAGTCTCTTGTTTGCCATTACCAAACATCGCAAAGCAACCTAAACCCTAAACCACAAAAACGAAAGTAGACCGTTGTTGAGTACAAATGCCTCAAACTCACGGCGGTGACGGCGCCCACCAAAGCCCCGGATTGACGGACCCAAATTAACGCTTGCTTTTGTCAGAAGTCCAGATAAGCGGCCGGAATATGCGGCATAACAAAATCATACATATTGTACAGTTTGCATCGACTTGTACATCAGGCCCGGAGGGCGATTGTAGTGTGCTTTCACCCACTAATGAAGAACGTATAAACCTTGCCAAAGAATTGAAGTTGCGATATTCTGAGCAATCACAAAATATTGATCTCGTTATGTATCTAGATAAATGTTGTGATGATTGTCAATGGTTTTGAGAAGCATTTCCTCAAAGTTGTATTTTGCTTGATAATTTTCATTTGATTACTCGATATTGAGATAATACAAATGCCACTGACAAATCTTGACATTATTTATTCATGCATAATGTGTCCAAGATCATCATTGGACACGGAAGTCACATGCAAGAAGGTTCTATTATTTATTTAGAACTTTCAGCTTTCATTGAAAGTTTTCAAAAATTTGAATCACATTTACCAGCATCTAAATGTATTATTGGAGAGCTATTGATAAGATGTCATGAGATACAAAAAACACACTTCGTGAAGTGTTTGAATCCCCCCCCTAAGCTACTAGATGAGGTATTGGATTGTTTTTTTAGACGTTTATTACGGCGAGGCTCTTCACGGAATGAAAATTTATGGCGACACCTTCAAGCTTCATTTCCAGAGTCATGTGGGATTTCATTTGGTGATGCAAACAAGTGGTTAATGCTATACAACAAGTTCGTGATGCAAGTTTAGACTGAATAGCCATCACATTCCATCAAATGAAGATCATGTCATTTCTAGAGCAATTCAAAAAAATGTTGGCAATCCATTGAAGAAACAAAGGATTGCAGATATTCATGTTCATGGCTCAGCATCAAGTCACAAGAAAAAGTCAAATTCTTTAAATACACTTGGCAATGACAAATTCAGTGCCTTCGATAGCCTTGCATTGTGGGATTCAGTCATGGGCCTATTGCTTATGTTTAATCCTCTGGAGCGGCGAGTTCTGAGATTCATTGCTATATATTGTTTTACCAAAGAACCGCTTTCTACCTTGAAAGATTTTCTACTCCAAGGTTTCAATTATAATGCACTCTTCCGAGTTTGGGATGTATGTATTTCTGCCATTTGACAGAGTAATTTCTCTTCCAAGGCCTACTTGCGCCTCAAACCATTACAAAGTTTAAAACAACAATTACTTGATATGATTGCAATGGTGCAATTTCAAACTACATTTCAAACTACAGTACGCACTTCAAGTATTATCAACACCCTTCATACAACAAATTCATATCTTAGACAACAAGCCCAAGTTATGCAAGATATTGGTGCATCACATGTCATTCATGAAGAACAAAATGTACGCATCCTTGATATTACTAGTATTCTTTTTCAGGAAAATGTTCAAGCTCCAACTTCACGATACTCTACATTGTCACCAGATGAAGCACTATTGGCTATGGTAAAATATGAGCAAATTGTGTCAAAGTCAATTCGTTGGAAAGTTTCTGTAATGCCCCAATGGAATGCTTTAGCATCCAAGGGTATTTTGGGGTTTTATAAATGTTCACATAAACAACTTAGAAGACGGTATAAGTATTTGCAAACTCAGCTTTCAATCCTACCATCTTCTAATTCTGATGTTACAGGTGATATTTACCAAGATATCACTGAAGAGGTTCACACGCAAGCTGAACTTGAAATCATAGCAGATTTACCAGCATCATTGCCTTTGGTTGATTCCAGTTCCTCACAGGTACCAAGATCGGAATCTATATATCAGCTTCCACTTTATAATCAACTTCCAAGTCTTGAAATCATAGAAGATTTATCAACATCATTGCCTTTGGTTGATTCAGGTTCTTCACAAGTACCAAGATCGGAATCTGTATATGAGCCTCTACTCTGTAGTCAACCTCCAAGTCTTAAAGACATTGACTTGGCAATTGTACCATCTGCAGCAAAAGGCACTCCATATTCCGAAAAAGAGACTTATAGCAGAGGATTATACCTCCACCTGGGGGAAGGATACACACCCAGTTAAGAATGTTATGGTACAGGTATAGCCAGTCGGTAAAGTTGGATTATCCCAAACTTACAGTAGAGACGTAGAGTAACTCATCAGCGTCAGCAAGCCATTGGCAAAAAGTCCACCCTCAGTATCAGCCCTATGAACAATTGAAGTATTGAACATGTGCCGGGGAGAATATCAAGATACATGTAACCGTAGGATCTTGTAGTAAGTTAGTTCAAAAAGATGTGGAAAAATTTCAGAATTTTCCACTTTGTAGATTGCAAGATATTAGTGTTTGAATCATTTTTGGCCGTGCGAAAAAATAGGCAACTTCACTTCAAACTTCAAAAACTTACTTTTGTGTGAAAAAATGTCCAAAATGGTGGTTACTCTTTGAATTCATTCTCCAAAGCAAGTTGGTTACATTCTTGAAAAATTTCAAATCATTTGGAATTGTACAACATATAGGAAAAAAAATAGTAAGCATAAAAAAGTAGAAAATGACTTRAAGTACTATATCGTTAACAATTTRTTTATGGAATTGAAAAATGCCAATCCCAATGGATAAAATTTTGCAATATGTCAAAAAATGTTCTTTTTTCTAAAATTTGGTATTAGAAATGACAGTTTTGGAGCATTTTTGGTGAAAACATAGTCAAGACCATTTAGGGGATAAGTGCTATGACATCCATATTCTATTTTTCCTCCAATTATTGTTTTGTCCAACTTCCTTCTTATTCATTCAAATAATTATTGAATCTTCCAAACATGACCATTAACCCTTGAAGGACTACCCGGTRGTAGTGGAAATCATGCATTTTTGATACCATGTGACATCATCTACTTTGAAAAGCCAAATATATTCAAGGGAAGTCAAAGGATTAAGAAAGATCTTCCCTTTCCACTCCTCATACCSAGGATGAAAAGTTGCAATTCTCTCCTACACGATTTGATTCTATTTCATCCAGAGGACACAAAACGTCCRCCACGGCGATCAAGGGTTAATTGTAACAAAATTGATGATATTGACATAAATGAGATTACAATATGCATCCTTGGGGAACTATCTGGTGCTAATTGGAAGCAGTGCTTGATAAGATTGTTACTAAAAGACTGCCAGTTGTCCTCCAAGGATCAATACATGACACAAATCTAGCATAAAAGCTCAGCTATATCCCCGTAGAACCTCAATATCAATCACAATACCATCTACCTGAGAATAATTTTCCCCCCAACTCCTACTTCAAGCTGAATTGTAGCTCCTTGCTGAAAGATGCCATGTATCACCGAACGCAAGATTGCATCATAGCTTTAAGCCTCAGTAAAACTGCTTCCAATTTGTGCTCACCAAGCAGCCTAAGAAAATCAAACCCGAGGAAGTCGCATTCAGACACAACCAAATGCGTTCGAGAGCAGAATATCAATAATACATGTCCAAGCAACTAACAAGCAACAGAACTTGAAATTTGCAAGTGACTTAGACGGAAGYAGAAGATCTATACGGAATGAGAATGGCCATGCAAATTCTATTTCACTCATTGCTACTTTCTTGTAGCACAGTTCATATCGAGGATACAGACAAGGATACGAATGCGGAGTGCTTCCCCATGTCGGGAGGCKCATGTACCAGATGCTTCGTTGCCAATGATGGACGCTATTTTAAGTTCACTTGAAACTCACACAAAAACGCCTCGTCCATATTCTTGCTCCTCTTGAAGCTGATCTCTATTCTTGCAGACCCTGTCATTGAAACCTCAAGTCTTTGAGTCCTACTTTTCAAATGTCTTTCTATCACCTTGCACATAATTTCAACAGTGCTCAGTACCTTACACTTGAAGTTGAAACTACAAACATGAGGTCAATTCACTGTAAGAAAAAAATATGTGCACCTGATGTGATAATCTGGGCAACGACTCAGCGGAGTTTTAAGCTTCATATGCGGTCCCCAACGTCTAGCTGTCGCAAGAATTGTCCCACACTACTCCATMTCAAAAATCCACTCTATTTGAACCCATAATCCCCCAAAGCAGAATACTACCTCCTAGAATTATGATGACGTTCATCATCAAACCTGCTTGCTCTCCTGGACCTGGCCAAGAAAGAAAAGCCACACCACATGTCAGTGAAACACAAAGACGTTCCAAGCAGAGATCCATCTCACTGTTCAGAAGTAATGACGCAAGGCTARTTGGTCACTTATCACAAGAATGATAGTACTCACCAAATTAATGCACTTAAGTACCACATAAAAAATAAACAATCACGAAAAGTACTCCATTTGAAGTATTTGCAACAGCTGTTGACTTGCATGCATCCTCTTAGACTTGTATCAAATCAACTATTCATAAATCCGAGCAAGCTTCAAGGAGATGCTAACCTGGACTCATTCCTAAAATCACTTGAAGTCTCCCTGCGTTCGTCATGAAGCCGCGACACATTAAAAGCTGTATCTCTGTCGGTCGTTCTCGAATGATGAGCACTTTCAGGATGATGTCGAAAATCTGGATTTGTTGGAATGCTCTCTTGCAGCAGCTGTTGACTTGCAAAGTCAGTGTGTGATATAGAGGGAACGTGCACTGGCTGTTTAGAAAAACAGCCTATGCCTCCCACTTCGGTGATCTCTGTCATATGATTTTCGATGATATCGTGCAACACCTGTAAAGCTCAAAGCAAATGTTGTAAGTGTAAGTAAAATAGTCGAAAATAAACCAACAATTGCCTGAATCATTGAGCAGTAAGAAAATAATTCATGCACATAGAAACCTTCACAACGCACATCAAGGAACTTGTTGTTAGATCTTTGTTGCAAAGCATATCTAGAATATCGAATGACTCTCTTAGGTATGGAAAGCAAACACAGACAAAGATCGAGTGACTGAAAGACTCTAGGCAAAAAGAAAGCCCGTCAAAGCTTATATACCTGCAGTGGGGTTCGCTTCAGTTTCTTTCCCCGGTATGACATTCGCCGCCGCTTGTAGTCCCGCTCCTCAGCCAGTAACTCGACTTTTGTCTTATTTCTTTTCTCCTTGGGTAAAGTGCAAAACATTGATTACACTGATCAGAATGAAGACAAATTTCATAATGCATAGTAATCAAGAATACAGATTGAGTGGCACTTTCTTTAAGACAAAAGAGACCTTGAGTGATAAAAAAGAATCGTGCTTCCATTTAATGCCTAATACATTGAAATGAGACGGTGACTAAACAATGAACGAATCAAAGAAGGCCAGTCGAAGAAACTGCAATTCCAATAAATAAATTGATAAAAATAACCGGCAGAAGGGTTAAAGGACATTGAAAGCCACCAAACCTCCTGTTGAGATCGTTGCCAAGTAAGGCCGTCGTGCTCACAAACAGCTCGATAATTCGGACGTTTGGCTCTCTCATTGTTTGCAAAAGTCACCTTCATGTCGTAATCTGCAATCCTGCCATCATCCAATACATCTGAGGAGATTAACCCGTCAAGGTCCATGATGTGGCATTTGTTAGTGAAAGCAACACATATATGAATGCTTGAACCTTTAAGGGTAAAAGACAAGTCCTTGACCACTTTAAAAAGTAGCACTATTTTGACACTTTCAACGATTCCAATTTTAAGATCTGCTCTATTATAGCTGATAAGTAAGAGACCTATCTAAAGCAAAACTTGGACGAAGAACAGGTCTGGGATTACATGTATACTTACCGTTGGGTTTTTGAAGCATTAGTGATGCTCAACCCGGATTTGACGTATCTCTCAAAATTGGCGCGTTCATACAGAGCATCCATCGCAGCACTGACATTCTTCAATCCCAGAACCTCCTCCAAGTTTGCCACACATATACATGCGTTAYCAGCCTCTTTTGAAAGCATTTTGCAATGCTCAATGAAAACCTTGAATTCTTTATCTGACGCAGTTTTGACATCCTCCGTCTTCCCCAAGCTAGCCTGCTGAGAGTGAAGGTCTAAAGGAACAATAGAAAGGAACCGCCCACAAGCATTGAGGCAATGCTTCAATAAATCAAGAACTACTGCTTTACTGTTGATGGGTCCATAGAGATGAGCCAACCACGATGCTAACCAAGTACTGGCCTCTGCATAAGTAGGACATTCAACAACCATAGTGTCACTTGTAACTGATGTGTCCCTCGAGTTTACATCCCCACGATCCAAGAGCATCGATGATTGCGTTCTCAATGCTTTTAGGTAGAGCTGCACAAGACAAGAAATGTGAGTAGCCATTGCCACATCTAAGGCAACTCCATACACAGGTGAGTGTAAGAGCAACCATTCCACGATCAAAGCTTTCTTCACTCTTCCCAGGCAGGTGGCAGCCTCAAGCACTGTTCGTGAGCATGACGATGGCATGTGTTTCCAGGAAWCCAAGTCCTCCCCTAAACTCCATAGCATTGATGGTAAAAGCCTGACAGAGCTTGTTTCTTTCTCGACACCATGAGACTCTTGGGGATCACGATGTCTTACCCCCGTATGTCCTACTGCTCTAGTTGATGATACACTACGAGGATTTTCCACCTTTTCACTCTTCAAGATCACAGATGGACACTTTTGCATCTCCACCCGCAAAGAAGGAGGCAAAGAGGACATTGGATCACCGAAATCCTGCGATGACCAATGACCGAAGGATGTCAAAACAACACCTGGAGCTTCTCTGTAAAAGAATAAAGATCCCCGAGGATCAAACTGCTGCCTGCTCGTGGATAGTGTCAATGTCGTGCACTCCGGATCCTCACTCCCATTATTAGCTATCCCCAMCTTTACCTCCACTCCTGGAATCTCTGATAAATTCTCAGTCTCCACATAACCTGATTCCTGATTTAGGGTTTSAAAATCAAATTTTCTAATCGGAGTAAAATTAACACTCAACAGTGCCGTATCCTCGAATGAGAGGGTGGCATGGTTGCTGCTAGACTCTGAAAAATCACTTATCCTATCATCATGTGCAACCGGGTCATTTGGATCCACATCTACGGTGTGTGGATACTGYAAAGAATGAAGAAGGGATCCGGCCTCGACTGTGCTTTGGTTGCATTGAAGTGTATGACGCAGAAGTGCTTCCACTGGAACAACGTGGCCGGGATTGAAAGGGCACAATCCCCACTCTGTCCCGGAAGCCTTCAAATCGGTCAGGGCAAAAATCTTGCCGATGGTGTCTTCCACCATATCGACAAGCTTGTAAAGAGCTGAACTCTTTAAAGTCGAGACACGATCACTGGAGTCTCCTAGAGACGAAGAATCTCTGACGCTCTCATCTATCCAATTCAGAAAAAGAGGCTTGGCTGCTAAATTAGGACGTACATCATTCGGCATTGGCAAAACACTGTGGCCAACAAAAGACGCTCTCCAGCTGTCCTGCAATCCTTGTCCGGATTGCTGATCCAGACCGTGTATCTGACTAGGAGGTGCCACAGAAACATGATTTCCAAGTGAAAAATTCTGCGATTGCGCATGGAACACATTGGACGATGKYCTGGAGATTGGCATCGTCCCCGCATAACCCCTAGGATTAGGAATCCACCCCTGAGAAYWATAACCAGGACTATTTCCACTAGAAGGATACACAGCTTGGCCATGAGGACCAGGCGGAGGACCAGATCCCCGCGGTGGAAATTGATGAAAACCAGGCGGACTCATACGAGGTGCATGCTGCATAAATGGCGACACGGGCCGAAAATCCGACGCATTTCTTGCATAGGGAAGAGGCGGACTAGGTTGTTGTGGCTGTGCGGGAGGCGGAGCAGGCCATCCTGCAAACTGCGGCCAATTCGCCATCTTCACAACTCTCCGCAACAACTCGCCATCGTCGTCCTCCTTCGAGAAGGAACCATAGCTCCGAAGCTGAGCTCTTCGTCTCCAAACCCTAGATAGATGATAAAGAAATCATCTATAGATGAAAAATGAGGTCCCGCCCAACAATCCAACTTAGATTTCTCGACAGATTGTCAAATCCCCGTCCGCTTGTCTCTCGCGTCGCCAGGTGGCGATGACGTGTCAATCGTGCGCCCCTATACTCGCGGGTCCAGCCTTCCACGTGACGACAACCCAAAAGGTCCACTTCCTACCGCTCAGTCCGAGGTCGTCCGGTTCCGGCCGTCGACGGACGAAGATATCACGACGAAAGCCTCCCCGTCCTCTATCACGACGTGCGTCCGACGACCGGCGGGGCTTTTCGACGAAGGAAAGCTCACTACCAAGAGCTCTCTGGCTCCGGCGGCTGGCTGGCTGGGTGCGGCTGCGGGGCTGGGCACACTCTCGCTCTTCTGTTTCTCTTCTTCCCAGAAACAAGCACACCGCAACAATCGWGACGACCTCCGTTGTATCCCAACAAATCGTTGCAACTCCCTCATCAGCTCGACGCCCTCATCGCTGCCTYGGTTGTTGTGCCCCCATCTGAATTGTGCCAGGGTCCTGCCTGTGTGATTGCCGCATGGATCCGAGGAAGGAGACATAAATTGCAGATTGAAGAAGCTCTACTCTCCCACCCAGTCGTAGCAGTAACTTAGTAGGAACCGAAACAGAAACAGAAACAGAAATCGAGATAGCGATATTTGAGGTTTAGAGAGATTGAGCGTATGGAGTCTCTTGTATATTGTATTGAGATTGGGAACCGCCATGTGTAGTTGCGAAGTTGGGGTGGCGATGGTAATTGGGGGATGGTGGGGTTAGGGGAAAGGGGCTTGCGGTGGTCGTTGCGAGGAGGATCTGCTTGCTGTTCAAGGAATGGTTGACTTGTTCTTCGTTCTTATTTGCCGGTCAGGCCTCGTGGGTGGGGGGTTGAGGTGCTGCTTGCCTGTGCACGCAGTTCGAGGAGAGAGCGAGAGACAGTCGGCTCGTGGGCTTTGCGGTTAGCAGCCGGCGCAGAGGAMGAGCTGGTCAAATAAAGGGCGGTGCTCACTCATTAGCACTTTTGGCCCTGCCTGCCTGAGGTGCTATTTGAAGTTGTCAAAAATCCACCAATTCGGCTTTCATCGCAATCTGGAATCTCGGAGTGGACTCTGTTGTGATGGGAGGGCTGTAGAGAAGCCATAGTGGTTGGAATTGAGTGGGTTTTGCACGAGTGGAGGGTCAAGTGCGTGGTGGCGGGTTTGCGTGACTCTGAAGGCGTGACGTAGATCTCAATCTGCGTTGTGAGGTTAGTCTTCTGGATTTCTATAGCTGGAGACATTTTATTATTCTCGACTCTCTCCTGTGCTCTTTCTTTTTTAACAGAGCAAATTTAGGGTTCCGCCAAAATTGGGGCATGAAATGAGTGCGGTCGAAATTGTAGCGGGAATCCGCCGTACTTTGTCTGTAGCGGTCATGAATTTAGTTGCAGTGGCACAGGAATCCTTTATTCTCCATCGTTGGCCGTGTGTGATCGAATTCGCCCTCTTGTCGTCACAGCTACTGTTGTCGTCGTTCTATAGCGGTAGATACCATCATATTTCTCAACCGAGTAATAGGGTTTTTCGACCTCAGGTTTAGTACTAGACATTTATGATCTGAATTAATACGTGTTGCGTTATACTTTTTGGGTATTCTTTTTTTTCACTATATAACAGATCTCCTGAACAGCGTCGTTTCATTTCTTGACATCAAGAGAGTGCAGCTACTGTTTTACGTTTTCATGAATAATCCTAGTTCGAAGTCTGGCAATAATGTGCTGCGGGCAACTTTTTCAAGCTGTAATGAAAAGGATGAGTTATAGACATTTGAAATGAAGTACGTACATGTTAGCACTGCTATTTGTACTTGGTAATGAAGAAAATAAGGTTTGACCTCGTAACATGCTCCTATCCGATCATGGAGACTCCGCCCTTTGTTAGTTGTGAATTCGTGGTATATTTTGATTTTGTAGGACTGTGGTGATCTGCTAGACATGGAGACCGTGGATTTGCTCTGTATGCAACCCTCGTTCTTGAATATTCTCGCTAATTTTCGTGGTTCACCCTTAAAGGGCACAGACTTGCATACACACTGAATGGAGTTCCGTAGGGGTCTCTCTGCCTTCTAAGGGTGAACACTGCTAAGAWTGGCCAATCTGAAGTGCTTGCAATGTGTGGGCGACTGGTCCGTATGGTCTTGTTTWTATGATAAATTAGTCAGCCATACCTGAAAGACGGAACACCATATTTGAAAATCTCTCGAGGCTTATGTCTTTCATTTATGTTAGTTACGAGGGTATACTATATTAACGCCTGTTTAGAATATATTGTGAGCTCTTTGGATAGATTGTATGCTTTAAAGGCATGATGATAAATTTTAACACACTTGTGGCAGTTGCGAAGCGAACAAGTTCCGGAGTACGAGAACGAGAACAAGATGCTTCCCAATGGTCTCAAGTGAGTGACGGCTCTTCTTGCTGCTCATGACTACAGAAGAAGTAGCCAGGCACGTGACTGCAGCCGTGATTTCCAAGAATTTCTTGCTTGTGTCTACCATTTCATACAGTCAAAGAAGCAGGCTTCTCTGATGTTCAGTCTTGTGACAAGTCGACAGGGCATGGGAGTCACTGGAGATGCAGTAAGTCCACGTTTCCGCTATTAAGCTTTTTCATATCCTGTTATTTGTTGCAGGTTCGTGTGTCGTTCCCATGTCACTGAGAACAGTTTCTGCTTGTTATGCAGCCGTATGGATGTGACGTTGGAAGTTCAGAATATGGAATTGTTATAAACAGCTTGGATTACGTTGTGGAGGACATGAGAGTGGATGGTTAGTTACACATTCTATCTTTCTTGCTTGTCTGTGCTCCTTTGTCGGTTTGCTCTTATATCTGTGAATGTTCTTTGTGTTATTAAAGAATAGGTGTCACATGTCGTTTCAGATTGCGGTCAACATGAACCTTTCTAAATTTTAACTGATTCTACACTGTTCATGTGAAGGTCCTCAAGAAGTGCTATAACATAAGGTGCAACCGGTTGTAGTGGAGCACGACAGAAGTGTAAGCAACATTGGGGACAAGATGCAAGTGTTTTGTGAACAAAGAAGTGGTAAAGGAACCAGATACCTTGATTTGTGCACAGCTAACTTATATAATCTAGATTCATACCACAAAGATTCTTGGGCATGTCAGCTTATCTAATGAGCAGGACTTCCAACAAAACATTAGCTGTCCTTGGAATCGGTAGTTTGGATGTTTCAAAGGTTTGAGCTCAAGATCCRTAGCCACGTTCTTCTTTGCAACATCTCCTGCTCCTTGCGAGCGACTGTAAAATTAGAAGTTGCAGATTTGGGGATGCTTTTTTTGTCGATACTTAGTGTTGCTGTTTAGGTCACGTTCTGTGGAATTAATGGATGAGAATGGATGCCAGATGTTCTTTGGACTATTCGTGTTCTTTGGACAGATTGAAGGCCAGCCGACGTTAGTTTGATCCTRTACTTTAAGGTCACTGGCTCTGGATTTCGTTCTMACTGAAGTTGTTAAAATTGTAACAGGGCTGGACGACCTATGAGATACAGACTGAAATTCCATTTCACAAACATGGCGCATAATCCATTTAGCCAAGTCAAATAAGAATGCCTGCGCAATGAGTGAAGAGGAGGAAGAAGTCGTGAATATAGAAGATCGAGGTGGGCAGGATCTAGAGTATGAGATTTATGGTGGCAGAGGAGTACAAATGGCAGATCCTGAGCATCTCAGTGCTGAAACTCAGGAGCGGCCTCAGGAGCCATGGTTTCCCTCATTATCGAGGAGCAATACCCAATCGCTTGAAAACCTGGAGAAGGCCTATGAGGAAGTCAAAGTGGAAAAGATTTTCAAACCGCAAGCTCTTTCATCCAAGCTTGAGTCGTTCAAGGATGTCGAGGGCATATGGTTCAACAAAGATGTCTGGGTGATACCGCCGGCTGACACTGATGATGAGGTGTTAGGGAGTTCTCTGGTTGATGATGACGACGAGGATGAGGACGAGGACGGGGGTTGGGGGAAGCACCCCTCCAGTRCTCGAACCTCCAGTGACTATTTGCAGAGCAGAATCAGGCTTCGTGCCAAAATGGAGAGTGACTTTCTGTTAGTGGTGAAGAATTTGCTTCAAGAGGAAGGCATTCCCGAGGGAGAAGAAGGTGATCCCAATAGCTGGCCACTCATCGTGAGCAACTTGGCGTTGCAGGCTGCGAACTATGTGAAACCTAATACAAGTAAAGGAGGGGGAATGGACCCCGGAGAGTATGTGAAAGTGAAGTGCATCGCATCAGGCAGATGTGCTGACAGTACACTGGTTAAGGGGATCGTTTGTCATAAGAATGTGCAGAACAGGCGGATGACGTCCCGGTTCARAAACCCCAGACTCTTGTTACTGGGCGGGGCGCTGGAGTATCAACGGTCTCAGAACCAATTGTCCTCTCTCACGGGGTTGCCTCAGCAGGAAACTGATTACCTCACGGCGACAGTGGCACGAATCGATGCTCTCCATCCGAATGTCTTGCTGGTGGAGAAAACGGTTGCGGGGATTGCACAGGACACGTTGTTGTCGAAAGCAGTCTCACTGGTGTTGAAGGTGAAACGCCCTTTGTTGGATCGCTTAGCCCGGTGTACAGGGGCGAATGTGATTTCATCTGTCGACAACTTCGAGGCGGCGAAAGTGGGACAGTGTGAGCAATTCCATATTGAGAAGTTTGAGGAGGAGCTTAACCCAGGGGGTGCGTCGGGTAGTACCAAGAAGAACACCAAGTATCTCATGTTTTTTGAGGGCTGCCCAAGGCCCTTGGGGTGCACCATTTTACTACAGGGGGCCAGCACTGAGGAGCTGAAGAGAGTGAAGAAGGCGGTGCAGTTGACAGTTTCATATGCCTATCACCTTTCATTGGAGACGTCCTTTTTGGCTGATGAGGGTGCATCTCTGCCTCCCAATCCACTCCAGTGCATCCCTTCGTCCAAACGTTCGAGTTTGGATAGCACCATTACAACAGTGCCTGGGTTCACCCCGCCACCTTCACGGGCACCCAGTCATGGCAGAAACAACTTTCAAGCAGAGGATGGGATTTTGCCGCGGAATTCCAGCTCCAGGTTAGACATCCAGCAATTCACAGAGTTCACCGAGGACGAGTTCCCCCCCTCTACACCTGATCATCAAAGTATTGTGATCTCTGTCTCCAGCCGGACCATGTCCAAGGGGAACGTCTGTGAGAAACCGCAGTTGAAGCGAATCAAGTACTATGGGTCATCTGATAAACCTATTGGTATTTTCTTAAAGGACTTTCTTGGCAACACGGTCAATCGGTGTCCGCGTTGTGACGAGCCAATGGAAGATCATGAACATCGATACGCACACTCACGTGGCTGCCTCACTCTTTATTCTAAGGTCTTGAAGGGTTCCACTTTACCCGGTGGGAAGGAAGGGAAGATTTGGATGTGGCATCGGTGTCTTCGTTGTCCACGCCCAGACTCGATTCCACCATCTACGAGACGAGTTCCTCTTTCCGAGGCTGCTCAAAACATCTCCTTCGGGAAGCTCCTGCAGCTCAACTTCTCGGATCAGGCCGTGGTGACCATCACAGGTTGTGGCCACCAGGTTTACAGGGATTGTTTGAGGTTTTTTGGGATAGGGAACACAGTAGCATGTCTTATGTACAATCCAATCAAGTTGCTTTCTGTCTTGGTTCCTCCTCCCCAGATGGAGTTCAACATCCCTAGCTCCCAGGCGTGGTTGAAAGTCGAAGCGCAAGATCTTGTAGTACTGGGGGTGAACCTATTTGCAGCAGCCACTGAGCAGTTACGTGGACTTAGCGACAAAATTGCTAGTTTTGGTCCTCTGTACAGCAGCAAAGCGCTGGAATTACCTGGTCAACTCGCAGAGCTGGAAAGTTTGCTGCAGAAGGAGAGGGAAGATTTTGAGGAACAGCTGCAGATGGCGGCCCCTTTGAAGGAGGGGGTGTCTGAGCCTATTGCCGACATCTTAGCTCTCAATAAGCTGCGTCGACACCTGGCTTTGGTTTACAATAATTGGGACGTCAGTGTGAAGAAACTGCATCTAAACATGTCGCAAATACAGAATGCAGCCTCTACGTTCATCCCGAGCTCATTTTCTGAGGCCGTAACTGGAGCTGTCCCAAGTCCTGAAGAACCAAGTTCAGGAGAGCGAAGTGCAGGAGGACCTTTAGTGCATGCAGTGCCTCCGGAATCTGAGAGTGGTGCGGGATTGCCAAAGAGTATTGAAGGCGCTTTAGAYCAATTATCTCTCGAGGACCCCCCTGCCGCTCTTGAGGAAACGGCTTCAGACGCTCCAGTGGCAACAATCGTAGGACATGACTCTCCTGCTGAGCAAGGTGTTGAAGTTTCAGACACTTCGAGTCACTCCATAGCAGCAGAGGGTGCAGTGAGCGACGAAAACCTTGGAGAAAGTGAGGGTGATAAATCAGATGTTTTCTTGAGTAAATCTCTGACTTTAGACAGACGGATTTCAAATCCTCTTCCACTCAGTAGCACTATAGGTTCAGTCTCAAGCGAATTGAGTGCTCCAAGTCGAGGTCGCCCATTATCAGAAGGGGATTTTCCCATCATGGTGGATCTCCCGCTTACGATTGAGGCGGCTTGGAGAGGTGAAGGTGGGTCTATTGATGCTTCAATTGTTGAGGCTCCTGTTACTTCTCCGAGCGGCGAGGAAGCGGAGGTGAGTGACCTTACAGCGATAACTGCGTCAACAAGCCAGCGGCAGGAAGATGAAGTTGGGGCAACAACTGGAGACCCTGATTTGGATGTGAGTAGATCGACACCTCTTTTGAAAGTTACAACTCAGTCGAAAATCGAAGGGCCATCCTCCAGAGGTACGTCTCCCTTGCAAGAGGTTGATTTGGCAGTGAGTAGTAGACCGTCATCTCCCTTGAAAGACAAGGAAGACGTCGATTTGGAGGTCAGTAGACCTGCGTCTCCCTTGGAAGAGACTTCTCTGGTGGTGAGTCGACCTCCATCTCCCTTTAAGGACAAAGAAGAGTCTGAAGAGGCGTCAGGGGTCTCARCGTCGTCGAGCACCTTCAACAAAGGCTCCAGAAGTCCTTCGAGAGTATTGCAAAGTGCCTCGAGCGTCTACACGTCTGCCTACAGTCGGAGTAATTCCACGGTTCCCAAGGTCCAGCAATTTTTCCTCCAAGGAGTTGCCAGAGTTCGTCTGCCGGCAGGTGTTAATGGTGCGGTTGTTGCAGTTTATGAGGATGAGCCCACGAGTGTGATCGCGTATGCTCTCACGTCACGTGAGTACCAGAATCAACTTCAAGATCCAGGTGTACAAGAAAACACTGGCGACGAGGGCGCGGGTTCGGCTGTGGAGGATGGGACTACCGCGGTTGACATGCTGGATGAGGGATTTAGGAGTACAACTCCTCCATTAGAGCGGCCATCCACTCCGAGGGCGGAGTGCCAAGTGGGCAAAGCGCTGACCTCCCCCACTCCCCTCACTGTGAAGGTGCGGTTCACAGACTACTACAGCGACATTGCCAAGACGGAATACCAAGTGCTTTGTTACTACACCAGGCAGTTCAGTGCACTTCGCCACAAGTGCTGTGGGGGCGAGAYGGAGTACATTCGGTCCTTGAGTCGATGCAAGACATGGGGCGCCCAGGGCGGGAAGAGCAAGGCCTACTTTGCCAAGACCCTCGATGACCGCTTCATTTTGAAACAGGTGTCGAGCACGGAGAAATACTCTTTCCTGGAGTTTGCCCCACAATACTTCAAGCACCTATGGGAGACCATGAGCTCAGGGAGTCCCACCTGCCTGGCCAAGATTCTGGGGTTCTACACCGTCACCGTGAGGAAAGGAGGGAAAGGAGAKAAAGAGATGGACATGATGGTGATGGAGAATCTGGTCTATGGGAAGACCATCAGTCGCATGTATGATTTGAAAGGCTCCTTGCGGTCTCGCTACAACCCCGACGCCACAGGCCCGCTGCTCGACCAGAAYCTGCTGGAGGATATGCCGACCAGTCCTATTTTCATGACCAACCAGTCGAAGCTTCTGCTGGAGCGTGCGGTGTACAACGACACCAGTTTCCTGGCGAAGGTGCACGTCATGGACTACTCCCTGCTCGCGGTGGTGTTGGAGGACCGTCAAGAGCTAGTGATAGGAATCATTGATTACATTCGGCAGTATACGTGGGACAAGCATCTGGAGACGTGGGTGAAAGCATCCGGCATCCTGGGTGGCTCCAAGCACATCACCCCAACTGTGGTCTCTCCCAAGGAATACAAGAAGCGCTTTCGAAAGGCGATCTCCAGCTATTTTGTCGTCGTTCCCGAGTCCGAGGCGCCGCCCATTCTTAGTGTAGGGAGTCCTTCGTTGCCACCTCCGGAGTCTTCTTCTTTGCTACAATCAGATGACAGCCAGTAATCGGCCAGGGAAGACATTCGCAGCTAGTTGATCCAGCTAGTTTAGTGGGGACAGAAGAGGCAGGTGCCATCTGCAGCCCTTCTGAACCATTTCGATTTGAGTTCTATACATTTATATTCGACTCCAATAGAGCGATGCGCATGCATTCATACTTTGCTATTTCGCAGGGTGGGTGACTGATGTGCGAGTGTTGATTGGCTTTCTACTTCCACTGTTTTACTGTTTTCGCGTATTTGGAGCTTGCCTGCTCACCGGTTTGTTTCTGCATGCCTTCAACATTGCTTTTGGTTTCACTTGAAGATCGTAACTGCTAAACCAAGCGTGACCCACTTCCGTCAAAATCTAGGAGACCACTTCATCATAGAATGACAATCTAAGAATGTTTAAAGTCTCGTATCCTATGGGCAGKCACAGRCTCTTCGCTTTTACAAAAAMCACCTTAGGTTTTGGCCTTTCTTCAAGAAGGGCCTTCTTTCAAGAACTCACGGGACTCTCCAACTCACAGGGCTCTCCAAATCTTGGGGTTTTCTCGAAATCCTCACTGAGTGTGGTGATTTTGAGAAGACCCAAGTTTTGGAGGGTCTTTTATGAGACTCTTTGAAAGTAAGTTTTCTCTCGCAACAACTCTGTCATCCACTAAATGTATCTTGATGGAATGAAATATTTTTTCAAAAAGTAGTCATGGTTTCTTTTTAGAACTTTTTCTTATTTTTTTTTTGATGACGACAATCGATGGGACAATGATGCCTTTGTGAGTCCTATATTGGAATGAATTTATAAGACTTAATAAGTTTTCTATTTTTCTAGAGCAAAGTTCTATACTATGTTGGAATTGGAAATTGATTTTCTAAGTTTTCATGAGTGAGAGTTTGATTTGTCAATTAGCATGATACTTTCACTTCTATTTATTTCAGGAGTAGATTTGACTTGTTGTCAAATTAAAACTAACCCTAGAGTTCAAGTCCACTTATGAAAAATAGTATTATGAAATTCAAAAAGTTGTATTGGGAGGGAACTGAATCCATCAAAGGACTTTGAGCTTTTTTTACTAATTTTAGTAGTGATATTGACGTGAATATGAGGTTTTCCTTATCCTCACTAAAAAGTTGATGGTAGCCATTGGCACATGGAAATTCGTGACAAGCGTGTGCTAGCCATCTTCCATAACTAAGCCAACAAATTGTGGAGACAAATTTGGTAATGGAGATGAGATTGTGGAGATGGATTGGATAATTATGATGAGCCATCTTCCATGACTAAGCCAACAAATTGTGGAGATAAATTTGGTATTGGAGATGAGATTGTGGAGATGGATTGGATAATTATGATGANTGATGAGCCATCTTCCATGACTAAGCCAACAAATTGTGGAGATAAATTTGGTATTGGAGATGAGATTGTGGAGATGGATTGGATAATTATGATGAATATTTGTGCCCATCATAGAGATCTTGGCCCAATTAGTGATTTGAAAAGGCTATTTTCTACACAAATTTTACAAAGCAAAAGGCAATACAAAGCGGCCTTTTCTTGGATTCAATATTTTCCTTATGCCTTCACCACTTTCACGAATTTCTCTCTAAAATTTTGTTGGTAAATCATTTTGATTCTCATTTTGCACACCTCCATGCAAAATCTTAAAATTTCTTTTGTCATTTCTAGTCTCAAAATTTMTTTTGTCAATTCTAGTAAGGTAGAGGCACCAATTGCCAAATACATCCAATACCCAACCTATAGGGTGCACACCCTATAGCTAGGAATGTTTTTTTTTGTTCTTTTCAAAGTTGGGATTGATAAGGTTATGACACATGTCTGGAAGTAGTGAGCAAGAATGTAGGAAGTAGTGAATGGGAAATTAATTCTTGAATGATCAAAATTGGAAGAATCTAGACATGGATTATTGGTCATGAATACTTTTGGGCTCTCAAAATGCATAGTAATTTCAATTTCAAGGAATAAAATTTTGAAATTTTTTCTATCCTCATGTTTTCTATCTTCCTACATGGGAAAAATTTCCACCAGCTCATATCCCTCAGAATATGCCTCAAAATTGCTTAAAAATGATTGGTTCAACCTGGTTTAGGTGGAGGCACCAATAACTTATAGTTCATTACTTTACAATTTATTGCATCATTATGATGCATTACTTTCAATTGCAAGTAATGCATTGTAATGATGTGCTAAATTGTATGTTAACATGCAAAACTATAAAACAACGATACCACATGAAACCTGTTGACAAACGGCAAGTTCTAAACTTTGTGATGTTATTGGTGCCTCCATCTTACATGGAAGTCTCCACCTAAAGGCCGGAATAGAGTGCCCCCTTGCTCAGCTACTCCAAGTAATTACAGGGGTGCAAGTAAAATAAAAAGCCTCCTATTTTGGGCCCAATTGATTTACCTTGTACATCCCTTAGAACTAATTGGGGCCTCTAATTGCAAATAAGAATTCAGAAATTGCAAATTTTATCATGCGTGGAAATAAAAAATTTCAGGGTTTTATCAAGTGGTCTAGCCAGGGGTCAGTTACTCAATTCACCCCCGAAAAGACATACAGGTACTCAAATTGATTAACCCTTAACCGACGCCGAGGACGTTTTGCGTTTGATGAATGACAAAGAATCTTTCCTTATAGGACAGAAATGCAATCATTCATCCTCGATATTAGGGGTGAAAAGGGGAGATCTTTTCTAGTACTTTCACTTCCAATGAATATATTTAGCTTTTTCAAAGGAGATGATGTCGCTCGGTATCAAAATGCATGATTTCCACGGCCACCGGTCGGTCCTTCAAGGGTTAAGCGTACAGTAGTTAACTTACTGCTTACCAGTTACCCTTTAGGGGAACGACCTCAACGAACTGACCCAGCAAAAGAGTAAAGATTCCCAAGCCCAGACCCGCAACCACCGGGCCTGTCTTCCTGTCGTTGCTTCCCCAAACCCTAATTTGTTCCTCGAGCAATCGGCAGCAGTATTCCGCAGCAGCAGCTTTCGCCATTGCTGCCTCGTCCCCCCGTTCTCTCGTACCTCGCATTTCCCTGACCACTCCTCCACCTCACTACGGTGTAACTTCACTTATTTTCAGCCTCTTGCTTCCAATTTGGTCCGCTCACTCGCTCTCTTTCTCTAGGTTAATTTTTCTCTTTCCAGCTGCGAGCTTTTCTCAGGGTTTGCTTATGACGGAGTTTCGCGTTGGAGCTGCTTGGCTTTCGGTGCGTGGAGACTTTGAAATTAGTTTTCTTGTGCAGCATTGAAACTTCTCTTGAAACAAGACAAATATTTTTCCTCCCCGTCGTTGATAAGGTCCGCCGGAGATTTAAGTAGTTGCAGTGGTTGACTCAAGGTYTATTTKCTTTTAATTAGAGTGTGGGCGGGTGTTTTGAGTGTGTATAAGGGTGAGTATTGACGTTCTATTAGTTCTGGCGGGCTACTGAAGGAGTGTGATTGGTATTTGATACGAGTTGAACTTTGACTTAACTCGGAATTGGAGTCCCCTTCGCCGTCGGGGCTGTAGTGTCAGAGTTGTGAATGTATTGTTGGAAAATTTTGTTAGCCCTTGCATGTGCTTTTTTTTTTTTTTTTTTTCTTTTTTCCTTTTTCCTTTTCTTTGCAGAAGGCGACCAACGTGTTTTTATCTTTGCAAGGGACTCCGTGGCGGGAAAGTTGAGTCTTTTGATGCGAATTGAGTTGTGGAGCCATGGGAACGGCGAGGGATGTTACTTTTTATAATTTCTATGATATAGTATGAAAGCACAAGATTACGGAGACATAAGCATGCGTATTATATCTAACGCACGCTTGCGTCTCCTACAGATGTGGACTACATTGAGGTTATGTTTTGATTGTCTGAATGTTCTTTTGCTTGATGTGCAGTTCTCAGGTTTGGGAGCTTAAGGCTCTCCTGCATCGGTTGAGGTGGGCGTGCGACGTTCGGAGCCTTTTCATTCACAACACAGTCAGRGTATCCAACTGACTGGGAAACAGAGGCAAGCAATGGACCGGGGTTACAATGGGAAGCGGCCGCATCCGCTGTATGAGGGAGACCTAGCTGACCGCAACGGCAGACAAAAGCGACGAAACCAAGGCAGTTATAGCAGCCGAGACTTACCGGGGGGACAATTTGTGCCTCGAGACATGCCTCTGCCTTTAATGGCTGGAACCTTGGCCGACGATGTGGTCTTCCGCATCCTATGTCCTGCACAGAAGATTGGGAGCGTCATAGGCAAAGGGGGAAGTATTATCAAAACTTTGCGGCAAGACTCGGGGGCCAAAATTAAAATTGCAGATGCGATACCTGGAGTAGACGAAAGAGTCATTATTATTTCATCGTTAGATAGAGGCAGCGACAGAGGGCGAGGGAAAGATGGAAGTAGCCGAGACTCCCGTGATAGAGGACGGGACGATGGTCGATCAAGGGAGCGCGACGGGGGTAAAGAGGCGGACAGGAAAGAGAGAGACTCCGTTCACCGGGAGAGTGAGAAACTGAGCCCAGCTCAAGAAGCTTTGTTTAAAGTGCATGCYCGCATCATTGCGGATGTTGAAACTCCAGGAGGCGATGCGTCTGATCTCGAGGAAGAAACTAGTCAGCAGTTTGTCACGCGGCTGCTTGTTCCTAACAATCAAATTGGATGTCTGCTTGGAAAGGGAGGGAAGATTATCGAACAGATGCGACAATCCACTGGTGCTCAGATTCGCGTTCTTCCCAAAGATCAGCTRCCCAACTGTGCTCATCCCTCTGATGAAATTGTTCAGGTAGATCGGCGTACTTCCTTCTTTTATATGAATATTGATGACTGGATGTACGGCATCAACTCCTAACGAACCRAGATTTTATGGTTTTGAAATGATCAATCTGATTGGCCATATTGTGGAAAAATAGATTTCAGACAAAGCCAACTTTCATTTTGGGGAAGAATATTGCATTTTGGTCAGAAGACAAGTCAATTTGTACAAAAACAGTCCCCATTTGATCCATTCAAAAAGTGCTAAAGGCTCAATTTGGGCTCTTGGTCCTGGAGGGGATAATATGGCCCTGTTTTGCGCTCTCTGAAGGTATTCGCAGCTTATCTTGGAAATGAAACCGAAGTTTTCTTTTGGACGCAGGCACGAAGGTCTGTCTGGTCAAGTGGCTGTGAATACTTAAAATTTGCGCGTTTCTGCAGGTTTCTGGAGACGTGGTGGTTTTGAAGAAAGCTCTGCTTTCGATATCGTCCCGACTGCAAGAGAATCCTCCTCGAGATCGACCGCCATCGTTTGCGTCTCCTGGGCCAGCTTTCGTACCAATCAGTGACTATTTACCAAAAGATTCTTATCGTTCTAAGGGCGACGGACACCTCTTCGGGTTAGGGCCAGAGCCGCATCTAGAAAGAGACACTTGGCCTATGAGGGGTACGAATCTGCCTCTGGACCGACCGGATACCAGGCGCAGTAAAGAGGGACGCGATTCTGGGGAAAATGAGCTTATGTTTCGTCTGCTTTGTCCCAGTGACAAGATTGGCAGTGTCATCGGGAAAGGTGGTAGCATCATATATAACTTGCGCAAGGAAACGGGAGCCCGCATCAAGATCGCAAATGCAGTTCCTGGTTCTGATGAACGTGTCATCATCGTATCAGCCATGGAGGTACAATCCTTGTAGACCTCACTTATTYGTATGATTTTTCTTTCTCGATATTTCAAGAATYTAAGACAATTTTTTTTGTTGAGTCTTACTCATCTAAAGCGGTAGGCTTTTGGAATTTATGACACGTTGTTTTCATGGTTTGGATGATACCTTTGGGTACTCTTTTTTCCSATCAGTTAATGCGTTAATTATTGTAAAAATCACTTGGTCGAAGAATATACCCTCTTGAATTGATAAAGCACTTCTGTGCTGTGATGAAGTTGCGGAATTTCAGCACCTCCCCTGGATTGGGTATTATCTTTTAGAGCATCCTATTAGACCTTTGGCTGTTTGCGTTCCTGTGAATTGCAAGATGTGACTAACCTTCTCTTACTTCTAATCAGAACCCGTCGTGTGTACTTTCACTCATTACCTTGGAATGCATGTGCTGCAGCTTCCAGGAGACTCGTTCTCTCCTGCACTTGAAGCAATGATTCAGGTGCAAGGTAGGATTACAGCAGAGATGGGAGGAGACAAGGATGGAATWGTAACTACCAGGCTTCTTGTTCCCACCAATCAAATTGGATGTTTATTGGGGAAGGGAGGCAGCATCATTGAAGACATGCGGAGAGCTACACGGGCCAACATTCGTGTTCTTCCGAAGGATACCCTTCCTCGCTGTGCTATGGAAGCAGATGAGCTTGTACAGGTATTGGATGTCCTTCACTCATGTACTCGACAACGAGACAATTTTTAATAATAATAGTAATAACAGTAATAATCATAATAGTTACAACAGAGCAGCGCTTGCAGACTCTTGTCTCTTGCTGTTTGTGTCGATCATAGTTGCAGTTCGTTGTTTTGATCATCAAACAAACGAAGAAAACGTACTGACGACTTGGAGCTTCAGATTGTGGGTGATACAACTGTGGCGCGGGAGGCTCTCTTTCAAGTTATTAGCAGGTTGCGCAACAACGCATTCAGAGAAAGTGGGAGCGAGACAGGCAGAGGCGGTGGTGGAGGTCGTGATTATGGACATTCAATGCCACCTCTAAGTATGCCAAGAGACAATTACAGTAGCGGTTACGACTTTGGTGGAAGAATGGGATCTAGGTCKCCTCGTGGAGGGGTTTATCCTATATCCGGGATGCATTCATCTTCTGGTTATGGAAGGCTCGGTTCCCCTCCAGAAGCATGGGGCATCGGGGTGAGTTGAATTCCTTGTTGTCATTTTTCATTCGAGCAGTTTGCATACAAAATTGAGAATCATATTTGAATCTGCCTGACTCGTAGAGACAAAAGTTAAAACACTTCGTGCGACTAAACCTTCTATTATAGGGGTCCAGTACACTCGAGTCACCTATTGTAACATAWTTGGCACATCTCTCTCCGTGCTTGCATCGATCCTGATAACAGGCAAAAACGGAATGGGAGCAATATTGGCTGGCACACAATGCTTTGATTAGGGTTGATCTTAGTGTGAATCTCGATCGACTGCCTCACAGCTTTAGTCTCAGACCCTTGYATTGGTCAAGTAGGACACCCTCTCTGACCTCTTTAAATCTAGAGTTGCAACGCTCTGGATTTGGACAGCTCATGAGAGCGCACCTGCATCAGTGGATTGGTGATTGTCTGCTCTATTTTGAAGCATAGAGAAGAACTATATTTCTGACTCCTGAAACATCTCAGGGAGGTGGTGGATTGAGTAGCCTCTCTGGCTTTGGTGGTGGCCCTTCGCACTTGATCCAACCACTTGCAGGAGGTTTTGGAGGGTAGGTATGCTTGAGACCTGGAGCTTGTAGTTATCCAAGGCCAATATGTGTACCCTTCACTTTATGCTTAACTAGAGTGCCTTTGGGCCACAACCCTAGAAGTACCCGCTTGATAATCACCCAAATTTTACATTCCCAGTGAGGAGTAATGACCTCAACTAGAAGCCGACTCAGTTAAGAATGTGCCTTAAAATAGATTTATTGTTGGCTAAGTGAATGTTTTATGGTACTGTGATGAAGCAGAGGAGGGAACAGAGTTATAGGGAGCCACGGTCACGGGACAGGCCAAGGTACGATGTCCACCATCGAAGTTCATATTCCTAATACTGCGGTYGGTTCAGTCATCGGCAAGGGTGGCAGCAACATCGCTCATATTCGACAGGTTTATAACYTTCTCCCAATGGCTAATGCATTGGTCTTATCAGCTTGGTTKATTGGTTTYTGTAAATTATTGCTTTCTGCAGTTGTTCGCTTTGACTGCGTAATTGATATGGTATCACTACAATGCCACATTAGGTTTCTATTGCAATTGAGTCTTGATGCTTGTAGTTACATGTGAGACTTGTTCCACAGATTTCTGGAGCGAAAGTGAAATTACACAACAGTGAACAAGGCGCAAACGATCGGGTGCTAGAACTGTCAGGAACACAGGAACAGACGCATGCTGCTCAAAGTTTGGTACAGGCCTACATGCAGTCATCCATGGGTGCTGGTATACTTCCTTCTTCAGGATTTGCCGCCTGAACCTGCTCATTAAGGTTTGCAAACTCCCTCATGATATTTGTATTAGTTCATGCTCCACAGAAGGTCTGTCTTAGTAYATTTTTGACTGGTACTGTAGATGACTGCAAGAGCGGTTGAGAGGTGATTCCAATTAGCCATGTTTTGAGATGCCATAATGTTTTGAGAGGTGATTCCTATTAGCCATGTTCAGATGCTTGTAAAATGTGCTATCTGCTTATAGTACATATCGTTGATTCAGCAGAKGTCCTGGAAGTCCTGATATAGACAACCCTGGTTAGCTAGACAGATGCTGATACAACCCGTGGTGCCTTCTTTTTCTCCCGGTCCCAAAACAGTCGTGATACTATAGCAGCCTGGCGGATGATCCTGGAGCCTGAAAGACCATCACCACCCACACTACTACATGCCGAAGCCTGCCAGCCAAGCCTGCCTCCACCTATACCAGTGAGAGAGGAGAGGAGCCGAGCTGTGCCTACATTTTATGATGTGTTACTCAGTCCCTTACCTTGATTCTGAGGATTTGGCATTCTTGGTATTGTATGCGACSATTCGATAGCAGCTCAGAGATTTTAGCACCTGTCATGCTCCTTGCCAACTKAAAATGTAGTTGCCACCTTGCCAACTGAATATACGGATGCTTGGTTTTACGGGTCCTGCTACTCATAGGCTTCTTGCTAGTGATTGTGCCACATTTTAGATAAAAGTAGAAGCAGCACTCTCCCATTTCTAGTTTCTCTGTGACTTTATACTCTTTTTCCTTAGACGCCCTTTGTTCTTGATTGAGCCAGTTTTTGAGACACGGGTTGACGACGTGGAGTACATGTCTCACGACCCATTTTGTGAATGGTTTGGCCATTTATGTACAACCCTCCTTTATTTAGTAGAAAACTTATTGTAATGATATTTAGACCAGTTTTTTTCAACCATTACGKTACAAATTTTTGTGGACAAGCTTGTAGCTCTTTTTCTCCCTTACCTCTGGCTGATGATTCCACATCCTGATTTTGACCAGCTATAAACTTATATTCACTGCTTGAAGAACCACAGGTGTTCAAATCTCTAGACCAAATTTTACAACCTCATTCTGAGTACTAGTAGGACAATATTGATGTGGGCAAGCTCATAGTTCTTTTGTCCCTTGACCTCTGGCTAATGCTTCCTTTGACCAGCTTTTAACTTCCATTCCAATGTCTGAAGAACTGTGGAAACACAGTTTTTACCGGGATGAAGGTGTTTAAATACGTAATATCCTTGGGCCCTTTCCTGAACCAACTGCAGACAGACATATCTTCAAATCTTTCAAATGCTCATCTTGATCGAAGCCTGCGCCCCTATTCTCCTACTTAGAATCTGAGGGCATGACTCAGTGTATATATATATATATATATATATATATATTTATATATACATATATATTTATATATATATGGGTTGTTTAGGGGAGGTGTAACATGTTTTTTCCTTTGTTTAGCATTTGTTTTATTTTGTTGAACCCTTGATCTTATTCGCGTTTTCTCTCTCACACGTGTCGATGTCAGAAACTCTCGTAACTCGGCAGTATGTGAAAAGCAGGTTTTGACTTTTGGTGCAGAGATGTCAGTGGATTAGCTGCCAGCTCTGGTTCTGCTCACAAGTGTAGACTGGTAAGACCAGGTATGTCTAACCTCCCAATGCATTATATTTGCAAAATAATGTCACCTATGCCTTGTCTCAGCTCCTCTCATTACTGAAGTGTTAAGGCAGGTGTACCGAACTCTTTGAACCTAACTAGGCTTGGATGCATATCATGAATTCATTTTAGAGCAAAAWTTTTAAGAATGGCCAAGACTTTCCTCAAATAAATAACCAATTAGAGATTCTTGATGTTTCTGGGGTTTTGTTCTAAAATGAGTGCATGGTTTACGTTCAAGCCTATCTAGGATTAACACCTACTTGGCTGCACCTACCTTTTGGCATGTAAGTAAATACTCTTTTAGCTTAGATGAGCTTAATTGCTGCTTTTATTTTTTATCGTCATTCACTCACAATATTTGGACCATTAAAAAAATCGTGTGGATTCTAGTCCTAAGCTTTTGTAAAATGATTTTCAAGTATTTTTGAGTTTGTGTACTACAGGCATGTGGCAAATTTTTCGAAGTGATTGTAACTTTAGAGGTAGAAAGGTCCTACATAAGCTGTAACGTTGGCCCCTGTAAGGACGGAGTCTATTTGGACAATTTAGTCATAGGCTCCATGTTGCCAGCATATATGAATGGGAAGCACTTATTTTGTTAATCATGAAATTTCAAATTTTTTGTGTGAATGAAGACAATTATGCAGACTACAATTGGCAATGTAAAGGATCCTACTTGCTCACAAACATGTGCTCTTGTAGTTTGAACTTTTCCTAGATTGCATAGTTGCCTCCCCTTCCAGGGGAAACAACGATACCCTCCAAGAGAAAATGCAAAGCACAACATTGATGCAAACCCAATTGTGAGATGTGAGGTGGAGAGGTTGTTCTTATAATGAATCCATTGTCCCACTTGGATCCTCAAAAGGTATGGGACAATTTGAAGATGAGAGCTTGACCGCTCATTGTGAAGACAAAGGAATTGTGTTTAATGCTAAAATTCAGACCTCATTTAGGCATAGTAGAATAATTCTTTTCAAAATACTTTGAACTAAGAAAAGTTGGTAAATCAAGCATAATTTCATCTTCAAAAATCTGTTTGTGATTTTGGGTCTCCAATCAAAAGTTATGGGCAAAATTCAAAAAAGGTGTTCTAAAATGTCAAGGAAAATATCCCTTCACATTCCTCTTAATTTCGTCCAAAACTTTCAATTGGAGACTCAAAATCACACACACGCTTTTGAACATTAAAGTTAGCGTGATTTACAAACTTTACTTATTTCAAAGTTTTTTTGAAAAAATTATGCTACTAAGTCAAAATTAAGTAAGTTCTACATTGAATACAATTCCTACACGTAGTATTTTATTTTCATTTTGGTCTAGTATTGTTTTTTTTTTTTATGTAATCCTCATTCAATATTCTACTTTGTTATGTTTTTGTTATTATTTCATCACCATTTTACCGTTTGCCCAATTTGGTTAGGTTACCAAATCTTGCTCACAATAGTTTTTGCTTAGGACCCTTATTTTTCCCCTAGAATTTTTCCTCTTAGTTTTTCTGTAATTGCACTTTTCAATTTTATACCATTAATTCCGAATGCTTCCATCGTTATCTAATGAAAAACTCCCTAATTGATAGCTATAGTTTAATCATAAATACTAATATTTTTGGATTTGTAAATTCACACATTGTTTATAATTCCCAATTTCTAAAATGTGAAGAAAAATGGTGGTTTGTGACATCCTCAAAAAATATTATTGGGTTTCAATTGGGTGCACCAAGCATATGAATTCAAAGCGGGTATGTGWTCGGATGAGATTTCTTCCTTTTCAAATTTCCATTACCTTATAAAAAAATTCATCATAAAACTCAAAGAAGTACATTGAAGCTAAGACAAATCTTTTTACAACACACTGGAGCATGTTGGGTAACTATCCTTCATTTCTCTTGCCGGTGGCCAAAGATGAATGCATACTTTCCAAGCAAGGTATGCCTAACACAAAGCCTCTACAGGAAAGAACTTGTATTCACTGTGAATACGTAGAACATGGTCTTTACTTAGCTAGCTTCTATCCAATTATTTATTTTTTTTATTTTTTTATCTCATAATTTGCTCCACAACTTTGCCAAGGTGCTTATACTTTCATGGTTTGTCCAATACGTAAGGGAATCATCACAAAAATGTGAATTACTCGAATCAGAGGCCCAAGCATGGTGGCCACATCCTAAAGGGGTTATTTCCTAATCAATATTCTAAATCAACCCAACCCAATTCCTGTCTTTCTACAGAGAACTCATACACAATACTATCCAGTCAATAGACAACCCCCACAACTTACTAACATTGACTATGGAGACTTACAATGCACCTTGAAGTAAAGGCTCCAYTAATTAATTGTCAATGGATGGTGGAAATGTCGGAATGTTGACCCACTTTCTACCGCTCTAACATGATGATATACTTTTTGGCATTTGAGTTTGGAAATGCACATTTTGACGTTTTCAGTGTTTATCTTTCACAATTTAGCAATCTAAAATTTTGGCTTTTGTGCCCTTTTTTGTACCCCTTCTGAAAAAATTAACAACAAATGGGATGTTGCCACATGGACCCCTTCGGAAAAAAACCCTTTTGTTTTGTTTAACCCCTAAAGGACCAAGGCCTTTTTTTGTGAAAAAACACTCAAAACTATCAACTCTATAGCAAAGAGTAAAAAAATTTGGAAATTGTTTTTTATTCACATATGACCGTAGGATCTTACACCTAACTAGTATGAGGATGTGCGGAAAGAATTTCAGAATTTTTGGACCCATCCATTGCAAGATATCYACTTTTAAAGTGAAAAAAACAAGTTTTGCAACACATTGTTGGACTAGATTATTTGACTTTGAACCTTCTTAACTTTAATTTTTTGCACTACAAAGTTTTGGGCTTTAAATCTTTATGGTGGAGAATTGTATTGAGAATGTAGGAGAAAAAGAAAATTTAAAAGAAACTTAATTTATTCTTTGAAAAATTGTTAAACAAAAGTAGGTACAARATCAAAGGAAAATCTAATTTATTAATATCTCTAAGGTGGAATTGAAGTGCACTAATCCCAATGGCGGGATTGTTCTAGAATTCAAACTTAACCATGTGGAACTTTTCTTCTCTTAAAATTGTAAAATTTGCATTCAGAAATGAATCCTACAGCTTATTTTTTCAAGAAGATGCTCCAATTGCCCAAAAAAACAAGATTGTCCATAACTTTCTCATAACATATCCAATTGGAATGAATAAATGCTTCCCAAGTTTCCATGTAGACAAAAATATAAACTATAAGAAAAAAAAAAAAAAAAAAAAATTTTGAAACTTTTTTCTGCTTCCCCCTCTCCCCTCTCTCCCTTGTGTTGAGTTGTTTTGGGCATAACTTTTGTGCTTGGGCACCGATTGAAAAAAAAAATGTATTCCCATGAAGCTAATTAGCATTTCTATCTTCAAAAAAAGTTTCAAAAAATGAGGACAAAAATAGAGATAGTGGGTACATGCCCTAAATCTACCTTGTCCCCCGAAGSGACAAATGGTCCTTTAGGGGTTCAAATCATCATCTTATCACAATCAACTCAAAGGATGCAGGAACTGCATCAACTATTGTACACTAGTGAATGGAGGAGGGCTAAATTAATTGAAATGCACCTCATCCTCACTTCTATCTCCTCAAAAGAGAGGAACACATAATAGAATTCACTACCACTTTCATTTGAAAAAGATAGAACATAATACAACTATTATTGTAAAAAGTAGAAATCAATAAAAAGAAATATGGTAATATCATTTAGAAGGGAAAAAAAGCATTGGACAAAAAATTAAACCCACTTGGTTTTTGGCTTGATGTGATTCAAAAACATCATACTTATTGGTTTGCACAGCCAAAAAATTGTTTCTAAACTTCTTCTAGAAGATCAAAAAATGGGATATCTCATAAAAGGAAAAGATGAAAGAAGTCACGTTTTTCTCAACAATCTGAATTTTGTAGAAAGTTAGTAAAAGGATCTATGTGTGCCAGAAGACAAAAAACATTAATATGGGAAATTTTACAACTTAAAATACATTCTCCGTTTTTTTTACGTATAAATGAAAACCACATTCCTTTTGAATCTTCATAGAATAAATGTAATTTAATTTCTGTAAAACATATTAAAAAAGAAACTCTATGGAAAATGAAACACAAATAACACTTTTTTCAATTGGAAATAACCCCAAAAGGACCAACATGCGCTTTTTTGGCTACATAGAAATTTTAGACAAGTACGTGTGATTGGAGATTTCCATATTTTTAGCCCAAAATTTCATAGGAGGTGGGAACRAGGAATATCTTTCATRTGCACTAAGTTTCATGACATTTGGAAATATAATTCAAAAGTTATGGCCTAATATGTTACTTTTAATTTAATTAATTTTTGGATTATTAAAAAATTGAAAAWTTGAATAAATACAATAGAATTAATAATTATACCAATGAATAATGAATTACATATGGTATCTGACATGGCACTCTCTCGACCACATTAGCTTGCAAATATGGCAAAGTTTCCACAATCTAGAAACTTGCGCTCTGCCGAAGGCCTCAAAATCATGTAATGTATTTTATTTAGCATAAATGTCCCTTGTATCTTACACTACAAGTTAAAATATGATCTTTCAAAGATTTAGATTCCAAATACTTTTGTAGTTTAAGCTCTCCAAGCTGTTAAAACATTAGTTTGCCTTATAAACCCCTAAATTTTCAAATGTTGCCAAATTTTAAGCAAAGAATCATTCATTGCAATATGTTATTGTTTTAATARCACGTGGAATATGAATCAATTTTTACAAGTGTATTTCAAAACTAAGGGAACTATCATTGAATATGTAAAGCTAATTTTAGGAGCAAAGTGTCATTCCAAAAGAAGTTCTAGATAACAAATTTTTTTTTAAATTAAAATAATCGCTTCTACAACATGAAATTGGGAGGGGGGAGGGGGGTTGTTTGATGTTCCCCAAGGGTGTTGATTCTTTTGTGGTTCTCTTGTTGATTTCATAAATTTTTCAATTACTTTTTGGAATTGTATGTTAGCTTGGGCATATCATTTGAAGGATTTTCCAAAATGAATTTTTCAAGAAGAGTAAGGAATTTAATCTTTAGAGAATGATTTTATTTTATTTTTTTATTTCTTTTGGAATTGATATTTTATTTTTTCCCTCCTTGATTCCTAGAAAGTAATTCATCCATTGCTCATGTTTTGTATAGATTCTAATACTTTCCAAGTGGCAAAAGTGGGAAGAGTGTAGATAGTAATTTATGGTAGGGAACCTTTGATTAACCCCTAAAGCATTAGATGTGTTTTGGCCTCCCGGGAGGGCTGTGAGTTCCCCAGCCGAAACCTAGTCGAAATCTGCTGAATCCCGCCGTTCCCTGCCTATACTGACTTGGCCGAGTGACTGCCAAGTCAGATTTTTGGAAAAAAAAACAAAACAAAAAAACAACTTAACTTTGTTTTTCAGTTTTAAGACTTAAAAAAAATATATATATATTTTTTTTTGAAAAAAAAAAAAATCTGCCATCGCGTTCCTAGGGACGGAGCTAGGGACGGAGCTAGGAACGGCGCCGAAACGGCCCTCTAGCCCCCCGGAAACTCATGTAATGGACCGTTGTCCCCTCGGGGGACAAATGAGATTTCGGGCAGGTACCTACGGGCTGAATTTTTTTATGTGATTTTTTGAAACTTTTTTTGGAGATAGAAAAACTGATGAGCTTCGTGGGAATATATAGTGCAAAAAACTAAAGTTAAGAAGGTTCAAAGCCATATAGTCTAGTCTAACAATGTGTTGCAAAACCTGTTTTTTTCACTTTAAATATAGACATCTTGCAATSTCTTGGTCCAAAAATTCTGAAATTTTTTCCACACATGGGTGATTGCAAGAAACACTTGTCCTATTTTTTGTCCCCTTGCCCTTGGACAGGTGGTTTTTTGCTCATAAMTTTTGCATAGTTTGATCTTTTGGAGTGAAATTTGTAATAAAGGTATATGAGATAGTTTTAGGATTTGAGTAATTTTTTCAAAATTTTCAAAATTTACTATTTTTAACCACCACCCAATTAGGTGTCTAGCTTGGCCATTTTGAAGGTTCTTAGTACTATTTTCTACCCAAAAATCCGAATTTGAAGCTCAAAATTGAGATGCAAGGATTTCTACTAAAGTTACATAGGCCCACCAAGAGATTTTCTAAAAATAGTAATCTGTCCACCCTCCACATGTGCTCAAAGTGCACTACCTTTGCACAAGTGCAAAAAACTCAATTTTTTTTTTCAAAGACAAAAATGGTTGAGAAGAAGCATCTTAAAGTGAGGAAAAATGGCTTTTCTTTGGAGAATTTTTTGAATTTTTTTACTATTTAAAAAATATCAAACATCAAAGTGTCCATTTTCTTGGTATTTTCCATCAGTCTTTGAGTGTGCATAACTTTTAGAAATAAATTTTCCTAGATCTGAATTTTCACACATGTGATTTTTAGAATGCTTTACAATCTATCCATATTTCATTTCATTTTTGAAATTTTTATTTCAAAAGTCATAGTACACCAATACTAAGGCCATTTTGACTCCAAAACAACAGGTGTTTCTTGCAACTACCAACATCCTCATACTAGTTAGGTGTAAGATCCCACAGTTAGATGTGCAATAAAAACAACTTCCAATTTTTTTTACTCTTTGCTATAGAAATGGCAGTTTTGAGTGTTTTTCATAGAAAAAAGGCCTTGGTCCTAAAGGGGTTAACCTAAATGGACTTGTTTTGGTGGGTATGCCTTAAATCTAAGAATGAATTGAAGTGTCAGAATCTAAAGGAGCAGAAGTTTGAGTGATAGTGCTTATTATGACCGTTCCAAAATGATAAAATGTGTAGAATTTGACTTTTGTATGCAAAAAATATCAATGGATGAAATTCACTGCTATTCGGTGTTAAACTTCATCCACCAATTTCTACTAATGGATGATATTGATTTCAATTGATTTTTATGGTTATGATCTTCTAAATTTCAGTTCTATCCTAATGTCCTTCTCTACTTTAATTTTGGATGAGATTCCCAACTYCCATCCAAATTGGAATCAATACTTCATCCACTCATAACTCTTGGAGCTTTTGTTCAAATCTAAARTGTAAATACTTCATTCTAGAAAGTTGCTAAGGTAAACCTAAATAATTCGAGATTGGATTCAACCTCACTTCCTCCTTCTATGGTATGATTTTGTTCCCAAGTTTAAATCAACTAGTTATTGATGTATTTTAAGGTTTTAATACCTTGTAATATTATTTCCATTCTAATTTTGATAATTCTTTTGAGTTTTGATCTGATTTTAGATGGATCAACCTTGGTTGACTTCCTTGTAACCTCAACTTATTTTGACTATAAATCTKTAATTATGATTCTTTCAATAAATTGTTATAATGACTTAATTGTGATTTCTTAATAGCTGAAATGATTCTAAAATGTTTTAATTGATTTACCCTATACGGTTTACTTTTAGGCTTAGGACTAAAAATCTCTTGCTTTTACCTTAACTAGAAAGTTTTCAAAAGATTTCCAAAAGATTTCTAAAAGATTCCTAAGATTCCTAAAAGATTCCTAGAGTATTTTTTTTCGCTTTTATTTTTATTTTTTTTCCACTTTTACTTTTGCTTTTAATCAAATGCTAAATGATCCGTAATTCTTTTAACGTCTTGGAGTAAAACCTGTCAAGCTATTACTGATAAACTTAAATTCTAATTTGGGTGAAATTTGGTTCTCTCAACAACATCTAAAGTTGTAATTCCAAATCTAACTTGTAAATTCAATTATTTTAACATCTAAAGAACCAACAGTCCCCTCGGGAGTCGGGGTGAACTAACCCCCTTGCTCGGCCTCCCACGGATGGAAGTTGGGTTAATTCAAGGTCAAATTTGTCTTGTAGTGGGGAGGTGGCAGAGAATGATGTCCTTTTCTCTTTTTCTTTTTATCATGGAAGAGGAATAAAATTAAAAAAGGCACCACTCCCCATAATGTCATCTATATTTAAACAAAGAGTCTTCATGTTATAGCATGTGGCATGCTTTGCAACAGCGGTTTCTAAGTTTTGGAAGACAATATAGTGTGAGGTGTGGATTTTTCTATTTTGAAATTGAAATGGATGGTGGATATTGTTCCAATTCAAAATTAAGGGGTCATTTCCCTCTTAACTACCCAAAATAATTAAAATTCAAGGCTTTCTAATATTAAAGTGCAATTACATTTGTAAACCATCCAATGACATTCTTTGATATATTAGGATTTAGGATACATTACACTAGAAGATCATAACTTCCAATATCATTTTCAAAATTAAGGGAAGTGCAATGATAGTATCGCCTATGCATTGAAAAGGTATGTTTTTCTTGTTATATTGTGGGGTTTTTTTTGGCTAAAATATCCTTTTGCAATGAAAAAATGTGTATGAAAATTTGAATATTTCTTTATTGTGGTTTAAGGTATTAAAATAAAATCCAGGGATTAGTTAAGACATGCAATGTGAGTTGTGATGGGTATTGCATGGGGGTGGTCCAGGGATTAGTTAAAACATGAAAAGTGGGTTATGATGGGTATTGCATGTGTGTTGGGGGTGGAGGTGGGGTCTAGGGATTAGTCAGTTAAAACATGCATTGTGAGTCATCAAGGATTAGTTTAAACAGGAAACTAGAGTCGTGATGGGTATTGTATGAGATGGTCCAAGGATTAGTTTGAACAAGGAATACCAGTGGTACTAGGTATTTTGTGGATTGGTTTACGGTTTAGTTAAGAAATGGATATTGCATGAATGGTGTTGACTATTACTTGAGGGAGGGTAGGGATTGATTTGACATGGAGCATTTTTTGCCATTGATATTGCATGATGTAGTCAAAAGATCAGTTTTTACATGGAGCAAGTGATGTGATGGTTTAGGCATAAGACAAGCGGAGGACTACTTTAGAAATGGAGCACCTATAGTGATGGGTATTGAAAAATAGTACACAAATTAATTTTCAAAATGGATCATGAAGGCCTTTTTGTAGGAATGATTTTTTTTCATCGAGATTACATCATCATGTTCGGTGATGCCCATGTATTTACATCCAACTACTATAGTTGAGGCTTTTAAAAAAAATCATGATTGTGGTTATTTCATATGGTTTAGGGTTTAGGGCTAGGAGTGAGTAGAATAATTCTACCATTAAGGATTTCTTTATAATTTTTTTTTTGTTGGGGTATGTTTTTTTTTCTTCTATCTTCATTTCAACTTTTTCAAGTACATTTTTTGTTTTAGGCACGTTGCCAACTTGTCAACTTTTATTTGACCATTTTGATTGTTTGTTTGTGTCTACACCTTTCAGCATGCTGATTGCTTGTGCCACCTTTAAACTCCAAAATCCTCCACCGGGGCCCATCTTGTTTGACCAAATCCAATGGAAAAGGAAGGAGAGAAAATTTTGGGGATATGTGACTAGTGTCATGTTTGCATATATGTTCTTTGACAAAGTGGGTCATAACATGTTTTTTGAGGCTCAAGGAGGGCTATAAGTTGCCAGCTGCGTTCCTACATTCCTGTAGCATTGCACCAACAGCCTAACGTGGCAAAGCGATTGCCACGTCAAATATAAAAAAAAATATCATATTTTTCCATTTCATGACCCAGTGTTTTCTTTTTGGTAATTATTTTTCTGACCAATTGAATAGCTTTAATAGAAAAATGAGGAATTCAATACCTTTTATAGAAAAGTGAGAAATTTGAAATTTTCAAAAAACTATTCAGCAATGAACTTCAACTTTTTGCTTATATAGTTCATCCTCATTGCAATTTCACTTGTGTACCAAAACATTTGTATACAAAAACAAATTCAGATTGTATATAAGAAATTACACATTTTGATATAATAAAATTAATCCATAAAAGCAAACTTGTCYTAAACATAGAGTGCATATGAATGCACCAATACTTGCTCAAAATGATACTCCTAGTCAAAGTTCTCAACATTCTCTCAAATRAATAAGTTTTGTCGTCCAAGCACTCTTCAAAAGCTATAGCCATGTTTTGTCACGCAAGTGGGGATGCCAACATTGGCCCTGCTTCAGAACTTGTGGATGCATTGCATCCTGCTCTCTATCCCACAACAAACTATGCCACTTACAGGGCTTCCTTCCATCACAAAGGACAGAATGGTAAAGTCTTGCTTGCCCCATCCAAAATCTCAAACTCCTTGACTACATAGAATGTAAATATGTCCAATTGCACCCAATGTTCAACTTCTATCTATGAAGTTACTTTAATTTCACCTTCATGTTGCCCAATTTGGGTATAAGGTATGCAAGCCTAGTACGTACAATGCAAACTAGCAGTTTGAATATTTTGGGGCCAACTCCAAGAGTGACACGTATTTTTGAGAAGCGTGTACTTGTTTCACAAATGAAACTCCAAGTGGAACTATAATTTTCCGATTAAAATTGTAAATTCTGTAATTTTTTTTGAAGTGGTCTATCATGAAATTACAAAACCATTCATAAAGTTGAATCATGACTTTCCTATGAACAAAACTTAACTGCTCTCCCTCGTATCCATAACATTCATGAGGGTTCAAAATGCCATGCGTTGTCGTCAAGCTGAAATAAGGCTAAAGTGATCTTATCTCCAACAAGCACCTCCACCATTTCTAATTACCACCCTTTTGTAAATGTAAAAATATTTTGCCACTATCTTCTTTAAATCATTCAATCATTGCAATGATTTTTCCAAAACTATCCAAATTTCTATGGTGTCCAAATTTGGATGATGTGCTTGATAGTATTGGGGCCAAAAGCAAAGAGACGGAATTAGGAAGTGAACAAAAATGCACTAGTCTGCCTTACAAAGTATGTTGAGTAAAAAAAGATCTACCTTAGGGACTCTAAAATTTTAGAAATCATGAAACTACAAATATGAAAAATTAGGAAATTATATTTTGGTAATAGAATTTAATAAATTTAAGAGTTTAAATGCAATAAATGAAGAAAATAATCTCTTTTTTTCTTTTGAGAATTTTAGCTTCATTTCCTAAAGCTTCAAAAGTTATAATACAAGACACGTCGGAATTACAACATGTAAACCAAAATGCAACTAATAGAACAAGTATATCATGCTTCATCCAACAATAATATTAAGTTTAATCCCTAAGGGATCAAATTGCATTTTTTGGCAACTCACTACAAATGGAGTTTTGATTTTGATTTTCTTTGAAGTTCTCACACAACATGCGTCCGAGGAGTAGCTTTAAGGCCCAGTAATTTTCATAACTTCTAACTACATGATTAAAACGTTATTCCATAATAAGTAGTTTTCTTTGATCTTTCCATAGATCCGGCATGTCAAAAACATTATGAGAAAATCACTTTCTTAAGAAATAATAATTTGAAAATTGGTTTTCTAGATTTTTGTACATGTGGAAAGCTTGAATTATTTCATTGATGAGATGAAAGTTATTAGGAATTTTAGTTTGTGGATACTTATGGAATCTCTACACTAAAATAAACATCTAGTCCTTTATTTAACATCTCTTCAAACAATTTTACTACAAGATCCTATGGTCTCAATTTTTTTTCTCTTCTAAAATTTGTTACTTATACTAGAYATGGTAGTTCTGGAACATTTTTGGTGAAAACGAAGTCAAAATCTAAAGAGGTTAATGCTTTCTTTTAAAAGACAATAATTATATTCTTGCACRCACATCCAATTCATAGGTCCTCCATGTTTCTCATAGAGAGTAGTCTTTCCCACCATTTTTTATTCTTTCTACATGACTTGCTTCCAAAATCATCTTCAACATTGTATATTTTTTAGTATGCAAAATTTGTAACAAATAAACTACCTACCACAAAGAACCTTAGGAATTGATCATTTACTAACAAAGTCTACAATCATGTCTTTGATGTACTCAAGAAAGATGCCAATTCCATAATAGTATTTTTCACCCATTTTGCTTTCTTTTCWAAACATCCCATTTTCCAAACACTAACATGTTCGATATCTATGCTTTCAACTTGGGAGCTCATGGTTTCAATAGCTTCAAATACTTCTTCTACAATTGCAACATTATATGTAGCCGTATGTTGGAGATCGAGTTCAACTTGATTACAACCGTCATCTAGAAGGACTTTTTTAAGATATTGGAGATCTCATTTTGCTTGATTTCTTTGTGTTTTTGATCGTCTCTTAGATTGATCATCCTTTTTTATATTRATATTTAAAAGGATGTTATAAGCATTAAACAAATGTGCCTTGGTTATGTCCTTCACTCGTTTCTTTTGGTTTCTACTAGCATTATCCTCCTCAAAATCATTAGATTTGACTAACACTAAATCATTTTCTTCCAAATTGTTCTTCAAAGTCTCTTTGGGTGGATACTTTGCTTGAGATTTTGTTATTGAATCCACTTCAAGTGCTTGATCTTTGTATCTTTTAAACTGTTTTATCATGTAATTGTTGTTTCCTACATTAGCATCCTCCACGATGTTTTGATTGTTTGGCAGGTGTGACTTGATTATATTTTGGGGTAGTATCTTGCAGTGTCTATTGCAATTAACCTCTTTACAATTGTAAACAGCATTTAACACTAAACTCTTTTTTTCAGATTTGGTCTGAGGGGGCTCCTTTAATGGATCCACTTTGGATGGGGTTGCTTCAAGTGTTGTAGACAACACGGGAATTATTGAATGCCTCTTTGAATGCCTCTTTTTCAAATTAAGCTTTACTAATCCATTGTACTCATCAGTCTCCATACATTGAGATTGAAAGTTGTTAGTCCTTGCATTCTTTTTAATTTTACTTTTATCCTTGGTATTTTTTTTCAATGCTCGAACCTTGCCTCCAAGTGTAAATTGTTTTCCGCAACCATAACATTCAAAGCGAGGTTGGGTTAACTTGTCATTGTTGAAATATCTTAATTTGACATTGGTTGACAAACAATGAGGGCAAATTCTAGGTAAACTTTGGAGGTGGTCTGGAATTTCATCTTCATGAACAACCATGATGTCTATCTATTTGGATTGTTTACAAAAAGAAATAATTAGAATTATTTAATTAAATAAACTANTAGATTGATCATCCTTTTTTATATTAATATTTAAAAGGATGTTATAAGCATTAAACAAATGTGCCTTGGTTATGTCCTTCACTCGTTTCTTTTGGTTTCTACTAGCATTATCCTCCTCAAAATCATTAGATTTGACTAACACTAAATCATTTTCTTCCAAATTGTTCTTCAAAGTCTCTTTGGGTGGATACTTTGCTTGAGATTTTGTTATTGAATCCACTTCAAGTGCTTGATCTTTGTATCTTTTAAACTGTTTTATCATGTAATTGTTGTTTCCTACATTAGCATCCTCCACGATGTTTTGATTGTTTGGCAGGTGTGACTTGATTATATTTTGGGGTAGTATCTTGCAGTGTCTATTGCAATTAACCTCTTTACAATTGTAAACAGCATTTAACACTAAACTCTTTTTTTCAGATTTGGTCTGAGGGGGCTCCTTTAATGGATCCACTTTGGATGGGGTTGCTTCAAGTGTTGTAGACAACACGGGAATTATTGAATGCCTCTTTGAATGCCTCTTTTTCAAATTAAGCTTTACTAATCCATTGTACTCATCAGTCTCCATACATTGAGATTGAAAGTTGTTAGTCCTTGCATTCTTTTTAATTTTACTTTTATCCTTGGTATTTTTTTTCAATGCTCGAACCTTGCCTCCAAGTGTAAATTGTTTTCCGCAACCATAACATTCAAAGCGAGGTTGGGTTAACTTGTCATTGTTGAAATATCTTAATTTGACATTGGTTGACAAACAATGAGGGCAAATTCTAGGTAAACTTTGGAGGTGGTCTGGAATTTCATCTTCATGAACAACCATGATGTCTATCTATTTGGATTGTTTACAAAAAGAAATAATTAGAATTATTTAATTAAATAAACTATTTCAAAATTTACTTTTAAAGAARCAACACTAGAATTGACAAAGTTATTTAGAAGTTAGGAATTTAAAGTGGAAATTTTTAGAKAATTTATTTTCTATATTATTGTAGTTTTTTGTATTTAAGAATTCATCAATATAATTATTATCAATTCCAATTTTCTAGTACAGTGGTTTGTTAAATTAGGTTTTGATATACATTCTAAGAAAAAAAAAATGATGTATTATATATGATGCTAAATTTTTTTATAGAATTTAATAGAAATGTTGTAAAGTAATACTAATAAAGAAAACAAAAGTAATAATAGGATAGAAGAAATTTGGTCCAATATGGTCTAAAAAGTAAAAGGTTCTTAATTTAAAATTGAATAATGACTATATTAATAGAATGTRTTTTTGCTTTTACTTTCTAATCATTCAGAAAAGAACGATCCATTATGAATCACATTTGTTGTGATTARTATGTAGTTGCTTCAATATTAAGAATGCAAGTTTGCGATTGACAAGAAAAATTAATATAAAAAATGACCAAATAATTAAAAAAAACTTCCAAAAATTTACTAATTCACTAAACTCAAAGCTTTAATAATTACTCCAATTGTGGTGTACCTTTTGATAATTATTACAAACATTGTTACAAACTTCCAAATGACAAATCTTATATATTCATATCCTAAATATAGATAAATTAAAAATTGCCCTCAATCTCCCATCTTCAAATTATCTTAAGAATCTCTCAATGCACTTCCAAATAACTTACTCCCATAGTTCCACTAGGCATGCTTTAACCAATTATATATAGTTCAAGAAAGAATGGGACTAAATAATAGGATTGGCTATAAGGCTTGTCATGGTGTGTTCCTGTCTTTTGAACATATAGGCATAGTGAGGCAGAGGTGCCATGATGCCTCACTATGCATTCAAAATAATTTTAAGTTTTAATTTTAATTTTTTCATACCCCTCCTCCTCCCCCTATTTCCCCCATCTTATAATTTTGAGAAACCACTTTAACCCCTAAAGGACCAACTTGCGTTTTTTGGCAACATAGAAATTTTGGGCAGGTACGTGTGACTGGAGATTTGCATATTTTGGGCTGAAATTTTAATAAAATGTAGGTACAAGGAATATCTGTCATACGCACTAATTTTATGACATTTGGAAATATGAGTAAAAAGTTATTGCATAATATGTTGTTTGTTTCTCAACTTGGGCAATCCGGGCAGATCTGGAAAAATCACTTTTTTAAGAAATAAACATTTGAAATTTGTTCTTCAGATTTATATGTACTCAAAAAGCTTTGAATCATTGGAATCCCTACACCAAAAAAAACTTTGAAGTCCTTTATTTTACTGAAATTTCAATATTTTTGAAAAAAAATAATGCTATTGGATTTAGATTGTTTATTGCAACAAATCAACCATTTGGATTGGAGTTTTTCAATTTTATAACTAATTTATTGACAATTTAGTATCCTGAATCATTTTCTACTTCTTTCAACTGGCTATTTTTTTCCTATATATTGTACAACTTCAAATGATCTGAAAATTTTCATGTATGTAGCCAACTTTCCTTGAAGAATGATACTGAAGATGCACAACCATTTTCGACATCTTTTCATAATGATCTGACCTTGTGAAGTGCAGCTGCCCGATTTTTTGAAGGGCCAAAAAAAAGATTTTTGCCACGTCAAATACTAATATCTTGCAATCTACATGGTGGAAATTTCTGAAAATTTTTCCACATATTCTCAAACTAGAGTCCTACAAGATCCTACGATTACATGTTTCAAAAAATGATATTTTTCAAAAATTTGGTACTTGTATTAGAAATGGCAGTTTTGAAGCATTTTTGGTGAGAACATAGTCAAGGAACTTTAGGGGTTGATTGACAATCAATATGGGACAATTCATCCAGTATCTCATATCCCATATTCAATATCCGTATTTAGTATATGTATTCAATACTAAAGTCTATACATGTTTAGTATCCATATTTTGTATCCGTATTCAATATCCATATTCAATATCTATACCACATCCATATCTAGTATTCACTATGTATTTGTATATGACAGTGTATCCGTATCCATATTTATATTTAGACGGCTCAGATTTAATCTCACAAGATCAATGGTTTGTGATTTTTTGAGAAATCAACGGCAATTTCAAAGGCAATAATTTTTTTTTTGAAAGAATCAACGGCTTAATATACATTTTTTGAGAGAGGGAGGGGGGCAACTAATGCAAACCACAATGTACCTCTCTTTTGGAGGGATAGTGAGTTTGTCTTGGTGGTTGGATTGATTCTAAATAATGTGCTAWGTGCCTCTTGGTGGTTAGTTAATAAAATACATGATACACAGTATCAAGAACTTGCAATAGATCAAGAGTTTGTATCAATCTAAAGCATTCAAATTTAAAACATATTGTACAAAGGGATAAGACTTCTCTTTGAGAGCATTTGACATATAAATGATCAAATCAAGCAATTGGTGCCTAATGATGGAACTCAAAAGTAGAGGATCCTTATTTGGTAAAACTTTGAAAGCAAGAGCCTTTTCTAGAGTAAATTTGGTTGTTTGAGATAACTCTCACAACATTGGATGTTTTTATTCATGAAAGAATTCTACAATGAAATACATTATTCTTAGTTTGTAAATTTTCCTCCCAATGCATGGACATCTAATAGGTTGTTGAAATCAACCAACTAAAGATGTATATTCATTTAAAGGATTAATAAAGAGGAGAAGAGTTAAGTAGAAGTTTTCACCCAATTGTAAATAGCTCTCAAAATAGTTGACCAAAAAAATAACATAGTTTTCATAATACTTGATTTGACATTTGAACTTTACATATGAAATTCATATTATGAACATTTTTATAGCCAAATTTGWAATATATTTCAAAATCAAAAGATAAGCTTTATCTTATAATAGTTGTATTAGAYGTTGTAGTCCTAGGTGTCTTGGTGTTGTCAATGCATAATTATTGTTTGTAATATTTACTTATRAGACAAAAGTTATAAATTCACATTAATTAGGAAGGTTCAATCCATGGATTAGCCACCACCAAGATTATATGARAAATTATTTAGAAGAACTTGTAAATAGCAATTCCAAATCCACCAATTTAGAAAGTCTATCATAAAAYTTTTAATACAACTAAAAAATCATGATTTCACCAATTAAATCAATTATATTGTGAAAAATATAATTAAAAAAWAAATAATGCTTCCAACAAGACATACATGGCTATTAGAAAAACGTAAATTTGAAAGTCCTTTCTACTGTTTCATCCAAAGGAAAAAAAATGATCTTTTTCACTCTAGCTTTATTGGTAGCATGACCAATCAAACACTTCAAAATTCTTTAAATCTTGGRCTTTATTACTTGTCCTAAAACCTCCTGCAAATTCCTTTTAATGAGAGACACTTAGGAATTGGTGTATAGTTTTAMATTAATTATATCTAATTATTTGGGATTTTTACATATGGAAGATTATAAGGATTGGAAGCTACCACAACTCAGTCTTTGTAGTTTTCTTTATATTTCTTTGACTACTAGTAGATTTTGTTCATTAYCCATATGAGATGCATTTGAAATTTGGATCCAATCATTCTAGAGTGAAATCTTATACATCTCATAAATTTGAAGCACAATGAAACTACTTTGATATGGAATACTCATTGATTAGTGTGACAATTATAACATTTTTCATCCATTATCTTGCAACCTACAAGCCATTAATCAACTAGTAGTATGCTTTTGACAAAAACTTCTTCATGACAAAGAATACATTTGAGGGAGATAGATTAGAAATTGTAATGTSTTTATTTATGTTCAATAATTTGCAATAAATTCAAAGTCATTCTCTTTTTTGCCTCAACACAATCCATTTGTGTTTTTTGACTCCTAYATAGTGAATCTCACCTTCACAACATCTTCACAAAATAAAAAGGTTATTACAATTAACTCAATCTATATTACCAAATACTATATTTGAATAGATTTTGAATAGCTTTTGTGGCACTGTGGGGGAACGGCAAGTGAAATGACGAAGAATTTTTGCACATCCTGAAGCAAAATCCTAAGGGTTGAATAATTTTAGACTCTAAAATTTCAAATGTAAAAGTTATTATTGATTATTGGTGTTGTAACCTAAGTAAATCCAAAAGCATCTCATATACAATAAGAAAAGATATTCATAACATCAAAGCAAAAACCTTACAAGAGATTAAATTAAAAAAAAATTTACCAAAATTATCCTTTTCAAAGATGTTGCTTTTGCAATATCAAAAACTAGCATATTCATTCCCTTCCAAGACCTTCAACTCCACACTATAGGAATACCCATAGGAACACTAGTTGAATAGTTTCTTGGACATCAGCAAACAAAGTATTGCAATTGTTCACTCCTATGAGGGGACCTTGCTTGATTTTTCTTGGATTTGACAACACAATGAGTATATTTTTGTCATAATTAACCTTGGAGCCAGCCCATGTCCAAAAATTGGATGATGAACAGATTGAAACTGCGGTTTCATCTTCCTAACTGCTTGGACGAAAGTTCTTCTAATTTGTGGAGATACTATATCAAGTTGTTGTTCTATCTAAGGGTTGGATTTGGGGTTATTAGAGTACATATTTTTCTAAAATTACCAATGTGCAAATATGTCAAGTGGTTGACCAAGCCAAAATTGCATTGACTTCAGTTCAAAACTTGATTTGCCAAAATAGGGTCATAGATTTTAAGAACACAAAAATTTCAAAAATCACCATGTCAAAAAAACCTCATTTCAAATCCTTTTTACAAAAATTACTCCAAAAATGATAATATTTTGCTTGTTATCAAATTTTGAAGGAATTTTGAAATTTTTCCTTTCAAATTGTATAAAAAAAATATTGGTGATAGCATTGGTGAATCTAACCGTACAGATGGAATCTACAAGTCTTAGTCTACAACTTTCATTTGTATATCAATTCCAAATTATGCTTCCAAATAACACTTTATAATGTTTTTTCTCAAGTCGTCAATTTTGGGGATGAATGAAGATGCTCCAGATTTAAAATAAATCTTCTTGTGTTCACTACAAGAGAAAGGGGTGTTTTAGGTATAGTCCTAGAAATAAAATTTTAAGTAATGACTTATAAGGAGTCTTTTAAGTAAGAATTTACTAGAAACACATGTCATTTTAGTAAATTTTTATTTAAAAGACTCCTTATGAGTCATTACTTAAAAGTGAAGGAAAATTCTTGTTAGAATAAAATTACCCTGCACTGAAAGGTACCCGCAAAATTGAATGAGCTGAAGCCATAATATTCTTGAACTTCAAATTGTTGCAAGGCCTTTTAGGGCCTCTTTACACCTACGGGCCGGGACAAATCCAACATATCAAATTTGTTGACAAAAATAATATTTTTTATGAGATAAGTTTTTTTAATTGAAATCTGACATTAGTTCCTAGGCCAAGAATTGGCCTCCATTTTTTATGCACCCAATTCAACAAACTTGGGCCATATTAGATTATGTCTTTTGGAAATAAAAAATTTTGACCACCTAGGTGTGAAGGGGTTGGGGTTGATTTCAGTCTTTTATCTAATCACAAGTGAGGATTTTTGGCCTCGAACACAATAAATTGGCCTAGCCTCTAAGTGTAAGGTGGACCTTTTTCTATGCTTCCCATAAATTAAGGTTGATTTCTTTGTAGAGAATCTTACATGTCAACTTGCCTATAAATTGCAAACCATTGTACAAGGCATTATTCTTGGTATAGTGACATTGTTGAAGGGTCCCTATCYTATTTAAGAATATTTTGGCTTCTATTTAATGGAAAATATAATATTGAAAAATTATGTATCTAAAATTTACCTTAATCCCTAGAGGACCACGAGATTTTCTAGAGATTGTCAAAATTTGGCATGTCTTAGTGCATTGCCCATAATTGAAGCAGAAGAATTTTTGTGAACTAGTTAGCCATACAAAAGTATAGTAGATTGTTGTGACAATGTGTTTGAAAAATTTTAGCCCATTTTTCAAGAAAATTCTGACTTCACAGATTGCAAGATAAATAGGGTTTGAAGTTAAAAAGAATGTTTTATGTCAAACCACCCAACATATCTAATTGAATGTTTGAGAATGTGATTTGAGAACTAAAATTTTATTTATATTTTTTTATAAATTATGCCATATTTTTATTAGTTACATCTATTCCAAATTTCAAAAGTTAATGAGTKATTTTATTAGCTAAAAGATGCATAAAATATGCATAAATTGCTTGATCTACCTCAATCATGTTTTGAAAGCATAACTTTTGATCCAAACATCAGATCAAGAGTTTCCTTTTCTAATTCTTCTCTTATGTCAAAATTTTGAGAGCATCCATTAAAAATTTATTAAAATGTATAACTCTACCCAAATTTCCAATTGTCCATTGCACAAACACTAAGTGGCCTTAAAGAGGAAAATATCTTTTTGATATAAAATTTCTAAAAGATGAAGAATTACACATGCTCTTTCATTCCAAAATAGAAYAATGAGAGAAAAATGGCAAGAATGCTAAAAAAATGTCATGTATCATAATTAGCCTTGTTATTGCTCAATGGGGCTGGTCAATCATGGAAAGTGTCCAATGTTTGGGATATTTTTTGAGTTTTATTAGTAGTTTTCCTTTAATTCTCGTATTGAACCGGTTATTCAAATATCGATTCTACTGTTATTTTTTCTATTTTTTATTTGTACAAAAAATTTATAGATTTTTTCACCAATTTTTTTATTGATGTTTCAAATTGCAATAAGCTAACTTTGAATTAGCTGGTGGTTTTTCCAAACACTGGGAAAGATATCTAAGGTAGAACAATCTAACACCAATAGTCACTTTCCCATTTGCATTAGTCATCTGTCCATTACGCTACAGTCTTAGTAACCCCTTAACATCATGAGTCATAGCTTTTTTTGTTGGCTTTTTGGTGCCAGATTGCACTAGAAAAAATAATTGGGCTAAAAAACGCCAAAAATAATGGCAAAAAACTTGGATGAAATTGCCAAATAACTTTCAATTTTATAAAAATTGTAGATGAAACCGCCAGATTTTGGATGAAAACCATACCATACATCCAATATGTGGATGAATGTTGTAATTTGGAGCACCCAACTATATCATTTAATATCGCCACTGTGGCACTTTGTAAAAAATGAAAAAAAAACCCTGATCATGACAATGCACTTGAGGAGAAGACACGTCAAATTTTGAAAATTCATAGAAATTTAGTTTCTATTGCCGGAATTTCTCGATTCACATGCAAATGGCCTCTTTCCAACATTTCAAAATATGAGAGTTGGCAAGTAGCTTCTCCAAGTAGTACCTAGATAGCAAATATGGGTGGTAGTAGCACTTTTTTCTTGAATAATTTGGAGGTATAGAATCACACAAGCTCTGGCCTACTCCCAAAACAGCAATAAAGAAAAATTGGGCCAAAATAAGTTAAGAATTATTACTATACACTCTCCAATCACTGTAGATGAGTAGTTAATAAGTGATTATGTCATTATCTTTGAAGTGAAGAGTGGAGGTTTATTCCACCTTCTCTCTCTTTTATATATGTCTTGAAAACCCCCCTTTGAAAAGACACTTAGTAATTGTGTACTTTGGCTTGCTACCTTCCTTCTATAAAATCTATAATTTGTTTTGTTCTTTATTCATGACAAATGTCATGTATACCAAGCCATGTTTTGCTCAAGCCAAGCTAAGTTTTTACTTCATTCATAACATGATACCTAGTCGTCATGCCTTTTGGGGTATAGAACAGAATCACTCCAAACAAAAGAACTCCAAAAGAATGATCAATATGATCATTTTTTATCGTAGTTTCCAAGAGGRCCCTTGAACCATTTTCGAGCGTTGAGGAGCCAATACAAGCCAACTAGAAGGGCGAGACCTCCAACAGCCACCGGTGATAATTTGGGAGATTATAAATTCACAAAATTGGCAATTTTTCCATTCGCCACCTACTTTGGAAATTTAAATGGACGGAATCTACATGGGGAACATGGTTTTAGTAATGCACTTTTGACAATTTGCATTGCAAACACACTAGTATTAGCAACCATTACAAGCCATACATTAAGATGTCTCAACCAAAAAAACACACATTTGAATCAGCACAACTATGTTTACAATTGTTGAATCAAGATGTTCAAATAAAAGTAGTTAATTGAACATTGTTGATTCGGATCAAGTTTTCTAGTAGTAAATGTTTTTTTGCCCTATGTGGTGCACTTTGGAGGGATGCACAAGTAGAATGTAAGTATGAATAGACTAAGCTTCAAGACCCACAAGTGATCTAATTCATCATTTCTTGACAAATAATTACACCAATTGCGGGTCTTAAAAGTTTAGTCTATTCAAGAAAACATTCTACTATAGAAGTTAATCAACATTTTTAAAATATCATATGAATACTAGTAGATTTTGGTTGTTGCCAATTGACAACGTAGCACTACATAAATCAAGTTTATTGAAAATATGACCATTCATTTGATTCGTATGTTCTTCAATTCTTGATCTTGATTTGTCTTGAGATTTTCAACATTCAACATTGTAGAATGTAGATAGATTACGATATTGCAATGAAGTTAAGAGCACTAATGTAGTAATTCTTATACCTCTTTTTTTAGTACAAATTGTGTCATAATTTCATCCATCATATTTTCATCCACACAATTTATTCTCTTACTAAAACCTAGGAGACATCCAAACATCCTTTCAACAAAACCTTGCAGCACTTTGATGATGCATTGCAACAAACTCTTGGTTCTAGTGTGCGTACATATGAGAGAGATGACATACCGGGAGCGCTATGATAAAAGCCATGGAAGCGGTTAACCACAGTGCGTTCACTGGAACTTCATATCGATTCAGCTTGTGCCAAATGCGGGATAGGGGAAGCGCTCCATCTCTTGAAAATGCATATATCATCCTGACAACAACAAGACCAATTTGTCAGCTATGTATAAATCTCTTAAGAGGTTATTGGTTCTCTGTTAGATAGGGTTTAAGGGTATAAGGATTTAAACCCTAAACCCTAAACTCTAAGTACATGTGTAGAATAAATTCTCAAAAATTCTCAAAAAGCTCCAGTGAACTCCGTTTCATTTCCACCTTAGTAAAACTCGGCTCAAAACTCCACTGTCGGCAAGTAAGTACTCTTTGAGTATATTTCTCACACAGGGGATACAATTAACATGAACTACCTGCCTGCCTGTACATCTGAAATCTGAAACCTAGGGGTATTTCCATCCTAGAATTTTGGGCGCTTGGGGATTTAGTCGAGGCACTCCAAATATATTAATCATTCTAAGTGAGCTTTGAAAGTCAAAATTTGGCACAGTTTGTATTTGCCGAAACAACAAGTATGAGAATGGGCAGAATTGCACTAGTTGACATAACGTCCAAATCAACACGTCTGTATTGACTAATAAGACCCCAGGCATAAAAAAAGTGTCAATTTGAACCATATTTGCTGATACRGACCCTGTTTTCTACCGGTATTGTGAAATTGCAAAAAAGGTTCGAATCAGCACGTTGAATACTGACTAATTCGCCTTTAAAAAAACAGCAGAAAAGTGTCAATTTGAACCCCCATTTGATGATGATATATACGGACCCTGTTTGTCTACCGGTACTAATTATTGTGAAAATAATTGGAAGTTTTGTGCATATTTACCGACCTGGAGGCGCTGGTGAGGGCGTTCATGACACACAAGTAGATGGCGACGGCCACAATGCCCAAGCAAAGCACCCCACCCGTGCCACTGCCGTAGCGGTCCTTGAACACTTGGAAGAAGAGCTGGCCGATGGCGTACCCGCCGGCGTCGTTGCTGGGGTCCAGCAAGAAGTCAGGGTCCATCACGGCAAACGTCAAGCCCAGGATGTACGCGTATCCCGTGATGAGGGACATAATGAGGCAGCTCAGGATCCCAATGGCGCCGTTACGGTCGGAGGCCTTGGTTTCCTCCGTCTGCACACCACGCCAAGGCAATGCAACACAATAAAAGTAATCAGTCCTGTTTGTGTACCATGTCACTGGACATATCCACGGGCACAAGGAGGAGCATACTGATGTTTACAGTGACACGAACTAGTCTTGCAATATAATTGCGATAGAACGCTTCATATATTGCGACAATGTGATGTCATTCTTACGAGTTAGCGCGAAGTTTTGATGTCGTTTCAACGTTTTACAGTCACATTTACGGCTTTTATGCCATTTCTATCCCTGTCGTTCCTGAGTGTTATTGCTCGAAGGACGTTGCTTTCTTACACGTTCAAGAGGAGAATCTTACATTTTATTGATGTGTGAGCAAAATTGAATTCAAATCCTAACTAATCGCAGGGGAGTCAGATGATATGGAATCCCCCGTGAAGAATGTGTGACCTCGTTCTCAATATTCACAGAAGGGAATCAATTTGAGGTAGCTGTGTAAGGAACCATTGGAGGAAGGCGTGTGTGATACGCTGTGCACGCTCTCCTTCCTCAAATCTCCATCTCCTCAGAGTCCTCCAACTATGAACTAGTTGATCGAGCTCTTGTGAAGAAAATATGAGTAGCAAGTTGTGCACTCCCCCTTTCTCGCATTCTCAAAGAATGAACTCTTCCATCTCATCCCACCATTGAAAGATGAGTGGGGGACACGAGTTCTTGAAAGTTGAAATCAAAGCAGTTTGCACGGAGCTCGAATGCGCTAGAGCCTATGCCTAGAGAATAAAATCTAGGAAGGAAATGCAAGGAAAGATAACTTGGTGAAAGCTTAGAATTCTAACGAGTTCATTGAAAGCTAATGTAATCGACAGGAACCCACAAGTGAAAATTCAAGGGTATCATTTTGTGAGAGTGCATTCCTCATAATCACGTACCATGTGAGCCGACGCATCGAACCCCACCATGGAGTACTGGCTCATGAGCAACCCCAGGAGGAAAATATACGTGCGATCGGGTAAGTGCAGCCCCGAGGGCACATGGAAGGACGTGAACACAAAGGAAGCCGACTGCCTCTCCGTGGCCACCGCAGGGATGAGGACGATCAGCAGGGCCGTCCCGACCAAGTTCCACGCCGCAGCAAACAAGCTCAGGTAGTGCAGGCACAGGATGGGCAAGCAATTGATTAAACCTGTGGAGAATAAGATGGCGGCGTGCACGGCAATCAGGTGGTACTTGTTCATCACGTAGCCGCCCGCGTTGGCTCCACCGGTGGCCAGCAGCACTATCACTTGCAGGAGTTGCGCTAGGGCGAAGCTGATGCTGCAGATGCCTGCAAAGCCCCCGATCACATTGAACCTGCATCACAGGAGAGAGAGAGAAATCCAATATGGGCAAAAAGGTCGTTTAAATTTGTGTGCGAATTCCATTCCTAGAACATGATATGCCAGTGAATGATGATAATCTGAGCGGATTTTAGCCCAGTCTGTGGCTACTTGGAAATTAAGAGCTGGCTGGAATTGATAGCAAGAATTTGTGGGAATTATAGTAACCGAATTAGCTATGGAATTCTTCAAAAATTCCACAGGTGGACGTTTTGGACCGTTTTTTCAAGCAGGAGATGCATTGTAGTGCGGTGTTGGTTGAATCTCACTTGAAACATTCAAGCAAGATCCAATGCTTATTTCTTTACTGAACTCAGAATGAGAAATTATGTTTTAGATAACTGAAATCTGGAACTTTCGATTGTGGAAAAGAGCACATTCTGAGGGCTCTGGCAAACTGGCCAAACTGTATATTATTTGCCACAATTGGACTCTAGATTTCATAGTTGCGAAATTTGGACATGAGTAAGTAACGCGAATTACCAGCCTGTGATCCAAGAGGCAAAGGGCTTCCACTTGGGGCTGGCCAATTGGGCGCTCCAAAAGTACAGTCCTCCGGACGTGGGAAACGCTGAGCAAATCTGTTTTCAAAGCACTCACAAAACAACGACCCAAACATAAAATCATCTACTCAGTGGGTTTACATAATTTTTGTGGCAAGAATTTTTCTTCAATTACACTTTGAAATTCAAGAGGTGAGGCACAATTTACGTATGCATTTCACAGACCCAGGACAGGACATACCTCTGCCATAGAGGCAGCAACCAAAACGTTGAAAAAGCCACATATCAGCCAACCCCACGTAAATGAGATGGTTCCTCCGTTGGTCAAGCCGGTGTTGTAAAGTGCTGTGACGCCCACCATAATGGAGAGGACCGAGAAGCATAATGCGAAGTTGGAGATCATGCTTTGCAAACACAAGMAAAGACTACACTTAGGTTTAGGGTGTTTAAACTACAGAAAACGCAACCACCCGAAACCCTAGATAATAGGAGACTGAAGAAAGTAACAATTCCATCCTTCGTGAATGAAGAGTCAGTCTATTGTTTTCTTGGGTTACAAGTGCTACAGTCAATATTTGTAGATAGCAAGTGCGCGCTTCCATTGATGCCTCTTTTCAGAGGAAGACTCCATCACGAAAATCTTGAATCCAAAAACCTTGTAAGAAAACTCCGAAGTCAAAGAATTGGCAGGAATTAGCAAGCACTGTAAATGGAATTGTTGGGTGGATATATAGTAAGCTACATACGAGAGGGTGCGTCTGAGCTCCTGCTTGTACCCCAGTTCCTGAAGCCTCTTCTGCCCGGAGTCCATTTCCACCGCTTCCACCATCTTTGTCTCCTTTTCTGCAGTTAAAATCATTTTAAAATCATTGTTGTTGCTGCAGTCATTGTGGACAAGTCATTTATACCCCTATTTTCTTGTAGTGTTCATTGTAGATTTACAAATCAACGTTTTTTTCTCAGAACAATAGATTCTTAGATGCCCTTACATTGTTCAAATATTGACACTTTCATAGACAAGCTGAAATGATCTAACAATAGTGACAAATTGATCGAGGGAACCCCCAACATTTATTGGATTGTGCACATTCTATCCTCCGCACAAAATTATTTGTCTACACTTATACTCATTATACTATAAAAAATTTGTACAAGTCCTATCTGTCAAGGCTAACTTATTAGTAAAAATTCCTACTATATGATATTTTTACATACCCTATTTTATATATATTAGAGGATGTAGCATTTCATAGACCCTATAGTAGCTCTAAAAATCATATAAAATTTTCCTCTTTTGAATTAAATGGACCCTATCTTTTAACTCACATAGTTTTCTAAAAATTGCGAGTGATCTCCCCGAGCCTTTATTTACTCTTGATGTGATTTTTAGCCATTAAAATGATATTTTTTGAGCTTGAGTCCAACTAATGAAATGAAGCTTATGAAGTAAATATTCTTCTTCTCCAATTGGAAATTTTGAATAATTCTTAAAATTTTATAGCAATATGAATTTTGCACCTATGCCGATAGCTTGTTGATTTTCTAATTTTAGACATGATAGCTTTGATTTATAGAATGATGTTATGCTCTATAACATACATCTATGGTAAAAATTTAGATTTTTTTTATTATTTTTGTATACAATGTGAATTTTCTTCATTTTTTTCTTAATCAATTTCACATGAATTTCAAATTTTTCCAAAACATAGATTGAAACTTTTTATGACTTATAGCAAACATATGATTTCATCTCCAAAAAACAAATATAAATTTTTCAATTCATATCTAGTAGCAAAATGCTTTTCATTGTTCCTAGTACATAATTTTCTAAATAACTTTTTGTTGGATTTTGTTGAAAGGCCGAAGCATATTCTAGATTCTCTTTTTATGCAATTTTTTGGACACTATATGAACCTACTTTGAATTTCTAAGTGCTAATAATAGGTGTATCCAAAAAGAACAACATGTAATCATGAATAGGGGCAATTGATTCTAAGCAAGAATCACTAGGATGTGCCTTTAGAAGGAGGTTGGAAATTAGTTACAATTATCTTAACCTTGTAAGGACCTTGTAGGCCTAAAAGGACCAATGGATGACTTCATTGTGAACCATAGGAACAAATAATGCACCTATTGGTCAAATAATTGGAGTATTGTGCTAACTACCTTGGTCAAGAGGGTCTCCGTCTTTTAAAAGTTAATCATGTAAGGATGGATTTGTCACCATGGAAATGATCCTTATTGATACTGTGTGAATCATTTGGTTAAAAAAAAATCCAAGAGCACTCATTGGAAGCCAAGTTGGAGACCAAACTATTGACTACACAAGACCTTCCCTTTGCATAAAATTCCAAGGATGACTTTTGTCTTACATAGATGGATTCTCTATCATCCATCAATTACTCTAGTTTGCACCACCTTTATAGAATTAACCCTAGGACGTTGAGGCGGACGTTTTGTGTTCAATGGATGATAGTGCATCTTGCTTGGAAGGATAGAAGTGCAAGTATTCATCCTCGGAATTTTGTGTGAAAAGAAAAATCTTCTACGGTATTTTGGCTTCCAATGAGCTCTTTTGGATTTTTTTTTAAACAAGTCATTCTCACAATATCAAATTAGATGATTGCTATCCTGTAATCCTTGAAAGACAGACTAGTGACCGTGGAAATCATCTATTTTAATACCATGAAAATCACTAGTTTAAAAAAACCCAAAAGTACTCATTGGAATTCAAAGTACTAGAGAAGATCTTCCCCTTCCACCCCAAATTTTGTGGATGAATAGTTGCACTTCTATACTATACAATTTGATTCCCTATCATTCATCGGATGCAAAACGTCTCCTGTGTCATTCAAAGGTTAAGGATTAAAATGTTTTTCATGAACATGTTTCAATAAATTTGGATTCTACAAGTATAACTTGGATTTTCATATTTTATCTTTTGAAAAAGTGCTCAACAATTAAGGTAGGAGGTCCTTAAAGCGTCCATCTAAGAGATAGAACAGAATTTTGGGGAGGTGGAACTTCTTGAATTATTTTTCAATAAATTTTCCTTGAAAGACAAGAGAAATTTGCATTCAATCCAAGTCGTTTCATATTTTTTGAAGCTTTGTGGAATTATTTATGAATTTTTGAAGTTGGAGAAAAGCTTATTACAATGGGCTCTAAACCAACCACCTCCTCAAATGTAGACTACTTTTACATTGAAGAGTGCAAAATGTCCTCCTAAAGCGTGTTCCATTTTAGAGCCTACTCCATTTTAGGACCTCCTACCTTAACCCTTGAACGCTGTGACGGACGTTTTGTGTCCTCTAGAGAGAATTGCAACTTTTCATCCTCGGTATTAAGAGTGGAAAGGGAAGATCTTTTCTAGTACTTTCACTTCCAATGAGTATATTTGGCTTTTCAAAGTAAGCTTAGATGATGGCAAAAGGTATCAAAAATGCATGATTTCCACTGCCACCGGTCCGTCCTTCAAGGGTTAATCTAAAGTCTTTGATTTTGAATTGGAAATTGGCATTTCAGACTCGAGTAGCCGCCGGTGGTCAACAAGTCTGCTTGGACTTTACAACTGAGTAGAAATGCTCAACCTGTAGGTAAGGTGCTTTCCACCAATTCGCACGTGGAGAAAGTACCAGATTATGACGTCATGCCATCCACGTGACGTCACGATGTGGCCCAGTGTTTTTTTTTCATTTTCCATGAAGTGGTGAAGTGGTGAAGTGGCTATATTAAATGTTATTGCGATGCTCCAAGTTTCAACATTCATCCATGTACTGGATAGAAAATGTGATACTACATATCTATAATTCTATTTTCATTCACAATGTGGCGATTTCATCCAAGATTTTTCTTGAACTTGAAGTTTTTTGGCGATTTCATCCAAAATTTTACTAAAAATTTCCTGTAGGCTTGGTGCTAGGTAAAAAAATTTGGTGCAATTTTGCACCAACTCGCCAAAAAAAACCCATTGATGTGGCTTGCACCAAATGACCTTGTTAGTTGTTAGAGCATCCCCACCAGACTTGCAAACTGTGGATGGGATTTGGCTTGTAAAATGGGAGGGCATCCATTTTGCAAGCCGGACGCCCCACCCATGGCTTGTTAAGAAGCCAAGGAGGACAATAGCAAGGGCAATAGCAAACTATAGTGGCGACTTTTCATAGGAGGCAATACCCACTCATGTTGACTTTTCATGCACTTTATTTTGTCTTATATGGTTTGCAAGCCAAGCTTTGGCTTGCAAAACCACCCCTTTTGCAAGCCGCTAGAGGTTTTGGAGTCAGTCTCTTAAGAAGTTCATCTATTTTGGCAGACGGGTGGGGCACTTTTGCAAGCCGCCTTGGACAAGTCATCCATTTTGCAAGTCAGGTGGGAATGCTCTTATACTTCTCGCACTGTTTGTTTTTTTGGGGTGGGTAGGTGTTCCATTATGTGGCATTGTGGCTCTTTCATTTTGGGAGCTTGAGTTGAAGAAGGCCAATTCTTGAATATGCAATTCTGAATATGTAACTTTTGTGTGCAATTTTTGTAAGTGCTGAATTTGCACAATGGATGAAATGAGGTTTTGGAAGCATTGTGGTAGCGGTGTGTAGGACCATGATTATAGTTTGGCATTTTTAAACACATTTATCCTCTTTTTTTTTTATTATATAGGCTTGAAGTTGCTTTTTTTGTGAGGCAATTGTCTAGCATTAAATTGCCTTAGAAAACACTCTAGCTACTCATGTTGTAAGGACGTTGACTTCACTTTCCAACTTTAGAGATGATAAAGTTTTTTTCTTTTTTCATATTAAACTTTGAATAAACAATGATTTCATACCCACATTGTTTGTAAATAATACCAATGTTTTGTTAGTGATTTTCAAAGGAAATCCTCGTATTATTTAGAACAAAGGAAGTATTTGATTCCATAATATCAGTTGATTAGAGATAGCAAGTTTCCATAGTGGATCTCCCCAAACATTGCTCGGCATGTTGCTTTTCACAACAAGTCTCTATATTTACATGAATTATTTCAGGATTCAAAAATTCTAACATTCATATGTTCACTAGTGATTCTAAAAATTAAAACTTTCAAGTGCAAAATTGTCAAATATTAGAACTGGTAAAGATAGGAGGTTTCAATTAGACATCTAATACTATGCCATTGTAAAAGGATATGAACACACTTTTATTAACCCCTCATTGTTGAAGGGGACCAAAAGTGTTGTCATAGTCTAGCAATAACATTCAAAGTACTACAACTTTTGCATCTGATGTCCAAATTCAACCAAACTTGTTGGAAAATTTGCGCTCTCACTTTTCTAAATTGTGTGGTGAAATTATCAAATCAATCCAAGATGTATTGATCATGTGAAAGAGATTCAAAGTTCACAAGTTCAATTTGAGTTAACCAAACTACATTTTGATGGCTGCAACTTGGGGGCTTGTATCTTTTTCATCCAATGTTTGTTTTCAATCAAATTTGTTGCATTATGCTTCCTCTAAAGTCTAGTTATTGTGGTGAACTCTTCATGTCAATCCAAGTTGTTTTGAATATTTGGGAGCAATTTGAAGTTCAAAATCCACACATTTTTGGAATATAGTGAACTTCGGCAATTTGTTACTTCTCTATACAATGTTCATTTCCAATAACATTTTTGAAAAAGTTGTGCATACTAGATTACTAGTCTAGTTTGTGTGGGTAAAATCCCACATCAATCCAAAAAGTTATGAGTGATTATGAAGCATTTTGGTAAAGGGAGGTTCAACCATAGAGGTGGTTTTGCAACCTTTTTTGCCTTTTTTTATTAACATTTCAAACCCATCCTACAAACACAATGAGTCAATTGAATGATATTTTCTTTCACCAATGTTTTTTTTGTATGCTAGTTTTGAAACAATATACAATTAGCTTTATCTCATTCCAGGAGGTTTGAAAATCAAATTTCACCTCCAAATGATTTTTCAAGAAAATTTTGGCATCTTTCTTCAACACTAAACCATCATAATCTTGCAATCTACGCACTGACTCCAAATTTGATTCACATCATCTACAACACATACACTAAGCTTACAAGACTACACAATTGAGATTTTCATACCTTATAGACATTTAGACCTATAACACTTGACAAGCAAGGATGCTTTTAAACACAAACAGGCCCTAGGCTATGAAGGATTAATCAACACGCATTAATTGGACAAGTATGAATAAATTATGAATTTTTAAATAACTATCTCTAGGTGTACCAAACCAATAGAAGACTCTAATAGACTTTCATATTTTGATTGTGTGTATCTTGTGTCATCAATATCTAGGAAAAAAGAATACATTTTGGTCCAAATGTAGGTGTTACATTTTAAGAAATGTTAAATACAAATGCACCAGTGGTTGGAGAATTTTTTGAGTTTTATCAAAAAAAATCCTTTAATTTGCATATTGAACTGCTTCTTCAAGTATGGAGTTCAATTATTTTACTATTATTTTACTCCAAATAGAAATTTAATAGATTTTTCCACAAGTGTCATTTACACTAAACTTTTTTCATTGGTGTGACACAACTATTACATCAATTTTTCAGTGTGTCTCCCATTTTGGGAAAATGAAAATTTAGTTATGTTAGGGTATATTAGACCTAGCTTACACATAAAGGTTTTTTCACAATTGCATTCTAACAACACCCAAATTAATTTTGGACCCTTTCTGGGATCGCCAACTACAAATTCTTGTCTAATATGTACTCCCACTATTCATAAGAAGCTACTCTAGGGTTGGTTTTACAAAGACTAGCTTATTTCCAATACTTTGGAAATTCATAGTTTATTCATAAAATTCATAGGAAAAACAAAATACATTCTAAGAGAATCTAGAATTCCTTTTTGACCACCATTAAATCCCTAAAAAAAACAATATAATAATGTGAAGGCAACCATGCTAAATTTCTTATTTGATTGCCTTTAGATATGGTTACCTTACTCTATATAGTACATGTTTGCATATAAATCTATTGTGTTCAAATCCTCTTTCAATTGCCAATAAGATCTTAAGAATAATTAAGTTTGATTATAGTGACTATGTTTGGTTGTAATTAGTGACAATTATAGGCACACATACCTTACTATAAAAATTTAGCAATGAAGAAATATTATAATTGCCCGCCCCTATATTCTTCTTCTCTTGGCATAAAACTCACATGTACTTCAAAGATATCATTGTACCAAGCGGATCTACTATTTTTGAAACTTAGTGGTGATAACAAATGTGATAAAAAAATATCATCAATAATCTCACTCAAGGGTCTATAAAGAAAGAGTAATGCAAAAGCAGTTCTCCCATCTTGAAAAAAAACCTACCTCTCATTAGCCAATAGATAAATGCCTGCCATCTAATTATAAATGGACTTGATTGAATACTAGAAGTGAAACATGGGCCTCGCATGGTTGAGGGAATTACCTATAGTCATTGACAAATTTKACCACTAATGCAAATGGGCTAGTGTGTCCACCTTGTAGTCATTTCTTTAGTCTACAAGGCCCTTAATTCTAGTAGAGGTGGTTACAAAATTCAAAGATCCACAAAAAAAAACAGCATAATTTACATTTTTTTTATAATTCTTTAAGTGTTAAAAGACACAAAATGTTAAAAATCTCAAACATCAACTTAACTCTTTCTTTTCCTATCGCCAATGTTCTTCATCCATCTAACCAATTTCCATCCATGTTTAGTTGAATGTTTTGTCCATTTAACATCTAAGGAAATCAAATAGGAGTGGGAGTGTAGATCTAGAGATTTTCAGGGAGATTTTTAGGCGTTATGGATTGAAAAGAATCTAGACTTAATATATTGAATTTTGCAAGTTTTCTTTTCTTCCCAAACTTCAATGAACCAATTTAACCCCTAAAGGACCAAGGCCTTTTTTTTTTTGTCAAAACCCCCTCAAAACTACCATTTTTGTTGCAATCTTCCAAAAAAAATTTGTTTTTAGAGATTGACCATAGAATCTTGTACTTGTCTGAAATCATGTGGTAATGAAGTTTAACTGTGTGAATGGCCAATGAAAGAAAAAATACTTAGAAGATATTAGCATTCAAAGTTGGAAAAATAATTTTTTTTTAACATTGGCTTGCAATTTCAAATGACTATGACCATCATTTGTGGAAGTTTTTTGCACTATGGACTTTAAATTTGAAATTTTTTGTATTGAAGAATTGAATTGAAAGCATAGGAAAAGTATTTTAAGAAAAAACTCTTGATTTGCACTTTTTTTTAAATTGTTAAATAGAAGAAAGTTCAATATTGAAAAATAAATAAAATTGTTAATAACTCAAAGATGGGATTGAAATACAATAATTTCAACGAGATTGTTATAGCAAGAAAACTTAATCTTTTCAAACAATTTTATTTGAAAAATCGTGATTTAAATTACATTCAAAAATGAATTCTATTAGTCATCTTTTCAAGATTATGCTTAGATTGCCCCCAAAACAAGATTGTTAATAATAGTTTCACATCATTGATCCAAATGGAATGAATCAAATCTTCACATGTAGACAAAAATATAATCTATAAGAAAAATAAATTGACATTATTGTAGTATTACTTTTGTTCCCGGGCATCAATTGAAATAAAAATTACTTTCCCACAAAGCTAATAAGTTTTTCTATCTTACGAGGAAGTTCCAAAAAGTTTCACTCAAAATTGAGGTCATGGGAACCTCCCTAAAATTAATTTTGTCCTCAAAGTAGACAATGGTTCTTCGAGGGGAGAAACCTTGCACAAAAATCATAAAGAAGTTACACAATGTAAAATGACCAAGCTGTTCACATTGTTAACCCCTAAAGGACCAAAGCCTTTTTTCTGTGAAAAAACACTTAAAACTGCCATTTTCTATAGCAAAGAGTAAAAAAATTGGAATTTTTTTCCACATCTAACAATATGATCTTACACCTAACTAGTATGAGGATGTGTGGAAAAAATTTCAGAATTTTTGGACCCAACAGGAGCGTGTGAATTTTGGATTTAAATGATACGGACGACGTAATGGCGATTTTGGAGATGATTTGCAAGCGAGTACCTACTGAGTGAGCTGCTGAATGWAAAGATTGCCATTATCAGACATAATTTCGATGCAATTTCACCGTACAATTAATTCTTTGTCCTCTCAAATGTCATTCGCAGTAGCYGATGTTCAAAATGCAACATCACTTGAAGATTATTCTCGAATTTCCAGCCGCGGATTCTAAGTTTGCTTATAGATCATGATAATCAAAGTTTCGAACTTCAAATTTCAGCATTGCACTGATAAGGTTAAGTTTGAATCTCGTAGGTCGCACATCTTCTAACTCAGATTCTGTAGTGTTTTGTAAGTGCATTGAAGAAGGGCTAGCATTATGGGTTCTAATCTTCCTCCCCTCAATTTCGACTTTCCCATCAGCTTCAAAATCCTGGATTGGCTTCCTGAATCCGTTCACACCCTAGGTTTGAGAGGCTCAATGAGAGAGAAAACCCTTTGACCTTGGCAGTTCTGGCACTTCTAAGACTCTGGAAGGCGTCGTGTATGCAGCATCAACAGTGGGCTTCGGGGACGATGCAGAGGCTGTGTCGTCAAGCAGGCGGGCTGTAAGTACTGTTCTCCCTACGTGTACTAGGATTGCCAAATCTGAAGATCTTTTTAGGTTTAGGGTCTTCTTCAACTATGAGTGTCAACTTTTCCGCTTTATTAGACGCTGCTGATATAAAGATTGAGGATGCTATATGCGCCACTTTAAACAAGTGAATCAGTATGACGGGTGGTGATTTTGGGGAGATCGCTATAGTGTTGTGGAGAGATWATTTTGGGAGCAAGAGCTGAATCTGTTGGTATCAATTTTTATCAATGTATGAAAATTTCTAAGGAAATTACAATGTGGGAGGTTGTAGACCGCTATAAGTGACTACAGCGAACCCCATTTTCGTTCGAAGATCAGTGATCGTAGACATATAACCAAGTCATGCTTACACCAGTTGCTATTAAGTTCATTCCAAGTGTATTGGAAGAGATGAGCTGCTGTTGGCAACAGTAGGAGACGGGATGASGTCGCTAGTGGTTTTATTATCATGTACCTGATATCTGAAGCAATTTGGATGGATAGAGTGCTTGAAACGTACGCTGATAATCTTTTACGCACATGTGGCAGCTGCGAAGCGAACTAATTCCAGAGAGTGATTACAAGACACTTGCGAATGGTCTCAAGTGAGTAATGGATCCTCTTCTGCCGATGACTCCAGAAGAAGTAGCAAGGCACGTGAGTGCCGCCGTGATTGCCACGAGTTTCTTGCTTGTGTTCACTAGTTCGAAGWAGCAAGCTCCTCTGATGCTCTGTCTTGTAATGATCAAGAATCTTACATTTTTGGAACATGACTGCAGATACTACGACGTGAAAGTCGGAGGTGGAAAGGCTGCTGAGAAGGGTGTCCGTGTTGCGGTACATTCATCCTACCTGATGCTTTACCACAGGAAGAGTGGCAGTGGCATGGCACTTTTTGAGAACAATGGCAACAAAGAGATATATGAATTTAAATCATTGCCAAATATCGAGCGAAATTAGACATATTCTCACGTATTTATACTATGTGTTACAAAGTTGACCCTAAACCCTCAAACCACGGTCAACTTTGCAAAACAAGGGGTTAGGGGTTCCTTGCATGCCAATTCCGAGGGTGTTCAGCAAGGGTTCTCTAGAATGTTATGAGGCTTGCATCAGTATCATCTGTTTGTTTTACTTCCCTTTTGTTTTAGGAATCTTGTAGGAACATCCATCGTGAAGACTTAAATATTTCTGTATTCGTTGTTTCAGATTCACTACGTGGCCAAATGGAAAGGAATAACGTTCATGACAAGCCGACAGGGCATGGGAGTCACTGGAGGCACAGTAAGTCTTCTTCATATCATATTCTATTGTTTCTTTGCTCATCCAGGGCGGGATTTGGGCATTCTTCACACCATGCTACCTATCGCAGGGTTTTGAAGTTGGTATTATATCGCTGAGAAGTTTTTGCTTGTTGTGTGCAGCCTTATGGGTTTGACATTGGAGCTTCGGAATATGGAATTGTTTTGAAAGGCTTGGACTACGGTGTGGAAGGGATGAGAGTGGGAGGCCAGGTACCTACTTCGAATTTCTATCATTTTTGTAGCTCTTTGTTCCTCTGATAATCTTTTATTGACTCTGAACCAAAGGTGAGGAGGCTTGACATAGACAATAGCTACATTTACAAAAGCTACATTTACAGTGATTGTAAGGAAGTTCGATTAGGACCTTACTTGAAAAGCAAGCCAATACTACATGGACATAGCCTCTTGTAGCATAGCTGCTTGCTTGTGATTGTGTTTAGCTTTTCTGATTTGGATTTACTGTTACTCTTCTTACGATCATGTCGTTAATTATCTGCTTTCCTGCAGCGTCTGCTGATTGTGCCTCCTGAACTAGCATACGGTAAGAAAGGCGTCCAAGAGATTCCTCCTAATGCGACACTTCAGGTAAAAATGCCAAATTTTCTGGAATATTTTAAGAGATTGCGTTGTTCTTTTTAAGGTTTACTCTCGAAACGGAACTGACTGCCCCTTTTTTGTTTGTCACAGATCGATGAAATCCAAATGAGACGAATCAAATCATTCCAAATAGAAAAAAGTATAATCTACAAGGAAAAAAATTCAAAAAAAAAAATTCAAATTTTTGCAAAATTTTTTTTGCTGTTCGGTCTTCCTAGTTTTGAGCTTATTTGGGCATAACTTTTGTTTCCGGGCACCAATTGAAAACAAATTATATTCCCACGAAGCTCATCAGTTTTTCTATCTCCAAAAAAAATTTCAAAAAATCACTTAAAAAATTCAGCCCGTAGGTACGTGCCTGAAATCTCATTTGTCCCCCAAGGGGACAATGGTCCTTTAGAATTACAAGGACACATTAACCAAAGAGTGTAGGGACACAATTAGGTGAGTCTAGGGTACAATAATGGAAATAGGTGCACTAATGGATACTTATGCCTTATTTGAGGCTCATTTCCAAGAGCCCTCAGCACTATGGAAAGTCAAGATTGCAATGCAATGGCCTCCTTGCACAAAATCTTGCATAGAAAATCATAATCAATTTTCAAAATTCAATTTTTGGATGCTACAATTAGACTTTTTTTTTAAATCAAAATTATAAACTACTAAAAATAGCAGCTTGGTTAGATTTCATTTACTTCAAAGTATTGTCAACACCAAAATTTGGTGCCTTAGGCATTTAGGGGTTAAATAGCCACATGATAATGAGAATGTGCTTTGTTCAACCTTAATTATAACTTTCAAAATAACCATTTTTTATATTTGATTTGAAGTAAGAAAACTAGGGCTTATGTTGTTGTATACAATTGCCAACGATTGTATTGCAAGGAAGGGATAATAATCTTTTTTTTAAAGACCCATTAGTTCTATCGAAGGAAAAAAGAATGTAAACCTACACACCAAAAAAAATATAAAAAGTAAAATTTTGATCGTGATGACAATGAACAAAGTTTAGAGTTTCAATCTACGTAAACCCTCTAATATAAATATCATTATTTTTAGTTTTTTTGAAATTATTTTTCAATTTAAATTAAAAATTAAATTATCATAATAAACTTCATTAACAGTAAAATTTTCAAATCATTCTAATATATATTGTGGTTGAAATTAAATTTACTTTCATTTAGCTTGATAGAAGCATTTGATTTTAAGGTCACAGGAAAGGTTGTTTTTGGTGTAGAATACAAAATAATTAATCGATAAATCTTAAACCAATCTTCATTCTATGTGCACCTTTTGAAAAAAAAATCAAATTAATGGAATTGCTTTTGCTAAATTTACTAATTTATTTTTATTTTTTGCTACTAAAATTATAGCAATCACCAAAAAAAAAAGCTTAACACAATTCAAAAGACTAATTTTAGCTTAGACTTGATGTTAGATCAAGTCAGAGAGCCTAGGGTTTGATTCCGAATGAGATGGTGTGATATTAGAGAAAGTGATATTAAAGAGGTCTGAGTATAAAACGGGCAGGGTAGTGGAACGGGTAACCCGTCCAACCCGGCGAGGGTTTGCTGTTCGAGCTTATTAGGGTTTAGGGCAACAGACTCTGCCTTTCCTCTCGCGGTCGCCCAGCTCGTCGCCTCTCTTTCTCGCTCTTGTCGCCTCTTGCAGCGCCCCAACCATGGCTCCCAAGAAGAAAGAGACGCCGGCTGCCAAGCCTGCCAAGTCCACCGGTGGAGGCAAGCAGAAGAAGAAGGTAACGAACACTGCCACCTCTCTTTTCCCAATTGCTACGCTCCGCTTGTTTGTGCGCGTTTGTTAGGGTTCCGGCCTTTAGTGAGGTTGGTTTGAGACGTGTTCTGAAACTATTAGGGTTTCGTGTTTCGCAGAAGTGGAGCAAGGGCAAGCAAAAAGAGAAGGTGAACAACATGGTTTTGTTCGACCAAGCTACCTACGACAAGATGTTGTCGGAGGTGCCCAAGTTCAAACTGGTCACACCTTCCGTGTTGTCTGACCGTCTTCGTGTAAGTATCTCATGGAATTTTGGTTGTGGTTATGGGACTCTGCGCTGCCCTGATTTGCGACCGCTTTCGACTGTTGAGTTCATTGGGATAGTGGTTTTGTTTGCGGTGTATGTTTTAATGACTTCGAATTGGAAGTGATATCAGTGATTCTTTGTTTAGGAAACACGAATGTTGTTGCGTCAGCCTCTCATTTGTTCCCTGAGTAATCTAAGGAGAATCACATGCACCCTGCTCAGACAATCCAGGGGCGGTGTCCCACATTCAGCAGTTCACCCCTTTGTTATGATCAATGTAAGGATGTTTTGCGAATGTATTTTGATAAGTCACTCTTGGAGATGCAGATTACCGGCTCTTTGGCGAGGAAGGCCATCAAGGAGCTGATGGCGAAGGGCACCATCAGGCTTGTTGCTGCTCATGCCAACCAGCAGATTTACACCAGGGCTACCAACACTTAGGTTCCTATGGCAGATGTGCGTGTAATATTTGTTGTGGAATGACACTTCATTTTCAAGTGATGTGAATCTTTTGGAGCATCATGCACGCGTGTTAATTTGCTATGCCTGGTAGTGTTGTTGTTGGTGTTGTTCTGCAATTTGAGTTTGTGCATCATCGAAGCAGATGTTCGAAAGGCTGGCTCCTCTGTGTTGACTATTTCATCCCTGAATGAGTGAATCTGCATTAGGTCTTCAACTGAATGCATGCTTATCCGTGTCCACATTTATGCATTCCGGTATATGTGCTGGAAGTCAGTCGTGATTGTTGAAGTAGAAAATTGGTTTGTGGTGTACGATTTCTGGATTTGAAATTTTGGACTTTAGTTAAAAAGTAGAAACGTATTAGATTTGTAGTCGAAAATGCCTCATTGCATGGTGTTGATACTGTAGTTGTGGGTTCTCTTCTGTTATGTAAGGAACATAAAGTACATTGGGTGGGAGTAATGCAGAAGAGCTGCTTGTGAGATTATTTTCTCACCAGACAACATGTCCCTGACATGGCATTTGTTGGAATTTTTGGTTCGAAAGGTGACTTCAAACATTTGTGAACCCTTTAAATCTTAGAGAAACAGACAGTGGTGAAATGAATCTAAATATGATTTTGAATAATGTGAAATCAGTCTAAATCTAGAACTTTGTGCATGTGCAAATTGGATGAATTTTAGAATTGTATTGTATAAGAATGATTGGGTGCATTATGAGATATGCAAGGTCTCCAAACACTATACTATACTCCAATACTGCACAAGCAATATGTCAATTTATCACTACATGTGTTTATATGAACGAAAATATTAGTTATTAGCGCATATACAATGGGGTTTGCAGATTTTTCACTTTGAATATTATGATGTTAGCTATTAGAGTGGACCGTCCAAATCTTGTAGAATACACATGAGTTCGTGCTGCACTCTGAATTGTATATAGATTGAGTTTCTAAACTTTGATATTCAACAAAAAAAAATCACGAAAAAAAATTGCATGTATGTTTGCAATGAAAAAAAATTGTATGTATGTTTGCAATGTGTCATTAGAAAGGTTAGAATGTCTAGTTTTACATGTAGATTTGCCTCATTAAATTGAGTTTTTAAACTTTGATATTCCATTATATTTGATTAAGAAAAAATTATATGGATGGATAACAACTTTGTCAAGGTTGATGATTCAACCAATGCCCATGGGCAAATTGAATCTAGTAAGCCAATATCTGGTTGAAATGTTGTAATAAACAATCCACACCCAATATTTTGATTTTTTTTCAAAACTATTGAAAAATGAGTTAAATAAAGGACTTCAAAGTTTATTTTAGGGTAGAGATTCCATGATTGCCCGCAAACAAAAACTCTTCATAACTTTTGACTCATTGATCAAAATGGAGTAATTCAAAGCTTCTCATGTACGTATAGTTGTAGATAATCATTTTCGATTTTTTTTCTGAAAAAAGTCATTTTTTCATGCTTGGGCTGACCGCCGACCACTGAAAATCACATATCATGCAATAACTTTTTACCAATGTAGTCAAATGTTATGAAAGTTGTTGGGCCTTAAAGCTACTCCTTGGACACATGTTGTGTAAAAATTTCAAAGAAAAATAATGAAAACTCTATTTGTAGTAAGCTGCCCAAAATCGCTATGTTGCCAAAAAAAGCAGTTTGGTCCTTTAGAGGATAATATTGGTATCTATATCATAATTACATTATTATCATGGAAGATTTCTGTAATACACACCTATAACATAGGTGTATAGTCTTTTAGACTCATGGGCTCACGCTCCTAAGCTCACATAATAGCACCTCTTGGTCCCATGGTAATAGGTCATATTTTTCTAAATATAATAAATTTTTTGAAAACCATCAATCCTTGAACTTTATAACCAACTTTTTTATAAATTATATAATGTTTTGAATTTCCAGGTTGTGGGCTCACACAATCCCTGCTCACCACTCCTAGGGGCTCATGCTAACATCCTAATATTATTTAGACCAAAGGTATAGACTACGTTAAATTGATTTTATTTAAAATACTTTGAACTTCCATATTTGTAAGCCTTCGAAGTACACACAATTCCCAAACTAGTTCAAGCTAACCCCTAAATGTCGTGATTCATCTCCAAAATTGATGATTTGAAAAAAATCATTATAAAGATCTATTTGAAAGCATATTCTGGAATTGGTGTACAAATAAAAGTTGTAGACTAAGAGTTGTAGATTCCATCCATTTGGTTAGATTCACCAATACTATCACCAATATTTTTTAATGAATTTTCAAGGGAAATTTTCAAAATTCCTTCAAAATTCAATAACAAGTCAAATAATACCATTTTGGAGTAGAATTTGTTTGAATGGATTTGAAATGAGGTTCTCTTGACATGGTGATTTATTGAAATTTTTGTGTTCTTAAAATCTATGATCTCATTTTGGCAAATCCAGTTTGAACTAAAATCAATGCAATTTTGGCTTGGTCAACCACTTGACATACTTACACATTGGTAATTTTAGAAAAATATGTACTCTAATGATACCAAATTCAACCCTTAGATAGAACAACAACTTGATCTAAGGGAGAGGCACTCAATGGCGTCCATGTACCCAATGCCGTCCCTTTCTAGGTCATGCATTCATTCTAGAAGATAAATGTAGCGGGATTGTAGACTACTTATTATTTTACGTCAAAGAAATAAGCTATGTACTGCCTACCTACATTTATAGTCTAAAATGATTATGCATTATAGAATCTGACGGCACTAGATACACGGACGCCATTGAGTGCCTCTCCCTTAGTATCTCTACAAATTAGAAGAACTTTCATCCAAGCAGTTAAAAGGATGAAATTGTAGTTTCAATCTGCTCATCGTTCAGTTTCTGGACGTCAGCGCACCTCAGGGTTAAGACTCCTGCCTTTGTTTTTAATGGATGAATCTTCCAATAAAAACTACTACATACTAATCTATTGAATACACATTGTAGGATTTTGATGGATGCACGTACATCAGTTTTGATGGACAAGCAATGTAATTCTCAAATTCAGGGATGAAATGTGCCCTTTGTCATTCTGTTAATTCAAATTCAGAAGTTCAGCTATGATCATGGGAAGTTYAATTTGAGAGAGAAGAAAACTAAATCTCATCATCCATCCACGAATTTCTCAAAAACAAAAATTAAACATTTTTAGGGTATGGTTTCCCTTGTGCAAAATGTGGGTAGATATAGATGTATATGTATATGTTATTCAATCATGTGAAGGTTCTTGCCAACTTGAGTGATGATTTAACATTACATGGGATTCGGGGGGCTGGAGGGCTGTTTCGGCACCGTTCCCAGCCCCGTTCCCTGGGAACCCGACGACACCGACGACAGTTTTTATTTTTTTTCAAAAAAAAAAAAAAAAAAAATTTAAGTTCTTAAAATGAAAAACAAATTTTAAATTTTTTTTTTTTTTTTTTTTTCCAAAAGTCTGACCTGGCAGTCGCTCGGCCAGGTCAGCACAGGCGGGGAATGGAGAGTATCGGCGGGTATGTGCCAGGTATTGACAGGGGAACTTACAGCCCTCCCAGGGGGCAAAATCTCATCTAATGGTTAAGTTAGTACTCCTATTTTGAATGTCATTACTTTTTCAAGCTTTGGAGATCCAATTAATTTATGCCCTTTCAGAGTTTCAGCTTTTGGGTGTTGTGATGATACCACTCTAGTATCAAACAAAAAGTTTGAATAATCTATCAAAYTGATTCTGGTCAAGTCCAACGATGCCGCTCAGTGTGTTGGTCCAAACCATAAATAGATACTGATGATGGTCGCTTGTACAGTACAATAGGCTTGGCAACGTGCCTCCGGCAAGATTTGCCATTCGCTACAAGCAGCAAATACCAAATGACAAGGGAGGGCGTTAAATCCTCCTCACAAACTGGGCCCCGCAGGCTAGATTTACCGCTGGGGAAAACACAGGAATGTTTTATTTTTTGCAAATTTTTTTTTGCAATTTCTGAATTCATATTTGCAATCAGAGACCCCAAATTAGCTAGGGGGCTAGAGAACTTACCCTAGTGACGGCCCAATCTAGGGGACTTTTATTTACTTTTACCCTCAAATATTACCCTCAAGGCCCCTGCGGGGCCCAGTTCGTGAGGAGGATTTAACGTCCAGCAATGACAAGTGCAATTTCTAATGATGAACACAAAAATGGAACCACACCCCCTTTTTAAGTTTTTGAGAAAGTGCCAGGATGGCAATCATGTAACCCCCAGAAGGACCAAGTTTCCGTTCAACGTATGCAAGAAATTTTGGGTAGGTTGGTATGAAGTCATTTTTGGTTGGATGTTCATGAAATTTGGATATAGTGTGTAAATATGTATCCCCTTCCTAAAACTTTAATTGGAATTTTTTTTTTTCCAATTACGTGCCTGGATCACAAGTTATGTTGCCCTAAATTTTGTGGGTAGCTCGTGCAACTTTAGGTAGCATGAGCAAAACTCTTCCTAAGAGTTCGAAATTTGGCATGTACATAGCTTACATAATACAGGATGCAAATATGACAAATTTCATTAGATTGGCGGTATTCTATGTGCCATTTTCGACCATGAAGTCTGAACTACTTAAGTGAAATCTAGGACAAGTATAGATTTTATGTCATCTACGACATATGTAGATGTCAAAAATCTATGACGTATATAGATTTCAGACCGCACAGTCTGAAACATTTAAGACATATATAGATTTCAGAAACCTAAGACAGGTGATGATTCCAAAAATCTATGAAGAGTTTAGATTTCAGACGGCGCGATTTGAATTGTAAAAGTGCCAAAATAACGGAATGCTGCCATTTTAATGAAATTTGCCATAAATGTCAAAACAAATAACCATATGTAGCCTAAAAAACTCATTCTAGGAATTAAAGTTTCCAAGTCCTATTAGACAAGGTTGGAAATAAAAAAATTCACCTATCTTGAGATGTTATAATCTTTCAATCCATGGTGTCAAAGTTTTTGAAATTTTTTTCACGAATTCCCAGAGAAGTCTAGGTCAAATTTTTATGGTTGAAATTTGAAAAAAATCTTCTTTTTTCATTTTTTTTCTTGCTGCCCTAAAAAGTGGTTGTTTTTGACGATTCATGCCCAAGATGTGCCTCAATCCTTTAGGGTTAACCTCTAAATGCCCAAAATGCGGTTTATGACAATATAGCAATTTTGGACAAGTCACTATGAATGGAGTTTTTACTTTATTTTTCTTTAAAAATTGCACATAACTTGTGCCCAACGAGTATCTTTAAGGCACAACAATTTTCATACTATTGACTATATGGTTAAAAAACTTATTGTATGCAATGTGATTTCATTGCTTGCCACGCAATCCTGCCAATTGAAAAAACTTTTTTAAGAATCACTCTTTTACAAAATAAAAATTTAAAATTGATTCTCTAGATTTATACATATATGGAAAGCTTTGAGTCATTCCATTTGCGTAATGAGATGAAAGTTGTGAAGATTTTTAGTTTGTGGGTAGGTATGGAGTCTCTGAAACCTACCTGCAAACGAAAACCCCTCCTTTTTGGCTATGTTGCCAAAAAAACACGGTTTGAGCATTAAGGAGTTAAAATTTGGTGAAGCATTGCATTTCTACATGGATCCATTGTTTGAAACAAACAACACTTTCAATCATATTCATGCACTTTTTCATCCAAATTTGGAAATTTCATCTATATTTTGAATAGGAATGAAGATTTTGTGGTGAAAATTGATTACTTTTATTTGGAAAATGGAGACATTTATTTTGAAATGGAACAATCTTGCACCATGGTGCCGAGAAAAAAGGTTGATTGGAACTCCTTTTTACTCATATGACGAATGGGTATCACAAATTAAGGGCAATGAATTTGATTGTAAGAACATTTCCAATTTTCCAAAAACCTTCCTTAAATCCATGGGAAGAGTGTCTCTACTGGGCACAAAATAGTGGCCCGGCAAAAAGTTTGCCTCCAGTGGACTTCTTCAATGAGTTCAATCCCACCAATCAAAGACTTCAAGGTTTTCCAACAAAGGCCTCTCCAAATTTTTGTCACCACACTTGAAGCTAGAAGGCCCTCACTTTTGACTTGCCTTAAATCTAACAAACAAGAAATCTTGAAGAAACAAAAAAAAGAGCTTCTAGTTTAGAGCCCAGACCAATTGCTCTAAGGGGGGGATTGTTATGGCTTCCAACTTCTTTGCCTCTTTCACATCACCCTACAACCCAAGTCAACTTGCATTTAAATTTAGGATTGTATAATCTTTTGGTGGGGTCACTACAAAAAAAAGGGTTGTTTAAAGTATAGTTCTAGAGATAACATTTTAAGTAATGACCTTTATAAGAGATTTTCAATAAGAATTCACTAGAAATTCATGTCTTTCTAGTAAAATTTTATTAAAAAGACATATATTTCTAAAGAATTCTTATTGAAAATCTCCTAAAAAGATCATTACTTAAAATCTTATCTCTAGGACTATACTTAAAATATCCCTTTCTGTTGTAGTGAGGTCCATTTAAGAGATGGGACCTTGACTGGAGTGGAGCTGCTCCAAGTTCTCCAAACCAAGGCAATTCTACCATCTACTGGTGGAGATGCTCTAAGCACCCTTAATTATAATTGTGCACCTAAATGAATTTATGTCATTTTTTATTTGCACAAATTTTAAAATCAAGAATGGCATTTTCCTACAGGAACATAATGTTTTCCCAGTGGTTTTTTAGTTACCATGTATATACAAACTTGGATTTGAGGATTTTGAAAACAAATAAACTCATTGTGACCACATGAACTTAACCCCTAAAGGACCAAGTTTCTATTCAACGTACACAAGAAATCTCGGGTAGGTTCCTACAAATTCTTTTTGGATTGGGTGTTCATGAAATTTAAAACAATGTGTAACCATGTACCATCTTCCCGAAAATCTAATTTTTTTTCCGATTGGGTGCCCGGATCAAAAATTATGTTGCCTTGAACTTTGCGGGCGGCTTGGGCAACTCCGGGCAGCATGTGCAAAACTCTTCCAATGATTGTGAAATTTGGTGGGTATATAGCATACATGCAAATGTCAAAAAAAATAACCATGTGTTGTGTAAAAATCTCACTTTAGAAGGAGTAAACTTTTCCAAGCCCTGTCGGGCAAGGTTGGAAAAAGTCTTTTTCACCTAACTTCAAACGTTTTAATCTTTCAATCCGTGCAATCAAAGTTTCTGAAAAAATTTCCACACATTCCCATAGAAGTCTAGTACACATTTTTACGGTAAAATCTTGAAAAAAAAAACTTTTTTTTATCATTTTTTTCTTGCTACCTTAAAAGTGGCATTTTTGACAATTTTTGCCCAAAAGATGCCTCAGTCCTTTAGAGATTAATATACATCTCCAACAATCTATTTTCAATTAAATTAGTGGCCACATAAACTTGGGTATAAGGATCTAGGAAACAATTTAGAAATAATTAATTTGATTTTACTCAAAAAAYATCATTATTTTCAATAAAACAAGATGAGCAGTCCTTGGAGGAGGATTGCTTAGAAAATCATACTCCGTACTTGCTTGGGTTTTCAATTCCGTGGTTTAGGTAGACCATATTTTCACTTGCATACTGTCCAAAACTAATTCCAAAAAGCAATAGAAAAATGTCAATTCAAAGTCAACAATCCAAGAGATTGATATGATTTTGAAGGGTTTATTAGAAGATGCGTCCAAGCCAGGCACACCACTTTGACCTTTAGAAAATGGGACCTTTGATCTTAACCCTTGGAAGAACGTCAAGGTGGATGTTTTGTGTGTAATGGATGATAGGGCATCTTTATGTGTAGGATAGAAGTGCAACTATTTGTCCTCAAAATTTTGTGTGGAAAGGAGAGATCTTCTACAATACTTTTACTTCCACTCAGTGTTTTTGGATTTTTTTGAACCAATGATTCCAATGGTTGCAAAGTGGATGATTTCCATGGTCACTAGTTTGTCCTTTAAGGGTTAAGAATGTAAAGAATTAGCTTGATCTTGAGAAAAAAAGTAACCTTAGTAGCAACACTGAATTGAAAACAATAGAACTTCCATAAGCCAGGTAATAGCCCTAGGGATGGAGAAGAATATAAGGTAGGCATCCTCAAAGCGCCACAAATTGGTATTGTGCCTAGTTACTATTATAAGGCAGGTCAGATTTTCATATTGCCTTGTTGGCAAGTGAAAGGAAGTTCCAATGCACCAAAGAATGCAACATTTGGATACAATATGCAAAAGTTTTGAAGGGTCAAAGTTTGATTCTAAAAGCGTTTCTTCCACATTGAGGTTAGCTACCTTAATACTAGGGATCTTATTGCTTTGGAAAAGAGTTGTGGCATTACGTTTGAAGGGTTTAGGGTGAAAGCCATGTTTCACCAAAGCAACATATGAATTCCAAATTCAATGAAAGTTGTTTTTTATATTTAACTTATTTTGTACATCTTAGTTCAATGTGTCTTTGAAGCAAGGACCTAAGGAATGATATCACTTTAGAGGTTATTGGCTTACAAAAGTTCACTTTAAAAAAGTTTTGCAATAAACAATGTGCCTTAATGCTTGTATTTCAATGTCTATAAAATTTGGTTTTCAATGATGTTGTTTTGTATTCTCTCTTTAAGCAAAAAAAACGTTTTTAGAAAGGAATAAATTATTGTATAATTTGTATTCTTGTACCAAACAATAGCAATAATAACCATTCTCACATACAATGCATCCATCTTATTGTTCATTTTATAAATTACATGTTACATATAATAGTTGACTAATAGAATTGAATGTAGAATATTCCACACCATCTATAGTAGAGCCAAGGCAGTGACAATGCATGCTATTGTTCAATGTTGTGCTAGAGTATTGTCAAAGACAATTTTTACAAATGAATAGAAAAATGTAAATATGAAGTCAAGAATCTAAAGGATTGTTAGGCGAAGCATGATTTTGAAGGGTGAATTGAAGATTTGTCCATGCTAAGCACACTATTGTTTGACCTTCAAGAAATGGGATTGTAGATTGGAGGAGAATAGGTTGAATCACCTTGACCTACAAAAAAACACCTTCAGACAATTAGATATGTCTATGATGAGCACGGTTTTTTTTGAAATACAATAGCAAGGAAATTAGTAAGAATGAAGGTTATAATGCATCTTATTATCACTATTGAATTTTTCTTTTTAGCCATAAAATGATATTGAGGAAAAAAAATAACTTTAGTAGCAACACTAAATAGAATAATTAGTGACTGCACCTAAATGCCTATATTTCAAATTTTCAAAGTTAAGAAATATAATATAGATATGTTCCTCATTGATGTTGTTTTGTTTTCTTTCTTTAAGTGCACAACATTGATGGTTGAAACATGGTTAGTGTGACTTTGAAAATGACCCACAAGAATATTAATTCCAATAAGTAGACTAGTTTGGAATCTTCTTGAGGGTCATTTTCCAATCCATCAAGCCCATATTTCTACAAATGTATTTTTTTAAAGATTTCCTAAAATCTTAAACCACTTGTTACTTTAGGAAAGAATGAAAATCTTTGTCATAAATCCTACTTATACCATGACTACAAGAATGTTTGGAAATGAAAGCACCCGACATCAATTGCTTCAACAATGAATAATCCTATTAAAATGCTCCACAAATCAATACTTGCAAGCAAAGAACAATAGCAAAATCCATGTACTATTAGATTTAAACTTCAAGAATTTTGAAGAAAAAACCCCTTAATATCAATCACTTTGATCATCCTTGGATTAAAACTTTCAACGCAAAAAACAATAGCATGATGTATATAGTTATAGTTATTATAGTTATATAGATAGTTATATCTTGACTCCAAGAATATTTGAAAATGAAAGCCTTTCAACATCAATTGCTTCAACCATTTCACTTAGAGTAGTTTTCAACTTGACATTTGTAATCAAATATTAACAATAGTACATATATGTTCCTAAATTTTGACTTCAAGAACTAAAAAGAAGAAAGCCTTTGATACCAATCACATCAAGAATGCAAATAAATTTAAAACTTACTTGGATTTTTATGAAATTGACGTACAATAAGAGTACGTTCTTTCAAGGTCCCATGACCAAGCCTCAAGATTAGGTGGGTATTACATGAAAAGGACATTAAATTGGTCATTAAAAGTCTACGTCTTGCATTTTTATTCTCCAAAGTTCCAAGGATAAATCTAAAAACTACCTCTATTTTGTGGTTACTAAGTGTCTTGCATTTTTCACCTCTCCTAGATAATTTGGAACCTCTGGTTCCAAATTTTATCGTAGATGGAAAATAAAAAATTCTAATGTTTTTCCAAGGATAAAAACACAAATTTCAAGTGACCAATTCAATGTCTTGCATTTTCTAGCAACAAATTTTGGAATTTTAGAGCGTCTCCACCAAGGTGTGCCATACGACCTTGGCAAATGTTTTGCCCTGCCCAAAAGCTTGGAGGCATCCCACCATTTGTAGTCTTTTTGTTTTTCAATGGCACGCCCCTTGAAAAATCAATTGAAACACTTCAACTTGCAATGTCTTGCATGATTCACTTGTGAGATGCTACTAACGAGAAGATAATCTTTTGAGGTGGTGAACAAAGTTTCAACTTCAAACTTTAAACTTTTGGGTGTTGGGTCGGCAATTAATTTTGGCCACTCATAAGATAGAACCACCTATATCCAACCACTTAAGCAATTTGAAACTATCCATGAGCAATATGATGCAATGGAAATTTTCTCCATGTAGAAAGATAGGAAATATAGGGACTTCAAATTTTTCATAATTTTATTCCCCCCAATTGAAATTACTATGATTTTTGGGAACTAGAAAGTGCTCCACACCTATAGCCAATGTCTATAGTCTTCCAATTCTCATTATCATTCAAGAGACTACTTTCCTGCTTGATACTTTACACACATTTTATGACACTTAGGAACGCATGTCATGACCTTATTAGTTCCAACCTTGAAATGGAGGAAAAAATTGCATTCCAAGCTCTATTTGGAAATTTGCTCTAGTTTTGGTAGGAAATAGCTCCATCCTATAGGTTGGGTATGGGTCCCTAGTCAAAAATAGAACCACCTATTTTCAGGATAGAACCACCTATTTTCAAGGCTATGGAATTCCTTATAGATTCAGTCGTTTCTAGGGCGCCCGTAGGGATAAGGAAAATTAGCGGCCCTTTCTTCTCACTTGACATACGCCATTCACCTTGTGGAGTGTCGCTTTTTGCTTGATGTGGTGGAGATGTTTGTAATGAAATCCAATTTTCTAACATTGCGTCAATTTAACATTGCATCAATTTAGCATTGCCTCAATTTAGCATTGCCTCAATTTAACATTGCCTCAATTTAACATTGCCTCAATTTAACATTGCCTCAATTTAACATTGCCTCAATTTAACATTGCGTCAATTTAAAGCCCCTTGAATGACAGCCACTCATCCATGAGCTGGTAGGAGACCACTGCAATTGGAGCACAATTATGGGTCAAGGTCTCAATTTAAGTACAATCACTCTGGTCCAGGGTTTTTTTCCATTTGTTTTAGGCAGTGCAAAAAGCAATAATCACTAGAAGAATAACGCTAATTACATCCATGACATTTGGTGAAACTTACAATCTACTGATACAATTTCATTTATTCATCCAAAGTGGTGTACATTCATCCAAAATAGAGCGATACCGTCCCAAGATTTGGTAGCAAATCAGCAATTTCATCCTCTGAAAAGGAGGAATGTTTTACCAAGTATTTTCTGTAAAAAAAACAATCATCGCTTTTGAGTGAAATTTTGCTCCATAAAAACACTGACTGATCAGAAACTTACATTACATAATGCGCTAACTAAAGTTGATGGAGTGTGACTGATTTCTCTTCTGGCCTAGTGAAGGCACATCCAACTGACATGAAGAAGGCCACATCATCTTACTTAACCCATAGGTCAAGTCACCAGAGCCAAAATGATGAATGCCAAAAAAAAAAAGAGTCTGACGGACGGAGTGGTTCATCCGTAGTACAATATGGATGAATTTCATTCATATGTCTGGGTTTGTGTTTGTCGGTAGCAGGGTGTTTCATTGGGTGTCGGTGGGGGTCAGGGTGAAGCCGGTGAACCGACCCCCTCATTACCCCTTTTTTACCCCTGGAAAAACACTGCAATTCTTTTATATGCCACATATGACAAAATCTGCAAATTCTGAATTCATATGCATAACATTCTTAAGTGGGTGTGTATCCTCCCCCAAGTGGAGGTATAATCCTCCATTATATACCTGGGGGAGGATTTTAGTTATAATAGAAGCAATTTCATTGGCTGGCTTGGTTGGGAGAGAGTGAGTTGTCAGACTGGAGATATCCTGATTGGTTGGTGGGGGGGCCAAATTTTGAGGAGCAAAAAGACCCACCCCAATGAAGGTTAAGAATGTTATGTGTGCAGTCAAAGGACCCAAATGAGTAAGGGGAGATTTAGAAATACTAAATTGACTTGGCACAAAATAGGGTGCAATTTTTACATTTACCTTGTGATAGGGGCAATGAGGGGGACAATTCACCCTGGCCTCGGTGGGGTGGGGCAATGTTTTGTTAAAAAGAGAGTGGTTCTTCCATAGTATAACATGGATGATTTTCATTCATATGTATTTGTTTGTGCTTCATCAGGAAAGTACCCCCCATTGAAACAATACTGTTTTAATGGGTTCACAGTCCAACTTTGAAAATGTATTGTTATAATACAACATTAGTACTAATGTAATGGTTTTTCCAAGGGAGGCATTCTATTTGTATGTATTAGTATTGATGTTGTACTACAACTGTACATTTTCAAAGTTGGATTGTGAGCCCATTGAAACAGTACAACATTAGTACTAATGTAATGGGGTGTTAGTTCCTGATGTTGTTGGTAGCATGGTGATTTATTGGGCTGGGGTGAACTGACCCCCTCGCTCAACCACTTGGTAAAACCTTGATTTTTTAAAATTTTCCACGCATGATAGAATTTTCAAGTTCTAAAATCATATTTGCAATCAATTGCAGTTCTAATTATCTAGGAGAGGTGAAGAAGGTAAATTAAACAAGCTCAAAATACGGGGTGGACGGAGGTGGAGGTACTTTACTTGCACTGCTGGAATGACATGGGGTGACCAAGGGGGACAATTCACCCCAGCCTTTTATTGGAGGTGGGGCGGGGGTGGAGAAATGTTTTGTTAAGATACAATGTTTTTGAGGGAATATTTAAGGTAGAACCACCCATTACCAACCAGTGTCCCATTACCAACCATAGATTGACGTATTTCCAACCAAGGCTAGAATGAGTTTTTTTCATCTTTTCAAAGTTGGGACTAAAAGTTCATGATACATGTTCCAAAGTAGTGCAAAAAAAAGTAGGAAGCAGTGAGTGGAAAAGTAGTTTTTTGAATGATTGGAATTGGAAGATCTAGTGATTGGCTATGGGTCCAGAGCAGTTTTTGTCTTTCAAAATTCATAATAAATTCAATTCATGTGAAAAAATTTCCAAAGTTTTTGCAATCCTCATCAATTTTATCAACACACCTCTAAAAATATTTACCTTACATTCCATTGCTTTAGATTTGTCCAAATTCCTTATTTGGTTAGTTATAGGTGGTTCTACCTTATCCCCTAAAGGATCAAATTGCGGGTTTTTTGGCAACATAGAGATTTGGGGCAACTCACTACAAATGGAGTTTCTATTTTTCTTTGAAATATTCACACAACATGTGCCCAAGGGGTAGCTTTAAGGCCAAAAAAATTTCATAGCTTTTGACTACATGGTTAAAAAGTTCTTACATGATATGAAGTTTTCTTTGATCTTTGGGCAAATTGGGTAAGTCAAAAAAATTCTGAAAAAATTACCTTTTTGAGAAAAAAAATTTGATATTGGTTTCCAAGATTTATTTGTACATACTGAATCATTCCATTTTGAGTAATGCGATGGAAGTTATAAGAAGTTTTAGTTTGTGAGTAGTTATGGAATCTCTATGCTAAAATAAACTTTGAAGTCCTTTTATTTAACATAATTTTCAATAATTTTGAAAAAAAATAGAAAAATACTAGATATAGATTGTTTATTACAACATTACAACGGTTGGGATTGGTATTATTCAATTCCATAAATAAATTCTTAACAATTTAGTGTTTAAAAATCTCTTACTATTTACAAATTTTTCAAGCACGTAGCCAACTTGCCTTGAAGAATGAATACCAAATTTTTGAAAAAAAAAGCATTTTTGACACATGTAATCGTAGGATCTTGTAGCATGCTGACTTCAGAACATGTGGAAAAACGTCAGAAATTTCCACCTCATAGGTTGCAAGATATAAACATTTTTTTGCAAGATAAGCATAAATGGACTACCCATTTACAAAATAGCATATTAGGCCATAACTTTTTAATCATATTTTCAAATGTCATGAAAATTAGTGTACATGAAAGATATTCTTTGTCTCCACCTTCTATTAAATTTGGGTCAAAAAATGAAGATCTCCAGTCACACGTGCTTGCCCAAAATTGCTATGTGGCCAAAAAATGCATGTTGGTCCTTCAGGGGGTTAATAAAGATGCAAATAGTTTCATCTCCCCAACTATTATCCTAGCTATTATGGCAAATTTTGCAACATAACATTACTAACATGATGTTTAACCCCTAAAGGACCGAGGCCTTTATTATGTGAAAAAATCTCAAAACTGCCATTTCTATAGCAAAGAGTAAAAAAATTTGGAAATTAAAAAAAAAAAATCTAACCATAGGATCTTACACCTAACTAGTTTGAGGATGTGTGGAAAAAGTTTTAGAACTTTTGGACCAACAAAGTGCAAGAGATCTGCATTTAAAGTGAAAAAAAAAATTGCAATACATTGCTAGACTAGATTATTTGACTTTGAACCTTCTTAACTTTTATTTTTTGCTCTACAAAGTTTTAGAGCTTTAAATCTTTACGGTGGAGAACCACCATTTTGGACATTTTTTCATACAAATGTGGCCTTTTGAAATGCAGCTGCCCGGATTTTTGCAGGGCTCAAAAAAAGATTTTTGTCACTTAAACGCAGATATCTTGCAATCCACATGGTGAAAAAATCTGAATTTTTTCCACATCTTCCCAAAGTATTTTGATACAAAATCCTATGGTTACTTTTGTCCAAAAATGTTTTTTTTCTAAAATTTGGTACTTGCACTAGAAATGGCAGTTTTGGAGCGTTTTTGGTGAAAGCATAGTCAATGACCTTTAGGGGTTAAAGATTTCCATAGGTTACCCAAGTTGAAATCAATGSACTAATTTTGTCAAAAAAATAAATGAATTTGGATGAGTTTGTAGTAGAAATGAGACCAAAAGTAGGATGGTGGAAATAGGTAGATGGGGGAGATGGGCTAGTGTACCTTAGTAGGCAATCAAGGTGCACATGATTTAGTAGTTTGTATGGTTATGTCGGTGTGTAACAACGTTGAGTTAGCAAGAGACTGATAATTTGGAATTCACTATGCTTTGTAAACCTTGAATTTCAATAGTTTTATTAATAAAGGAAAATAATCTATTATTGCTATGAAATCATTTATGAATTCATAAAATTGTGAAATAATGATGATGAATTTTTTTGTTTATTGTGTTATGTTGCATTGTTATTATGTTAGTTCTTGCAGGCCTATCAATTTTTTTGATAACATTGTTCGGAAATGACTCAACTTACTTTGGATTATACATGTGCTTGAATTGTTRAATTACAAATTTATAAAAGTAAAGATTAAGAGATCAAGGATGTATAGAAATATTGCAAAAAATATTGGCAATTGGATTTGTGGATTATAGCAACTTTGCATGATCACATTCCTTTTGTAAATTCAAAATGAAACATCTTTTTAGGATGAAGACTTACAAAAACATAATGAATGTAGTTTTTTTTAAATAGATCAGAATTTCAAACATGTGCATTCTTTCTTAGATTTTAACACAAAGGAAGAAAAAATGTCAAAATTGCTAGTTTTGGGTGTATTGACCAAAATTGAAAATTAAAATTTTATTTTACAAAATTGCAGTAAGTCACTATGCCATTATGTAGAAATGCCATGTCATCCCATTTAATTGCATAAATTATAAGATTATAACATTCAAAGGTTTAAGGGAAAAAAAATTATTGACCATTCTAAACTAAGACAGTAGACCGACACCCTTCTTGGAATATATTTTTCTACAAAAAAATGAGGATTTACACCATTCATTAGTATTTCCCATTAAATATTCTCTTGCGAAATTTTGGAAGCAAATAAATCACCTAGTAGTATAAGGAGGTCAACGACAATGTAATGACAATACATTAGCCATTTTTTTAATAATTATTTTTGTATTGGTGATTTATTTTTTTCAAATCCAAATGGTGAATGCATAGAACAAATCTTTTGAATACATGGAAACAATTTCAAAACAATTGACTACATAGATTGTGAGATTATATCGTTTAAAGTTAGAAGAAAACATTTTTTTCAAAAGTGCCCAACATATTTAACAAAGTTTGACTCCTCTAGAAAGTGTGATTTTTGAACTAAACTTGATTGCTTTTACAATTGTATATTGTATTATGTTAGTTACATACATGCCAAATTTCAAAAGTAGATGAGGGTTTAGCAAAAGATTTTCAAACTACCTAAACTAGCTTTAGCGCATGTACCAAAAATATAATCACATCATTTCTTGAAATCCAAATTAGTATTGAAGTGAGGGTAATTGTTTGTTAGAAATCAAAGTTCCAAATGAAAAAATATTGAGAGCCAAATGACTTAAATCCCTCTCACTCTCTATATACACCATCTGTAGTAGAAACATCATGGTCTACATAGATTTCAAAAACATGCCCTCAAAGACCTACAACTACTCAAATTGGTCATGTGGTGTCTTCTCATAGGTATTCCACTTGTCTATGCCACCCATGTTTCTACTAGTGATATGTAAATATGTATTTTTTTTTTACCAAAATCTATGAATTATTTTTTGTTAAAATTTTATTGTTAAATTTCAAACAAAAATTGCTTACAAACCTTCCCACATATGTTGAAATTCCATAAAATTCGACTATGCATGAGATATTGAAATTTTGAATGCAATTGTGTAAAGTCATAAAAATATTTATAATTGCAACAACCTATCCAAAGTAGCGAATCATCTACTATGGTCTACTTGAAATTTTAGGGGTTTACCTTAGAGTTTCAAATTCCAAAAATGGCTTTTATAGGATTTCAAGCAAGCTTCTCTGATGTCAAATTTTAGTGCAAGTTTTGAATTCTTTTGAAGGTAACAAAATGTAGTAGTTTTTTGACAATGTAATTTTTATTTCAATCAATATTGGGGAGAAAAAGCTATGCCTCCTAGGCTCCTACGCACAAATAATTGTAGTTTGGGCAACCAAAAAATGGAGAAAATTAAAAGAAATTAAAAAACTCATATAGTCTCATAGATTATATTGATTTCTATGTAGAAAGATTTGACTCATTCTATTTGGATTAGTAATTTAAAAGTTATTAAAAGTTGTATTTTGGAGGAAATCAGAGCATTTTTCTGAAAATATATAGCATGTAAGATTTTTTCTTGAATTCAATTTTGATTTTTTTTTTAAGACAAAGAGTTCCTAATAGAATGTTGATTAATTACTTGCTACAATAGTCTCAGCATTAGAATTGACATGTTTTCATTCTACTCTAGAACTATCAATTATTTGATTTCTCATTCCATTCTCTATCTACTTCAACTTAGTAAATATTTAATGAATTCATATCAATTTTTTTAATCCTAAGTTTCAAAAAAATTCAGGGAGGAAAGTTTTTGAATAGAAGGAGTTTACCTTTATTTTTTGTTTTAAGTCAAACATACCTTCACCCTTGAACTATAAAAGATTAATAAAACTAGATTGCTTTTCACACACTGAATTGTAGCTCTAGTGCTAGATATGCAAAGATTTTTTTTTCAATTGTAGCTCTTTGCACTAGAAATGGCAATTTTGGATTGGTTTTGAACCTTCAAGGAATAACTCCAAAAGGACTAGGGTGCTTTTCAAAAGAAGTGATCAAAACTACTATGCACTCATAGGAGGCAACCACACAAATCTGCCATTTAAAAATTTAATCCTCCAAATAAGTGGATATGAGTATGGAGACATGTACAAGTACACGTACGATATGAATAGGGTACAAATATGATACATGATATGGATACGGATACTGTACAATATAGACACGATACGGGACATATTCCATATTGTTTGCAAGTCACATTGAACAATTCAAATTATAAGACGAGGAGACTAGCAATTACAAAAAAATTGGTGGGGGGGGGGGCAATGACTAGTTTCTAATAGGGGCTCTTTTGGGTGCATAGTGGAGGGGGTCAAATTTGCATCTTCCCTCACTATGCATCCAAAAGAGCCCCTTCCCCCCTTACTACTATGTTTTATTCAGTTGACCAAAATTAAGAATTAAACTCAATTTTTTGAATTTCAATTGTACAAAAGTGCATCAAATACTCTGTTTTTGGCTTAACCTACTCTACTATGGTACACAAGGTCAGGTTCAAAGATTTTTTTTAGATACAATGATACACATTACTAAAGCAATTTAAGAAATCTATAAATTCTTATCCTACACCAACTCTAAATTTTACTTCCTCAAGAATGCCATACTCTATTCTTGGCTTCACCTACTCTTATATGGTATACAAGGTCAGGTTCAAAGATTTTTAGATACAATGATACACATTACTAAAGCAATTCTAGAAATCTATAAATTCATATCCTACACCAACTCTAAATTTTACTTTCTAAAGAATGCCAGAACATAAAGAAGACCACATCTAGACCACATTATTCCACCCTATATCCATGCTCATGTAATATTGTCAAGAACTATACTTGCAATGCAAAATTATGTCCACATATTTCATGTGTCCACACCCTACCAATCCAAATCCAACCTCCAATTGAGAACACAAAATACAATTCACATACTACAATGACGCCTCAAATTTGAAGTAGTCAACACAAAAATCAATAAATATCAATTTGTCATACAAGRTTTTGAATGCACTACTACTATGCATGCCCCCTCTATTAACACTCTATCTACAATAGAYGATGTATTATATTACAAAGGCAATGTGCCTGAGGCATTGCACTTATTAGCATATGTKAACACTTTACATGATAAACTCATACTGCTTACTGCAACAATCATGTACAACTCAACCCCTAAAAGACGAAGTGTCGGTTCAATGCACACAAGAAATCTTGGGTAGATTCCTATAAAGTCATTTTTGGTCGGATGTTCATGAAATTTGGGTACAATATGTAACTAAGTACTCTCTTCCCGAAAATCTAATTTTTTTTTTCCGATCGGATGCCCGGATTAAAATTTATGCTCCCTTGAACTTTGCGGGCAGCTCCGACAGTGTTAGGCAGCATGTGCAAAACTCTTCCTATGATTTTGAAATTCAGCAATTATGTAGCTTACATGATACTAGACGCAAATGTGAAAAAAAAATTAACCATGTTTAGTGTAAAAATCTCATTCTAGAAGAAGTTAAAGTTTCTAGGCCACGTTGGGTAAGGTTGAAAAAATCTTTTTCACCTAACTTCAAACATTACAATCTTGTAATCCATGTGGTCAAAGTTTCTGAATTTTTTTCACACATTCCTAGAAAAGCCTAGTACAAATTTGTATGGTTGATTTTTGAAGGAAAAAAAAAAAAAAAAAAAAAAAAAATTATGCTCCCCTAAAAGAAGTATTTTTTGACAATTTCTGCCCAAAATATGCCTTGGTCCTTCAGGGTTAAACAACGTAACCATAAAATACTCCACACAGGTTTGGATTACATAAATGGAAATTGAAAAACAACACCAATAAGGTAGACTGCTCTTAAAGCGACCATTTAAGGGCTGGTCTGCTTTTTCGTAGGTTTTCATGTGCAACAATATTTTTAGCTCATTTTTCAGAGAAAGAAAAAAGGATGAGGAACTTRGCACAAGTGGTTTCATATTTTTTCAAGCATTTTTGAATTAAATATGAATTTTCAAAGATTTGAGGCATAGGCACCTATTTGTGACCATAGGTCTTCCAAAATCTGTCCACTTGCAACTTGTAAAGAGATGGGAGGAAATGAAAGACAATGATTGGCTCTTGCAATAGAAAAGAATTTTTTCTTGATTCATTTAATGGTGAATATGGTTCATTTAAGGATCACCTCATATCCACTCTACAACTATTTATAGGGTCGGTTTCAAGGAGATGGTCGCTTTAAGAGCAGTCTACCTTACCCACACAAGTTGTACCCCCTAATGTGAAATACCACATCAAATTAAATTTATTGTAATCCTAATTCTTTGAATAAACTAATGAATGCACGACACCCTCTTCTTAAAAAATCAGCACASCCAATAGCATTGTTCCCTTCAGTTTAGTTAGCAAAGAGCCTCCTTCCCAATGCATGTATGTCGTCTTGAGAGGGACCCAAGCTGAATTGACTCTAAATTTGCTCCCACCTCAATCTAGTCAATTTTTTTTTTTCTCTTTCTTCAGCAAAATGGAATGCTAAAATCCCCTACACGGAGGGGTTAACCCTTAAAGGACAAACCTATAACCACTCTTCAAGCCTCCTTGCTCATCACTCAATTCGTTGCCATTTTTGACCTAGATTTGTATGAAAAAAATTATATTTATTTTTTAGATATGAAATCACATGTCTTCTCCACTCCCAAAAAATTTGAGATTTTTCTGAGAAAATTTGCTTGTAGTGAGAATTTTTGAAGAGAAAGTGAAGGAAAAATCACGTAAAATAGAAAATTATTCCAGAAAATCTGAAATTTTTATCATGTGTGTATATTACAGTGGCAAACATCATGGTGCAAAATCATTTCCCGTGTACTTCTATAATTATAATTCAGTAGACATTGAAAATACATCCAAATTGCAAATTGCAATAAAATATTCAATATTATGAATTTTTCCAAAACTCAAACTAGAGTAGAGGACCTTCATTTCATTAGATGGGCTCAAACTCAAAGAATATAATTTTTGTGTAGAAATTTCACATTCAAAGCAAGGAGCAAAATACACTAAAATGACAAATTTTGCCATCTCGGTTTTTTAATTACTTCTCAACTACATAAAAATAAACACTAGTTAGAATAAAAACTCAATTGGATACTCTTCCTAATTCAAGGGCATTTAAAAAAAGTGGATGAAAAAGCCATTGTTAAGGTCTTCAAATGACCTTGGACTGGCGTTGGTAATAGTGTAGGGTTAATTGAGTTATTTGTAAAGTCCCCCCCCACACTTTGGGCATGACTTTTTTTGAAGTTGAGAAGGCAACTATAGTTGAAGCGTCAAACTTTTTTGCAAGATACTTATGTCACACGACTTCAAAAGTGGGGACTAAACTTTTTTAGGCACCATTTTGATGGAAAAATAAGTTTCATACCCACTTTTATTTCGACTTTTTTAACTCAACAGGCTTTTTCACATAACTCATGGATTTAAAACCCGGTTTAGTGTACTTTACGAATAACTCAAATATTTGACTCTAATTTGACACTAGCTACACTAATTAGTAGCAGTAGTATAAACATGTCCATCATGTGGGACTGCAACTACAACAGCATCAGCAAGGGTAGGATGAATGGATGATCAGTACAACAGGGCGGGACCGAAATGGGCGACGGAAGCCTCTCACCTGCTTATTCAATGTGGATTGCTTCTCCCATTCTATTCAGTACCCCTGCAGGATCAACGTTTATCCTTCCAGCAAAAGGACTAAATAATGTCTTCATCAAGGACCACCCAAGCCATGGAAAACCAGATGCTTCACTAAGCTAGGGATTCATTTCTTTCAAAATACAATTCAATAATAAAAAACTGGTGATCGTTAACCACTCCCAGGAAATCGCCTGTTCATTTCCTAGGAGGGTTCTGCTGGGAAATCAGCCGTAATGTCCGATTCCACCCTCAAAACTCATTCAAGTTTGTTCATTTCCTAACAAGAGCATTTAATTAACCCCTAAAAGACCAAGTGTTCGTTCAACGTACGCAAGAAATCTTGGGTAGGTTCTTGTGAAGTCATTTTTGGTCGGATGTTCATGAGAATTGGACAAAATGTGTAATAATGTACCTTCTTCCCGAAAATCTAATGTTTTTTTTTATCGGATGCCCGGATCAAAAGTTATGTTGCCCTGAACTTTGCAGGCAGCTCCAGGCAGCGTGTGCAAAACTCTCCCTATGATTTTGAAATTTGATGTGTATGTAGCTTACRTGGTACAAGATGCAAATGTCAAAAAAAATAACCATGTGCAGTGTAAAAATCTCATTCTAGGAGTAAACGTTTCCAAGCCCTGTCAAGCAAGGTTGGAAAAAATCTTTTTCACCTAACTTCAAGCGTTATAATCTTTCAATCTGCTTGGTCAAAGTTTTTGAAATTTTTTCCACACATTCCCATAGAAGTCTAGTACAAATTTGTACGGTTAAATCTTGAAAAAGAACTTTCTTTTATCATTTTTTTCTTGCTGCCCTAAAAAGTGGCAATTTTTGACAATTTCTGCCCAATATATGCCTTGGTCCTTTCGGGGTTAATGTCAACAAGGCCAATAATTTGTCAATCCTTTGGTGGTAAGCACTTAAGTGCCATTGAGCACATAGAAAAGTGATTRTGGGTTGTTTACAAGACGTTTATTGCTCCACTCTATGAGCGGTTTTGTAATTTCAGATTAGACCACTTCAAAAATTCACAAAAATTACAATTTTAAATCAGAAAATTATAATTCCACTTGCGTTTGATTTGTGGAACAAGTGCATTGTGAGTAAGTGGCTGGTACAGCCACTTTTGAGTGCATTGTGACACTTTTGTCACAATGTACTCAAAATCCAATTTATTTTTATGTAATAAACCCCTCAACCCCCCCTCCCCCCCTCCCCCCCCCAAATACTTCATTAAATTTTTTTTGAACACCCCCCTCCCTCTCTTTATAATTTTTAGGAAGCAGGAACTGCTCCAAACAATATGGGACATGTTTCCCAATATCCGTATTCGTACATGTATTTGTATTTGTATTTGCATCTGTATATGTATTTGTATTCGTACCATATTTGTATCGTATCTGTATTTGTATTTGTATCGTATCTGTGTTCGAGATCGTGTCCAAGATCAACGGTTGTGGTGGGGGGTTTGTAATTTTTTTTAAATAAAAAATCAATAGCTTTGGTTATTTACGAGGGAGGGAGGGGGGAAACTAATACCTAAATGATTGGCAGCCTCTTTTCACTGGATAGTGGAACAAGTGCACAACTCTTGTTTGTGTACTAGGGTTCAATGACCTCCCCTATTGCATCAAATGCTGTCTATGTCCGCTCTACCTTTCAATGGCTTTCACCATCGTGGAGATTTGCTGGTTAGGGTTTCAATTCTTGGGAACAAGTACTTCAGTCGCCCGGGGTCTTCAACTAAATTGTTGGGTGCTGTGTACAAGACGGACAGTACTACAAGGCTCAATTATCATTGTTCTTTGGACATAGGCTTGGGGTTAGGAGGAATAAGTGTACAGTCTTGATTTCAGTTGGTGACTGAAAAATAGCATTGAATTTTTAAATTAAATTTTTTTAACAATTTTGATCCACTTTCAAGCCCATGTTGACTGCAATTAACTTGTGGGTGATAGTAGGACGCATCTATAGAATTCTTAACCTCACACCTAATCAAAAAAATTCCAAGTGAAAACTTCAAAAACTAAAGTTCTTGTGGACTTTTTAAGGTGGGAGGTTCTTAAAACAGTCAAGCTCCAAAACTGCCCACCTCTTCAAATGTACGGTAATTGTACATGATGGTTTTGGGTAGCCTTTAGCTATGTGCAAACAATGTACATTTAAGGAGGTGGGCGGTTATAGTGCCCTATGTCATTCCAACTTCAAAAATTCATAATGAATTCCACATAGCTCCCACAAATATGAAACAAGTTGAATAAGATGCCAACTCCATTTGTCTTTCAAGGAAAATTTATTGAAAAAGATTTCAAGAGGTCTCACGTCGACAAAATTCAACACCAACCCTTAAATGTTTGATTAATGGACCTCCTACCTTACCACTAGTAGAAATATGGTCTGCATTGACAAGGAAAATAACCACAAGAAGAGCCTTGGCTAGCTTATTTTTGCACGGATAATATTTTCTATCTATGCAAATCATATTTCAAAGTCACGTGCACTTTCAAGAAAATGTACTTGTTTCATATACCTCGCAAGATCTTAGCAGCTAGGATCTCAAAATTACAAAAATACTCTGCATATTTTATTCATTAGTAGTTTTTTTTTTTCTAAATTAAAAAAAAAATTAAGCTTTTTCCACAGAAGCAAAAAAAATATTTTCATTGCATATAAAGCATCTGCAATTTMTAGGGTGTCAAATTCACTCATTTGCAAAGGAGAGCTACGATTTAAATTGTTATATAGGAGATTGAGAGTTTGTCTTCTATAAGTATGCCTACATGTGGAGGGGCTGTTATTTGGCCATGAGATTTTCAAGGTCTACACAACTCATCCAATAGCATTATTTTTGTTCAAAAATATTGAAATTTCAGTAAAATAAAGGACTTCAAAGTTTTTTTTGGTGTAGGGATTTCATAGCTGCCCGCAAACTAAAAAGCCTCATAACTTTCATCTCAACTATTGAAATGCAATGATTCAAAGCTTTTTGAGTACATATAAATCTGAAGAACAAATTTCAAATTTTTATTTCTTAGAAAAGTGAGTTGAGAAACAAACAACATATTATGCAATAACTTTTGACTTATATTTCCGAATGTTGTGAAATTTGTGCATATGAAAGATATTCCTCGTCCCTCCATTCTATAAAAATTTCAGTCCAAAATATGCAAATCTCCAATCAAACGTACCTACCCAAAATTTTTATGTTGCCAAAAAAGGCATGTTGGTCCTTTAGGGGTTAAAGCATTTTCTCATGGGCTTGTCCCTAGGTAGGCCCAAAGGCCAAGGAGATTTGACCCCTTGCTCAGTCACTCTAAAAAAAACCTGAAATTTTTTGTTTCCCACTCATGATAGAATTTTCAAATTTTGATTTCATATTTGCAATGAAAGGCCCTAAATTACCTATTGTAGAAGAGATGTACTCCCTCACTCCCACTAAAAGCTTCCCAAATTCTTCTTGCAAAGACTATAAATCTGCCTGATTAGGAATGTTTAGTGGGACCGAAGGTGTATAAAGTAAATTAACCCCTAAAGGACCATTAGTCCCTTGGGAGGACAAGGTAGATTTTGGGCATGTACCTACAGTCTCAATTTTTGTCCTGATTTGTTGAAACTTTTATTGAAGATAGAAGAACTAATTAGTTTCATGAGAATATAGTTTATTTTTCAATCAATACATGGGATCAAAAGTTATGCCCAAAACAACTCAACACATGGAAGAGGGGGTAGCAAAAAAAAGTTTCAAAAATTTGAATTTAAAAAAAAAAAAAATCCTCATAGTTTGTATTTTTGTCTACATGGAAAGCATTGATTCATTACACTTGGATTTGTTATGAGAAAGTTATGGACAATCTTGTTTTTTTGGGCAATTGGAGCATTTTCTAGAAAAATAACTTGTAGGATTCATTTCTAAATACAATTTTCACAATTTTAAGAAGAAAAAAAGTTCCACATGGTTTAGTTTGAATGCTAGAACAATCCCACCATTGGGGTTAATGCATTTTAATTCCACCTTAGAAATTTCAATAAAGTAGATTTCCTTTGATCTTGTACCTACTTCTACTTAACAATTTTTTAAAGAATGAAAATTATGTTTTAAAAAAAAAAAATTCCCCCTAGATTCTCAACACAATTTTCCACCATAAAGATTCAAAGCTCAAAACTCAGTAGTGCAAATAAACAAAGTGAAGAAGTCAAAGTCAAATAATCTAGTCTAACAATGTGTTCCAAAACTTGTTTTTTTCACTTTAAACAAAGATATCTTGCAATTTGTAGGTCCATAATCCTCAAATTTTTTCTACACATCTTCATACTAGTTAGACGTAAGATCCTACTGTTAGATGTGCAAAAGGAACAATTTCCAAATTTTTTTTAGTCTTAAACTTAATTTGAAAATTTTTACCAAATTTCCAAATTTTTTCAACCTTGGTCCTTTAGAGGTTAATGAAGCCCCAAATAGGGAACTCTAAATTTTTACTTGCACCCTTGGAATAACTTGGAGTGACTAAGCGAGGGGGACCACCGTCCCCGAGTCCTCAGGTAGTCATGGCCTCCCAGGATTCCATGTCCCCAATAACACTCCAACATTCCCTTCAGCTTCAACTGAATCGAATCATCCTTTCTATTACGTCCACCAATTGCGGGACACCCTCGCTGTCATTGTTGATGGACTGGAATGGACCCTGCCCGGCCCGGGATTTGGAAGAACAAAGAATGATAATGATAATAATAATAATAAAAATCATGTAAATAGTTTTAATATACTCTGTTTTGCCAAGTCTTCAGTTCGAACTGAGTAAATTGTATTCAAATTCCGAAGATAACCCTAGCCCTTGAAGGACGTTTTGCAGCCTTTGGATGACAAAAAACTCATCTACTGAGTGGATACTCGCCAATTTTCATCCGTTCGTTTTGTGAAAGTGACCGCACATATGTCAATCATCATGTGAAGTCAAATTTAGTGTCTTTAATTGCTTCTATATTTTTAGGTAGGCCTAATACTATGAAGATAGTAAAGATTTTTACATGAAAGTGTTTTGTGCCACACTGCCCTTCTCGCAATTTTTGAATGGGTAGCATCATGTATTGGTTTGTACAATTTTTCCAAAGTTAAACATGTAAGGGAATAGTGTTTTTCCCCTCGGTCAAGCACTACATATTGCACCCGGCCTCTCCCCACGGTGATAGGTCCATCCTTTAAGGGCTAGAAGGGCCAGGGCTAGTGGACCCGCTTGCTCGGCCACTAGGTAAAACCTTGAATATTTTTTATTTTCCACGCATGAGAGAATTTGCAAGTTTGAATTCATGTTTGCAATCGCAGGCTCCAAATTAGTCAGGAGGGTTGAATACAGTAAATCAATTGGGCTCAAAATAGGTGGGATTTTATTTTAATTGCACCCCTGTAATTACTTGGAGTGGCCAAGCAGGGGAGCCAATCCACACCGGCCCCTAGAAGGGCCTAAATTCCCTTTGCGGCTATACATTGTATTGTGAATACGATAGTATTTTATCAAAAAAACATTGACCAAACACTTTTGCATACAAAATAAATTAATGATCATGATAGTACATAAATAAAAATGTATAAAAATGTATATGTTAAACCACAATTGAAGATTTATAAAGCTAAACACGGGTTGTATAAAAGAACCCAAGGTCCTTCTAGGGTTAAAATGGTTACCGTATTTGGGAGAAGCCGGGACTGGAATGAAATTTAACTGAGGTGGCTGATTTGCCGGGTGCACTATCGCCTAACTATTCTTGTTTCAATTTTGTATAGGTTGGACCGCCTATACATGATCACTTCATCAATTTAAATTATGCGGGAGATGGTGAGCAGTTTAGGGCAATGGAAATTTTTCTATAGGAAGATAGAAAATATTGGAATGCAAAGTTTTGGTCCCAAAATTGAAATTGTTATGCCAATTTTGGAAGCCTAAAAGTGTTCCAAACCAATCACCAACATCTACAGTCTTGCAATTTTGATCATTCAAGAACAACTTTCTCGTTCACTACTTCCTACTTTCTTGCTCATTAATTCCCACATACTGTGTCATGACCTTGGAAAAGGTGGAAAAAACACATTCCAGACTTTGGTCAGAAATTAGTTCTAGCCTTAAATGGAAATAATTGCACCCTACAAATTGTGTATGACTCCATAATCAAGAATGGGTGATCCAACTTTAGCTACTAGGAATTGTGAGCTTCAAGGAAATGTTGAAGCTACTTACATACGTGTGTAATTTTAGATGAAACATGTATAGTAGATTATGGAAGAAGTAGAATTTATTTATGGCCGTTCATTCGATAATCCAAAATGTTATTAACCTCCTATAGACTAGACTAGGTGTTCGTGTTTTGAACAACAAATGAATGCCAACAGATCCTAGGGTCATTGTGAGAAACATCATGCGTTTTTTGTAGAGTTTTATACAATTCTCATGATTTTTTGGAGAATACTTTATAATTAGATTTTTTTTTAAAAGTAAAAATAATATTTTTTTAAAATCCCTTTGATAGGTGCATGCCCGCTTAGTGTGGGAATAGACCACAAATATTTTAGCTCTACATAATTAATTTTGGATACTCCCTATTACTACCCCCTCCCTTAAATTGCAAAGTTTGACAAATTAGCTAAAACTGAATTTAAATATAATTTTTTATTTGATTTGATTAAAAAAACATCTCCAATTAAAACTTCAAGTTAACCCCTAAATGCCCAAACTGAGTTTTTTTGTGAACATAGCGATTATGGACAGCTCACTACAAATGAAGTTTTTATTTGATTTTCTTCTAAAATTTCACACATGTGCCCGATGAGTAGCTTTATGGCCCAACAATTTTCATATCTATTGGCTAGATGGTGAAAATGTTATTGCATGAAATGTGATTTTCATTGGTCGGCCGGCACTCCAGGTAGCTCAAAAAACTTCTTTAAAAATCACTTTTTTTAAGATTAAAAATTTGAAATTGATTCTCTAGATTTATATATTTGTGGGAAGCTTTTAATCATTCCATTCTGATTAATGAGATGAAAGTTATGAGGAGTTTTAGATTGCGGGTGGGTATGAAGGACATACTAGAAAGCAAATGTGCACCTCTAAGGTAGGAGGTCCTAAAATGGAGCACGTTCTAAAACCAATCAGGCTCAATAGGTACATTTTGCACTTTTCAATGAACAAGCAGTCTACATTTGAGCATGTGGTCGGTTTTAGAACCCATTGAAATGCACTTTTCTACAACTTCAAAAGTTCATAACTAATTCCACAAAGCTCCAAAAAATATGAAACGACTTGGGTTAGATGCCAATTCCACTTGTCTTTCAAGGATCATATATTGAAAATGATTTCAAGCAGTTTCACCTTGCCAAAATTGAGCTTCAGCCCTTAGATGGGTGCTTTGTGGACCTCCTACCTTAATACATGAGGGAGAAATTTTGAAAGGGCTGTAAATGAAAGTCCCTACCTTATTGTAATCAATATTATTTTGCTTGTTTTTTTGTGATTAAAGAATTGATTTTTAACAGTAAGAAAATCCTCACAGTCTACATATCAAGTGTTGTAAACAATGAGGGCATTTCATAGTAAAAACTATTTTGCAAAAATGAAGACATGTCTTACCGAAACTAAAATGCAATTTCTTTTAATCTATTCTCTAAAATTTAAAATTTTAGAAAAGTTATAGGTTTTATGTAGTTCAATAAAACCAGAAATAAAGCATTATCTCCATTAGCATTGATAGTAAGTGAGGTCTATAGCAAACGTATTTGCATTTCAAGTTTTTCATTATATTTATTCACCTTTTCGTAAATATTTTGTTTCTAAAAAATATTTAGAAAAATAAATATTTAAATCTTTTCATAGGTTTTTAACTCGATTGTTTTATTCTATACCAAATTGCAAGCTCAAGTTATAAGACATACATACAATTTTAGGAAAATTTCGAAAGATAGAACTAAAACCTTTAAAAGGCAAGAAATATATATTTTTAAGTTTATACCTTATATTTATTTATAATAAAGAAAATTTAATTGCAATTCTTTGTCTTAGATTTTAAAAGACATAGTCTAAAATAATTTAAGATTTTTATCTTAAAAAAAATTAGCATTGCTCTTGGAAAGAGTCTACAAGAGCAATTTTGAGCCTCAAAACATTCAAACAAATTTAGGAATTAATGAAACCATATTCAATGTAATATTATACATAAATAGCTTGCTACATGTGAATATTGAAAGCTTACAAAGATGAAGTTAAATTTCAACCCCTAAAGAACAAACAGTCCCTTTGAGGGACTGAAAGAGTTTGGGTAGGTACCTATAGTCTTGTGAATTAAATTTTTTTTTGAAGATAGAAAAATTTGTCATCTTTTCAAAAATATAATTTTTTTGAAATGGCGTCTCAAAACAAAAGTTATTTTCATGTAAAAACAACTTGTATTATTTATTTTTGAATGCAATTTTCACAATTTAAAAAAAAATTGACAAATAAGGTTAAGTTTGCTTGTAAAAAGCAATCTTGTCATTGAGATTATTGTGTTTCAATTCCATCTTAGAGCTATTATTGACTCAATTTCTTGCTCAATCTTGGACCTACTTCTACTCGACAATTTTATAAAGAATAAAAATCAAGTGTATTTTTTAGAATTTTAAGTCAATTATTCAACGTAACTTTCTTCTAATCAAAGTATTTAGAGCAAATTTTTTCCGACAATGACGGTCAAAGTCATCTGAAATTGTATGCCAGCATTTAGAATTTTTTTCCAACTTTGATTGCTAATATCTTCTAATATGTATAGTCAAATTTGATGGACTCTTACGACATGATCTAAAACAAGAGAAGTGCAAGATCCTGTGGTTAGATTTTAAACCTTTTCATTCCTATTTCTTCAATGAATGCACTAGAAGTTGCAAACTTGAATTGCAAGACAAGAGGTTGCTCCTATTTGTGCTTGCCATGTACTTGAGGTTGCCCTACACCCGTAGTCGCTCACACCCGCATGCACCCCTTTTACTATGCCACATGGGTGCCATATGGCATCCTTGTGGCGCATAGGTAGGGTAGAGTTTATTTTGAAAACTCAAAGGTAAATTTCACTTTATTAAATGGACAAGGCGGTCCACTAGACGTGTTGGACGTTGTGATCATTGTGATGTCAAATTGTCATGGCAAACAACCATGTGCCATAAATATTGCAAAAATGATTGAATGAACATAAAAGTTAGAAGTAAACTTCTTATAGCAATAAAAAATGTACTTGAATATTTTTTATTTTTTCAAAATTTATTCAACGGGTGAGATTGAATTTCAAATGTATGTCATGCATATGGTTTTAATTTTTTTTTAATTACTATTGAATACCTTTCTTGAAGAGTTACATTGTGAAATTAGTTAGGCTAGCTCTCCTAATAGAAATACCCCTTTTTGGGAGAAGGATTCCCAAAATCATGTTCCAAGTGTGTTTTATATTGGCCTAAAGTTTTCTATATCCAGGTTGAATTAGTTTGAATTATAAGTGTTTTTATAGTTCTAGCTTTGATATTCTTTCTTTACTCTTACTCGGTAGCTATGGTCATTTTAAAACAGGGTTGCTATTCTGTGAGCCTGTGAGCGTGAGCTTGTGAGCTTGTGAGCGTACAATTTATAAGAGATTTAATTTAAAAAATTTAGTGAAAAATTATAATTTTTAGTAAATTTTAACGAGCTATAATTATGGACCTATTACCGTGGACCTATCACCGTGGTCCCTTGAACAACCTTGATGAGAAATTTATTGGACTTTGCTAGATTTTTAAAAGAAAAAAAATTGATAGTAACTTAGGATTTGTTTAAAATTAAATGAGGTCATTTCAATGGGAATATGGGATTTAGATTTTTTTGATAAATTATCTCTTGTTGCTTTTCTCCCCTCAGCGCCGCGGGGAGCCCCAGGCCGCGACCAAAGATTTTTTTATTTTTATTTTTATTTGGTCGCGGCCTGGGGTTCCCGCCGGCGCCGACGGGAGAAAAGCAACAAGAGGGTCATGATTAAATTTTTTTTAATCTCAATGAAGCAATCTCATTTGATTTCAAACAAATCTTAAGTAATTATCAATTTTTTTCTTAAAATCTGATAAGGAGCACATCAAAATAGTAAGTGCTTGATCTTCCTCTCGGCGCCAAGAGGTCCCAAGCAACAAGGGAGTGATCAACCAAACGACCATCAAATCAAGATAAAAGAATTGAATTCCTTGGGAGGGCCTATAAGAGGATCTACATTGCTATAGGACAATGATCAACCAATATTCTATGTAAACTTATTTCCGTCTCCATTCATCTTTCACATCAATTAAGTTCTTCATTTTTGTAATGTATACTTCTAATATTCTATAAGGACATTACTAAAAATAAGAATTTTAACGAGGATTATACTTAACCACGGTAATAGATCCACGGTAATAGGTCCATAGTAATAGGTACTAAATTGTCAAGTGAATTTTTTAATTTAAAAAAAAATATGGAAGTCTCATTTTCTAGCATAAATTAGAGCATGTTTGATGTTGGGTGAGCATTAGGAAAATTTGTATACAAATGGCTGTTTCAAATTCAGCCGCCGGGGGGGGGAGGGGAGGAGGGGGCGGCAGTGTCTGCTGTGCAAATACCAAAGAAATAAAAAATAAATAAAATTTCTCAAAATTAAAAAAAATGTTTTTTAAATGTCAATACGACGTCGCATTAGTAGTGCCGTGTCGGTTTCAGAAAAAATAAATTTGAAAAAACATTGAGAAAAAACCTAAAAGAAAACCAAAAAAATCTCAAATTGCACCACTGCCAAAAAAACTCGTGGCCTTCCGTAGGGTTTAGATTTTTCCTAATGCAACAATCCATCTCATTAGGAGGAAAATCAGGCCTCCATAAGGCCCCGAGATCCATCACTACCCAAAAAAAAACAAAAAAAAACTTAGGATTGCTGATATGTATAGAGTTTTTAATTTTTTTGTACTCCATCTTCATCATTTTGCATGTCATAAAGATAGAGTACAAAAAAAAAAAATTTTGCTGACTACTGCAGATTGCTGCTGACTGTTGCAGTTTGAAAATTTCAGCTGATTTGGGCAGATTTGGATTGATTTTAGTTTAACAAAGTGAAGGGGCCTTTTGGAGGCCTCATTTCTCTCCTAATGCTATTCTCTCCATACCAAGTCACCAATAGCACAAGGAAGTCACAATGAGAAGGCAAATTTGTAGGGATTGGTTTATTAAAATTGATTTCCAAGAGTCATATTGGGATAATTGAAACTTGTTTCTAGTGTAGGCCATGGTGGTCCTCTTTGGTATTCTACAACCTCTTTTTGGTCTTTTTTCTAAACCGGATTTTTGGCAAATATTGAATGGTATAAGCTTTGAGAGACTCATAAGTGCTCAAAGCAGTGGAAAGGAGTTGAAGTAGTAGAGTGAAGTAGTAGAGTAAATTGTTTCAACGAAAAGATAGCAATGAACCAAGCTCATCTAGGGTCCAAGCAAAAAAGGAAAGAAGGGCAAAAGCGATTTTTCTTCATCAAATGCAATTAACCATTAAGGTTCAATGGGAAGGCTCAGATCAAACAAATCTAATTCAAAGGAGATTGACATGGAATCGCCAAATTATTCACTATATGGTGGATGAGACCTTGCATTTAGTATTGAACCTTGGATCACTAGTTACAAGTTGTGCTGCCATTTGCATTTCTCCTTTTTCCAAGACTCATTGGATCATTTGAGGTTTATTCTGGGCAAAATATGCAAGTCCCCTTGAAGTTCATGGCGATGAATCTTCAATTTTTTCCTATCCTAATTTTATATCTGATAGTTCATTGCTCATGCGTAATTGTAGTAATAAGGTTGTGTAAAATTACAAAAATTATCTATAAAACTATAAATACACTCACATGGGCCCATTCCAACAAAAAATTGCCACATTTTAATGGTTTTGAGTTACTAACTGTGTGCTACTTTCACATATGTGATTGTCCAAAAATTGCCATTCTAGCACCACTTTAAATAACAAGAGCAATTTCTTGAAATCACACACTCAATGTCGAGGTTTGAGTGTGTGATTTCAAGTTGCACTTGGGATGACCTTTGATTGGCTAGGTTTCTCTCCGAAGACAATATACAGTAAACCATCATTTTTTAGAGTGTTTGATTTTGAAAAATTACCCAAGGTGGAGATTTTTCCCTAATCAATTGTTTTTTCTAGCTATAAAAAGATAACTTGACAAACTATGTGAAAAAAAAAAGTAAAAAGTAAAAACATAATTTATTGATATCTGGGCATTTTAGGGGTTAAGCAATTTCCGACCCGGGCAGCCTACCCACCCCCAAGCCGAAGTCAATCCCGAGGCGAAGCCGAGTCAAAACTCCGAGCCAGGCCGTGAGCCAGGCAGTTCCTAATAAGCTCCGACKCAAGCGGAGTGGCGAGGTCAGGCCCCTGGAGCGAGCGAGCGGGATCGCTGGCGCAAGGTTAGCCGCGCGCGTCGCGGGCGCTGGTGGTCGCCTGCTCATGGTCGTGGGCTCAGGATGCCGGCCGCGCACCATCGTCGCCACGATGAGAGGAGCGCCAGTCAGGGTTCAGTCAGTCCTCGTTGCACTCGCCCTCCATCATCCCGCGGCGGGCCACGCCCTCGCCGTCCCGTTCGGCCGGTTCTCTAGCACTATATATGCCCCCGGCGTCCTGCCCTCCCTCCTTAAGTTATCCYGCTCACTAACTGCTTCGAGTCTTCTCCCTTGGGACGATCGCTTGCGCACTCCTCCTCTGCCACTCTGCCACTATGTATCTTGCCGCAGTCCGCACTTCGCTGGTTTCGCAGAGTCAGTCAGTCAGTGCGGTCGAAGATGCGAATGAATGGGCACTAAGCTAGTACGTGCTGATCGATCGAGAATTGCGATCGAAGGTTCATTGCTAGATGTAGGGATGCGTGTTTGCTAGTTGACGATCGCTTCTGCGAAATCGCAGTCGTCGGGGTCAATTCCAGTTTCGGTGTCTGTACGTGGCGTTGGTGACATGCGTTGCTTCCGATCCGCGGTGCAAGCTTGGCGTGGTAAGTTAGCTAGCAATGGAGGGTGTCGTTGGAGGTCTAGCGGGTCATCAGCTGACGGTTGTAAGGTCGTATGATATGATGGTCCAGAATTCTGTGTATAATATGACTCTTTCTTGGTCGGCGAGCTAGTCGAACCAGTCAGCGGCTTAGTCCGTGACCAGTACTGAATTAGTGCCGACTGGGGTGGTACACTTCCTGGKCGCCACTAGCTCTAGCCCTGGTAAGTGTTAAGTTAATGCAAGTGGTGGCTTTCTTTCTGGAAACAGAAAAACACATCCTTCTGACACCACTTCGTTTCTCGTCAGACGCCTCGGGCTTCGCGTTTCCTGTCACGAACTTGGTGCTTTTCCGCCAGCTGGAAGGTCTGGRAGGCAAGCAATTGCCTGGGGGAACTTCACCTTAACTTGTGTGACTCCCTGACAATTCCAGGGATATGTCACACGTCACTCGATCGTTGGACTGGCATGGCATGGAGGTCCCGTCGAGATCATGACTTGATCTGTACGCKACTTCCTGCAGTGTTGCTTTTGGGTTGGTTTGGCCTCCTATCTCGCATTAAGCGAGGTCATTTCATCACATTAGTGTTTCTAGAAAGAAGCTAACAGTGACTGACACTTGACACTAGCCTAGCTTAAGAGCCTGGTGTGGCTAGGTGCACAGAAAGCATGGGTGCGGAGTTTTGGTGGCGATCGGAGGAGCTGTAAATTTTGCTGTGAGGAATGCCGCGTGGACCGAAGCTGTGCATGTACTCCACCTCGAGGTGGTCGACATTTGCAAGCTTCGGACCAGGCTTCATTCCCCTCAGCWCATTTACATTTGGCATACTACTGAGTCCTCATTTCAACGCTACGAAACAGTGAAAGGGCTTAAATCGACCTTCAACTTGAAGCTACACTGGCCGTTTCGATACAGCACTTGAGGTTTCTTGCGCATGTATGAGTGTATCTGTGTGAAGGTATGTGATTCTAAGCACAATGTTCACAATTTCTTTATTTAGCCCTGCTGGTTTAGTCCTGCTTTGTGTTAGCTAAGCGGTGATGGTTTTGATTGATAGTCTTTTTTGCAGTATTTGTGTTTGAATGTTATGTAGTGGCGAAGGTTAACAACTAATGGTCGTCAGGTGAATGCAGTAGACTTTTCTTGCTGGTCGAGACTCGAGAACCGTACCCTCTTGAGATCGAACTCTATTTCTGGCTTGTGGGTCCAGTTGTGCTGTAATGTGCTGTGGCTAATTATACCTTACCTTCTGTGGTCCCAACTTTTCACGGGGACAAGTGTGCTGCAGTCCGTGCTGGTGCGTGAAGAGTGCAGATTTTTTATTTTTTTATTTCAGTGTTTTAGAGAAGGTCACAAAAACGAGGTTTGAGTGCACGTTGGTTGCTTGAGGGAGCTGCTCTCCCTTGTTCTACTTGCGTATGCAGATTAGGTTACCACTGAAAGCTCTTGTTAATATTCTAAAGGATCGTGTTTCACGTCCAACTCAGGCACTGGGTGAGTGGACATTGTAACGTGAAACTTGTTGAAAGCTCTGTGTGCTGTTTTCTGGAACTTCTTCGATCTTTTCAAGCATTTGGGGAGCTTTGCGTTCCTTTGCATATCGTCTACGGCTCGTGGTCACTAAACTGGACTGTCTGACAGCAACTAGATACAAGCTAGAGACCCTAACTATTTACGTAGTGATTATTATCAGGGCCTTTGGCCATGCTGAAGTAGTTCAGCTTCTAATTTTTTCAACGGTGGTGCTTAGTAATCGAGTGATACATGGATAACTCAATGTGTACTGCTTTAGTTCTCCACGACAGAACATTATGTTTGGAAAACACAATCAGTAATGGTAAGCTTACACTATTCCATGGATTATCCTGCCATGCATGACGTTGCTTTCTGTACATTCTGTTTTTGGTCTTATCTGTTTTTGTTTCCTTTTTGTGGTGCTGCAGACTGAAATGATCACCCATCCCTTAAGTTCTCAATGATGATTTGAAATCTGTCACCTTGGTAAGGTTGTGTACAAGCTCTCTATTGGCTTGGTTTGTTCTGGGAAAGATCACTCAGATTATGGTCTCTGTTCCAGAACTGCCATCATGTTTTTCTTCAGGTACTGTTTAGTAAACGCCTTTGAGTGCTTGATTAGAGCTCTTATTTTCCAGTGAAGTTCATAAAACAATCTGTCATTCTCTTGTTTCGCGTTTGGAGGACAGGTACTTTGCAGATCGCATCCAAAGAATGCCAGAGTAGAACATCATTCTCTGTCCAATGGGAGTATGGGACTATACCTATACGCCCTTTGAACGACAGGTACATGGACTTTTTCTACGTAGCTCCATTTCTTCGTTGATGTGTGGTCAGCTTCACTCTTCAGTTGCCTTCGAGTTGCTTACTTAAAAGTTTACATCCAATTATGGAACAGGTTATTTTGATTTATTTCTCAGTTAGTCCCATAATCCATAGGTTATGAGAATACTCATGCACTCACATCGCCCCACCCTGACATCTTTAATCTGACTGCCTTGGATCCTGAAAAAGATGACATGTACAGTTTGATTGTTTAACCTTAAAAACCTTAAAAACTGTTTAATTTCGCATTCAATGAAATCTTGTGTGACAAGTTTGCAAAGATGAAGTCCTGTTACATGTTTCTTCAGAGAAAGCCATGTTAAAAGAAGTATAGCTGAATGTAATCAGTACCCTTGTTTGCATGCCCCTCATCGACCAAAAAAGAAAAATCTAATGTCTAATCAGTCCAAGTAAAAATTTTAGTTTTAATTTAGTGTTTGTTTGTCCCTTGGTGTATGGTTGCAATTAAATTAATGACATCCGTTTTTTTCCTTCTAAAACAGTAACTTAAAAAAAAGAAGCTGGCGTTTCCAAGTGCTCCCTAGGCGTAAGCACGCACTAAACTAAGCCGTTTCCCCCAAACACAAGTCGTCGTCAATCCGTAATGAAGTCCTGCCCGCTGCGTGGGTTCCCTTTTGCGTCTTGCAACAGGCAAGGCAGCTTTCTCATTAAATGCTGCCCCATCAGTATTCAGTAGTCCTCTCCCCCCTGCACTTGAGCTGACTGAGATACTGTCGTTCTGGGCGACCTCTGAGTGGAAGACCCGTTCTCGGGAAGGGGAGCCAGCTAGCCTGTGTGTCAGATAGGTGGCCTGGAGATCGACTTCCAAGGCCAGCCGGCCGGCCGGAGATCGAACTGGTGGTGTACGTCACGAGCTCCGCTCAGCTCCTGCCTGCCTGCCTCCTGCATGGAACCCAAAACTCGATCGCGCCCTTGGCCCTTTCTCCTCATCGCTTCTCCCTGTCGGTAGAGAGGGCCGGGATACCGTTGCAACCATCTCGAATCTCGACACCAGTGGTGTTATCTCTCCGTCAGTTCCAGCTCTTTAATTCACTTGCACTGCCACTTTGACCAGGCACCTACAATTGAAGCCCCTCGGGACTCTGTAGACCGTGTAGGCTAGGCTAGCTAGCGAGCCAGGATCGATTGCACAGGCGATCAGTCAGGACTCGGTAAAATTAAACTACTGTAGCTTGCTAAGAGGGCACTCCATTATACGTTTCCGGGTCGCCGTAGCTCTTTGTTGACTCGCTTCCCTACGCCTGGCCTGGCCTCGCTCCGCTCGAGCCATTGATTAATTGTAGTGCTGCAATTCCCATTTTCTGGAGATGCACGGAATTTTCGGCAGTGATTCGGGGTTCATTGTGGACTAAATAATATTGTTGTCTGCTCGCTGGAAGACTTGCAACATTCTTACGTTCAGTTTTTGCTATCCAGGTTAATTGTATACATKTGGGGATAAAATTTGGCTCCCTGCTAGCTCTACACTGTAGTGTTCTACTTAGTGTTATGTGGCGTTTTCAGTCCCTGACTTGAAGGAAAGTATCTTGTTTGATTCCAGTATCGGAAGTTGGGGTTAAAAAAATCATGCTCTTAAACGTTATATTCTGAGTTGTAATGACTAGTGACAGTAGTGTGTCATGTACGTATGTACGTACTCTGTTCTAGTCAGTAAATGTCGATTGATGTGATTTTCGAGAGTGAGCCTGTTTGTGAAGTTGACGTTCACGTTCAAAATATCAGCAGGTTGCATTATTTGTAGGACCAGTTATGGTTTAGAAAGAATATGGAGGCAATAAGTGGGCTGTTCCAGATGGTTGCAGCACGTCTAATTACTTGCTGCTCAAGGCAATGCACTGCACCTGGACTTGACATATGTATCTAGGTAAAATCTGCCTTGACTGGCATTTCCTGGAATCATTCAACGGGAACCGACCACTATTGCCCATCTGTTGAGTTCATATGTCGGTGCTGAAACGGGATCCTTTTTCAGTTATGTGAATTATGTATAATTCGAGGAATGGATGCTGTTTAGTGTTTTACATTGAATTTTCTGCGCTCTGATTGCTTGACACAAGTGTCACGTACCGGACGATGAGTCTCTAGTGAATGAGTTTGTTTCTCAGTCTCTGGGAACTGCACCTAAGCCAAGCCTTGCCAGGTGACAATTTGATTAATTAATTAATATTTGTTATTTAAGTGTGAGACAGTATGTTACATTTCAGAGGATCGACTAGTTCATCCGACTCGGACATCCTTCCAAGGTGTCAAATTCGAGAACTATTAAGTTAATTAATTTGCAAGGTGAACTGTAGTATTAATGGCAAGGCTCCACTACAGAAGTCAAATGGGAGGTTGTTAACGTACTTGTGAACTCATTTGAGATTTTGAGGCAGCCGCCCGGACAAACAATGGTCGGTACTGCACTACTGCTCTTACTACAAGTCCAAGATCGAACTTCAAAACTCTTAATAAATTAAACTATTGCTGCACATGCAAACTGGTTCCACATGCAAAGCTTTAGCGACTTTTGCAATAATTTTTAAAGCATAATTAAGCTAGTGCTCTTGAAGCTAGTGCACTATTCTAGATTTGAAGCTATGGTGTCGCGCTATCAACTGCAAACACAAATTTTCAGCCTGCAGACAGACATTCTCTTCAAGTACGTACATGGTGTCTGACGTTATGGGGAATCCGTGGACACAGAAAGTATTTTGTTAGAATTTTGCACGTTCATGCACCTGTAATTATCAGAATGGATTGAAAGAGCAAGCGAGCTACAAACGGGCGATCCCAAGAATCTTCAAGAACAGAGCCTGAAGACGACGTGGTGCCCACCCAACGAATATCCGGCTGTCCACTCTTTAATTAATTGTACATGATGCATGCTGCACGATGGATCGATTGAAGCAGTTGGGCCGGTCGTATATCTTTTAAACAAATTTCTCGTGTGTGACAGCAATCTTTGTCTGCCCCAATCTTCAAAGAAGAAACTCTGATCTGTTCTAAAACGATGTCCTGTCGGACCGGTTTAATTGTCTGTGTAAGTTGGTGGTTAATTCCAAAGCCTTCTGGAAGCAGCATCAAGTTGCATCGATCGCATCTGGCTAGCTTTTGGCACCAAAAAAAAATGTGCAGATTACGACGGTCACGGAGGAAATGTGGAATAGTGATGGATCGAAAACAGTGAGCTTGCCGGCCTTGAATTGCGAACTCTTGTCGTACCCTTATTAATCTTTTAATCTGAACTCTTGAATCTTAATTAATTCCTGGCAGGGGTCTCAACTCTCAACTTTTTCACCAGGGTGACAGGGTGACGTGACAGCGAGATTATGTCTGGTTCCGGGATTACCGCTAGTTCTGGGTTCATTAACAGGGTGTTACCAAGAGGGAAAAAGTTAGTCCACTGTTTTCAGCTTTGATTTCCCTCATTATTCCCTGTTCCAGTGCAAAGTCATCTGAGAAATATCTGCTAAATTCGCAACTTCCGATATGTGAAAACCGMGAATTATCTGATAATTATTCACAACTTCTGAAGTTTTGATATATGTTCACAAAAACATTTAATAAACTTCTGATGCATATTTTCGTAAGAGAAACCTAAATAATCTCTCTCTATGTGTGTAACATGGGTTGATTACATGGCCTAGCTATACTTTGAATGTGTGACAAGTATGCTAGTTCGTGAGGCAATTGTGCCCTGGATGTTGCAAAATTATATTTTTATAGAATGCAATTTTGTAAGGCGATCACTATATATTAAGTATTAACTATTAAGGATGTCATGCGAGCTTTGGGTCAACGGATGCGCACTGTAGAAATGTTTAGTAAACCTGCAATGAGAGTGCCATTAATTAATCTGAGTTACGGTACGTGTCTATTTTGGAACAGACACAGGCGATCATCAATTTGAGTTACGTACCAGAATGTGCATTCATTTTTTGTGACAAAGATAAGTGAATAAATTGTACAACTTTGAGATGCAGACGGATATTTAAGATGACGTAAGTACTGCTGATTCAAAGCTATGGTGAATATTGGAAAGATAAGGTCTCCGGCTGTTTCATCTGGTTCGACCTGTTTCTATTGATTCTGTTCATAGATGCCAAGTGAAATTAGTGAATTAATGGGAGTGGAATGTTAGCTCATGACCAGATTCCAATTTTTCAGTATTTTAAATAATGAATTTGAAAAACCTAATAAAAGGTGTTGAAATTGATGTCGTCTTCTTGTTTCATGGTGAATTTCATTAAAATGGCGGCATTGCACAAGTTTGGCACTTTTCATAGTTTAGATTGCGTGGTTTGATATCTGTATGAATTCTAGATGGATGAAATCTATACTTATCCTAGTAAGAGGGTTTGAAATCTATACCAATCTTAGATGTCACTTTTAAAATGGTATATGGAATATGGAATATTTCCATCAAAATGAAATTCATCATCTTTCTTGGTTCCAAGATTTAACTTCTTTACTACCACTACTAGAATAAGGGGGTCAGGGGGAGGGGGTTGCAACGTTTTTTTAGCAACGTTTGTGGTGCTTCTAGGAATATCCGAATAAAGCAATATTTGCCTCAACAAAAGCAACATTTGGGTCATTGCAAGAAACACGTGCCGTTTTGTGTAAACTTTTGCCACAATACTCATGATTTTTTGGGAGTACTATAAAATTAGAATTCAAAAATATATATATATATAAAAAATATGTTTAATGTATATACCTTTAAGAAGAAGGTGGGTGATTGCAACTTGCAAGAAACACTTGTCCTTTTTTTTGTCCCCTTGATCTTTACCAAGTAGTTTTTTGCTCATAACTTTTTCATATTTTGTTTTTTTGACTTCAAATTTGGATTGAAGGTGCACACAAAAGTTTTACATGTGTAATTTATTCAGTTATTTTAAAATTATTTTACTATTTTTAAATTCCCCCCAAGGGTGAATACAAGAAAGACCGGTCCTATTTTGCGTCACACTTGCAATGACAAAGTTGTCATGTGCTATAACTTTTGGAGCATGAATCCAATCAACTTGAAAATTTTATTGGAGATGTCTAACTTGATATTAATCAGATCCCTTATTTTTCAGAAATTTTAAAAAATCATTTTATATTTAAATTTTGATTTAGCTAATTTGTCACACTTTGCTGTTTAGGGGTTTCTAGTACCGGGGAGTATCCAAAATTAATGATCTAGAGACAAAAATTTTATGGTCTCTTCCCACACTAGGCATGCATGTATCTACCAAAAGGAATTTAAAAAAACATTATTTTATTTCTTCTATATAGGTGCAAACAGGGCTCCCTTGCGCTTGTACTTCTGAACAAACAAGATGGTTTTAAGATCATTCTTTTAGTGAAATCTCTTCACCATGAAGTCTTCCCAAATTGACAAATTTTAGTTTTAAAAAGAATTGTTTTCCCTATTTTTTAAAATTAAAAAATCAAAGTACCTATTTTCATGAGATTTTTCACTTTTCTAGTTCACCTACTTAGAAAATTTTTCTATACTTTTCCTTCTTAGGGTACCTTCTTCTTGAAGGAATATGCATTAAATAGATTTTTCTATTTTTTTTTCTAATTATACAGTACTCTCAAAAAAATCAGCAGTACTGTGCAAAACGCTACCAAAAACGGTCAGTCTTTCTTGCAATGACCTCCAATTGGATGTCTACCTTGGCCATTTGGGGGGATTTTAGTCTTTTAGTCCTATTTTTGACCCAAAAAAGAAAATTTTGAGCTGAAAATTGGCATGCATGGTCCTCTAGTATAGGTACACAAGTCCGAAAGAGATTTTTTGAAAATACTAAACTATCCAACTCCCACATGTGCTCAAAGTGCACTACCAAGGTACACTTGCACAGAACACAAAATATTTTTTTTGAAGATGAAATTTATTGGAGAAGAATCATCTTTAAATTAGGAAGAAAAAAAAAAGTTATTTTATTTTTTTGAATTTCTTTACTATTTTAAAAAAAAAAAAAAAAAAATGATCTATTTTCATTGTATTTTCCATTGTCCTTTTTTGTGCATAACTTCTAGAGGTAAATTTTCTTAGGTCTGAATTTTAAGAGACATAATATTCTCATTGCTCTTCAAATTATCCATATTTTGTTTCATTTAAAAAATTATTATTCCAAAAGTCACATGACCCATGAAAATAGGCCATTTTGAGACAAAAGGGGTAAGTGTTTCTTGCAACGACCCCTATACTCTTGGAAGGAAAAGCATAGAAAATTTTTCTAACTAGGTAAACTAGAAAGTGGAAAATCTCATGAAAATAGGTACTTTGACATTTCAATTTGTAAAAAGTAGGAAAATAATTTTTTTCAAAAATTAATAATTGGCCATTCGGGAAGAGTTGATGGTGATGAGATTTCACCAAAAAAATGGTCTTAGAACCATCATCAATGTTTTGAAATTGCTCACAATGGGAATGTTGTTTGCACTCATGTGGAGGACATAAAATAATAAATTTTTAGATTCTCTCTTGTATGTCGATGCTTTTCTACTATGTTAATAGACCATGAAAATTTCAGCTCCAAATCATTAAATTTAGTAACTCGTAACGTAGTGCAAACTTGTAAACCTCAAAGTGTGATAAATTGCGCACAATAGGAGCAGTACTCCCATTGTGCGCAGTTTCAAAACATTGATCATGGTTCTAAGACCATTTTTTGGTGAAATCTCATCACCATCAACTCTTCCTAAATGGCCAATTTTTCATTTTTGAAAAAATTCTTTTCCTATTTTTTACAAATTAAAATGTCAAAATACCTATTTTCATGAGATTTTGCACTTTTCTAGTTCACCTAGTTAGAAAATTTTCTATGCTTTTCCTTCCTAGGGTACCTTCTTCTTAAAGGTATATACATTAAATATATTTTTTATATTAAATTTTTTTTTTTTCTAATTTTAAAGTACTCCAAAAAAATCATGAGTACCGTGGCAAAAGTGTACACAAAACGGTAGCCGTGTTTCTTGCAATGATCCTTGTCTCTCTCCTACAGTTTTACAACAACTACTTCATTTAAACATGCAATGTATGCTATACTATATACAATAGAATAAATACAAAATGCGATAGTAGTATAAATATTATATGTAGTATAGTATATATATTAAATACAATGTATTGATGTTTCAATGATCCAAAAAATGAAATATCTAAATAGACAAACTTTTGGGAACAAATGTTCCCCCAAAAGAGAACAAGTAAAGTAGCATGAAAACTCAAGTTCACTTGTTCCCATATATGTATTTATGTAGCAAAAGTTCCAAAAAACACTAATAGAAAATTCAATTTTTTTTGTTGATTTGGTCATGTTGATCCGGTCAACATATTTATGTAAAAAAGAGACAGGATCAATGCAACCAAATCAACAAAAAAAACTGAATTTCTACTAGTGAAAGAAGGTACCAAGACATTGCTTCACTTGAACAACGTCTCTAGTTAAGCTTAAAACAATGTTTAGAAGTCCCTCCAAGATTACTTTTGTAGTATATTGAGCAATGTCTTAGGTGATGCATGGGGTATGTACTTCTAGTAGGTATACAATCATGCTATAAGATTGGAATTCTATAAGTTTAATCCTTAAAGGACCAGGCAAGGCACATTTTGGGAAGAAATTGTCAAAAACTGCCACATTTTAGGGTAGCAAGAAAAAAAATTAAAAACAAAGCTTATTTTTCAAAATTTAACCATAAAAATTTGTTTTCAGACTTCTTTAGTAATGTGTAGAATTTTCTTAGAAAATTTGACCGCACAGATTGAAAGATTATAATGTTTGAAGTTAGGTTAAATTTTTTTTTCCAACCTTGCCAAATAGGGCCTGCAAACTTTAACTCCTTCTAGAATGAGATTTTTACACTAAACATGGTTCTTTTTTGATATTTTCATCATGTATCATATAAGCTACATACTCACCAAATTTCAATATCATTGGAAGAGTTTTGCACATGCTGAACAAAGCTGCCTTAGTTGCCTGCAAAGCTGAGGGCATAATAACTTTGATCCAAGCACCCGATCGGAAAAAAAATTAGATTTTCAAAAAGGCGATACATTGTTACATATTATGTCCAAATTTCATGAACATATGACCAAAAATGACTTCGTAAGAACCTACCTGGGATTTCTTACGTATGTTGAATCGACACTTGGTCCTTTAGGGGATACGATTTGGAATTGTAGAATTACAATTCTAAAGCCCCAAATCGTTTTTTCATCAAAATACACTCAAAATTGTCATTTTTAATGGAAAGAGCAAAAATTTATTTTATTTTATTTTTTGCATGTTTGACCATACAAAATTGCACTAGACTAGTATTAGAATACATGAAAGAAATTTCAAAAGCTTTGAGAACACATATTGCAAAATATTTGCATTTAAAGTGAAGAAAATGGGTATTTTGATACTTTGCGTGACTATATTATAAGACTCTAAATCTTGGTATCTTAAAAATTTCGCACCACCAATATTGAATTTAAAAATTCTTATGTTGAAGAAATGAGTTGAAAGTGTTGGAAAGATACTTTAAAAAAAAAACTTTATTTTCATTCTTTAAAAAATTGTTAAGTATAAAGTAGGAGGTCCATTAGTCTATAAAGCACCTAATTAAGGGCTGAAGCTGAATTTTGGCAAGGTGAAACTGCTTCAAATAGTTTTCAATAAATTTTCCTTGAAAGACAAGTGGAATTGGCATCCAACTCAAGTCGTTTCATATTTTTTGGAGCTTTGTGGAATTAATTATGAATTTTTGAAGTTGCAGAATAGTGCATTTCAATGGGCTCTAAAACCAACCACCTCCTCAAATGTAGACTCCTTGTACATTGAAGACTGCAAAATGTACCTCCAGAGCCTGATTAGTTTTAGAGCATGCTCCATTTCAAGACCTCCTACCTTAGTAGTAGGAATAAGATTGAGTGAAAAAATAAATAATTGATAACTCTAAGATGGAATTGAAACACACTAATGCCAATGGTGAGATTGTTTTTGTAGACATACTAAACCTAGTAGAACTTGTTCTCTTATAAGTTTTACAAATTGAATTGAAAAAAAATGTAATACATTATTTTATGAAGAAGATGTAGCTATGATTACCCACAAATCAAGGAGATACATAACTTTTACATTACTAATCTATATGAGATGAATCAAACCTTTTATTAAGAAAAAAATATAATCCTTTAGAAATAAAATTAAAAAAAGTTTATTCCAAATTTTTGTGGATTTTTTATACCACATTGATTAGAATAAAAATCATATTCCTAATAAGTTGATAGGTCTCTTTTCTTAAGATTAAATTTCAATAAAATAAAGCAAAACTTGAGTCTGCAAGAGTCTACCTGAAATCCATTTTATAACCCACAGGAATAGTGGGATATTAAGGATTAACCTTGAAGCACTCTGATGTCGAGTTTCTGAACAATAAAGTGATAAATGGATTGAAGATCAATTTTATTTCTCATTACTACTTGTACAAAAGTCATTTTAAATCTACAGATACTTTATGAAACTGTTGTCCTATCTAATGGTTACATTTGGTGTTATTAGAGTATGTACATATTTATCTATAATTACAAATGTAAGAGTCTGTCACGCGGTTAACCAAGCCAAAATTGCATTGACTCTAGGTCAAAATTGGATTTGCAAAAATGAGGTAAAAAATTTAAAGAATACAAAAATTTCAAAAAATCACCACATGAAGAGGATTCCATTTCAAATCCATTCCAACAAAATTTATTCAAAAAAACATACACATTTTGCTTTGGTCCCCAACTACATTAGTAATTAATCATTAATGTCTCATTTTCATTCATCTTTTAACCTCCAAACATCCAAAGTCATCTCCACAATTGATGATTTGGGAAAAATCATCATAAACTAGTGTGCCTTGTGCCATTGCCACAGGCAAAATGAAAGTAAAAGTAATTTTCTAATTTTTGGATGCATCAAAAACTTTGAAATTCAATAACTTTCATCCTATAGGTCGAAACGCCACGAAACCAAGCCCACGCATCCCTCCTCACAGAGATCTTTCCAACGGTACCAAGCACGCAGGCACGCCACCGGGGATGCACGGTCCGGGAGATCTCAACGTAACAAACAAAACAAAACAAAACAAAACAAACAAACAAACAACATGATTTAAAAAAATGATGTTATTTAGAAGAATGTTTTGGATTTGATATAGAAATAGAAGCTGTAGACTTTGAGCTTTAAATACCATCAAATCATATGGTTAGATTCACCAATGCTATCACTAATATTTTTCTATAAATTTTGACATGGAAATTTCAAAACTCTTTTGAAATTCAATTACTCGTGTCATTTCATATCATACAAAAGAAAAACAATCCAAGTTGGTTCATATTTCAATCGAGAATAAAATGCTCACCAACACATTGTTGATAATCATAGAGTTCATTCTTCACTTGTTTGTTGATTTTTCATCAAATAACATACCACTATATTTTACTTTTGGATTGTCATGTGGAAACTTTGAATGCCATTGAATAATTTTATCAAATCTTCTTGGTTTGATGTTATTTCAAAGAAGAATCTTGAGTGAGTTGGTACATAGTGCAATTAGGAAAAATTCACACACTTGGTTGATTTAAATTAACTCTAATATCCTAACAACCATTTAAATCATTCTTCAATAGTCAAAACATCTAATAATAGTGACAGTGACAGGTTTGAATTCTTACACAAAATTCTGCAATTTTTTGTGCCACCACATATTGAAGATATTATTGTGAACTATGTAGTAGAATTGTGATTAATGTAGGCCTTTCTAACTTTTGTACTTAAATAAATAAAATGAAAAATTTGGAAACAAAGGTTCTAAAAGTTTTAAGAAGAAAAATTAACATTTTCCACAAAAACATGAACAAAAGATGTTCAATGTCAAAGTGAAATTCTCCACAAATGAAAATTTTCATGTTTTTATTTTAAGGAAACAACAAAAATAATTTTTCCATATTATGAACTACATTACAAAATGAAGCCTATTTTATGCATATCTATATGAATTATTAATTATTTCAAAATTAACTTTATACAACTCCAATATGCAACATCTATCCATAAATTTTTTCAATATCCCTCTTTTAAGAAATTTAAATTGGATTATTCAATCACAGCACACTAAATACATCTTACATTTCAATGTTGTTTCAACCCTAAATTGTAATAAGAATTCAATAATCACTTTCATGTTCCTTCGATGGATTGTAAATTTCAAGCTCAAACTCTACATCTCAAATTGCACTCCTCTAATTGTTCAAGTTCACAATGACTGAACTGAAAATTGTAGCCATAGCAATGTCATCAAACTCTTTTCTCATGTAGCTGGCACTTGTTTTCGTATCAAGAAAGACCTAATGGTTTGGTTTTCTATTACAAGCACAATTATCATACATACTCCTTTGTTTGTTACACATTTTAAAATACAGAATTTGAAACTCAATTGACTCTCAAATGAAGAATGKAGGTCTTTGACCAAGTTGAAACCAACAAAGACGACATCAACGGTCACATGAGTGAAAGATGGTGCATTTCAAAGTGCCAAATTTGTAACATTCAAAGACTATTACAGACTCCATGATCTGCAAAAGGCACAGAATTGGGTTTCAGAAGGACATCCAAAAAAGAGTCAATCTCCAGAAACTGTGCCAATTTAAATATCAAACATGGGCATTATCGATCTGATGTTCATACATCTATTCCTATGCATTTCTATCTTCAAATAGGTTGTATCGTTCAAAAAACGTATTCCAGACTTGCAAACTTAACTGCCTTCAATTATAAAGTGAAAACAAAAAAAGTGGGTTTTCATTGAACATTGAAAATTGTTGTTCAAACTCAAGGAGGTGGGCGACAATTTCCAGGTCGTTGAAGAATGCAAGTGCTCCACATGACAAGTTCTGTCCAACAATGAGAACCCCCAAAGATGAGCTCAGTGACTACTTGGAAACCCGCAAATGCCACCAATTTGTGACGCACTAGCATTGTGAAGAAAATTCTCCAGAATTAAAAGTTGCAAAATCTCATGGACTACAAGTTCGAAAAGCAGAAAATAATGCTCTCAATTTCATCATGAAAACCAGTCCAAGGATTTGTGAGAATGATAGTGCTGCGCTACGACCAAGAAGATGAACTTTGCAAAACCATTCCAGTAGTCCCCCGGACCAGTCGAGCTCTAATGTCAATAAACTCCCTCTACAAATTAATAGCTATGATGGACCCTCACATCACCAGCTATTTGCAAATCCGAATTTCACACATTCTTGAAGAATGCACACTGAAATAGAATTAGGATGCACTCATGAATGATCAAAATTCCACAGCCTGATTCATTAACGAAGAAACGTAGGTCAATTATCTCAATGCAGACAAGTTTTGTCATTGTCATTGTGGCAGCCACTGATGGACAAAGAAGAGTCTGAACATCGGCAGGAGTTTCGACTATGGGCCTTAACTGGGCATTAGGTAGGTGTCCATCAAGAATGCGCCCAGTCGCAGAGAGCTGAACCAGTAGCCAGTTGCAGTTCGTTTCCAAGTTCAGCATCTGAAGCCCTCGTCATGGAGTGCATCACATTTAGCAGTCACATTCAAATGTGAATACTCGGATGTTGCATTGCTAAATCCCAGCAGTAAATTCAAGCTTGGATGATTAGGGTTTTGCATTGCTGCAATCCAACAGTTGTGAATCAAACTTGGATTAGGGATTTGCAGTGCTCCAAAGCGACAGTTATTTCTATGCTTCCGTCAAGGCTCCGCATTGCTGCCAAACAGCGGTTATTTCTTGGTTTCGATTAGGGCTTGGCATTAATAAACAACAACCTGCAAATAATTCGAGGCTTCCGATCAGGAGTTCAATTGATAAAAAACAGCATCCATATTTGAAGCTTCTACAGCCAAAGTGTTCCGATTTCGTGTTTTGCTTGGGGTGGGGGCCGCGCGAACGCGAGCCCCCGCTGCCACAAATTATGACGCGTATGCCTCCCGTGGGAAGATACTTGAGCTCCCATGTCCGAAGTGCAATGGAGACAGTCGCCCTAGGCCATCCACCGTGATGATCATGGATAGACCCCGCCCAGGTAAGTGAGGAGAGCGGCGTCCTCCGGGGAACTTATACTCACTGGGCTCCTTCCATGACGGCAACCCATCTGGGATATATATATAGACACATGCAGAAGTTATATTAGTGACTTCGTTACCCCCTGCTGGTGCGTAGACACACGCACTTAAGAGTTTCGCACTACTGTAGTTTTTTGAGTGTTTTATTATGGAGGGAGTGGACCATCGGTGTACATTTCACAATGTGTGTGTGTGTGTGCAGCTGAACCTTCTGTGAATTAAACCTCGATTGGACCATGGATTTGCAAGGTCCAGGCAAAGCTTCTTCAGGAGAGTAAATGGCATGGGGGGATCATGTGGTAGCAACCGAATGAGAGCGTAACAATTGACATGATCGCCTTCCGATTCCTGTTCATGGAATCAAGAGTCTTCAAGGTAGATTCAAGGTTAGCAAGACTTGCTGTTTCAATTCCAGCCCACGACCTTCGCCAGCATTTCCGTTCTTTCCCACCGGGAATTTTAACACCGGGAAACTGCATATGAGACCCCTGTGATGGTCACGAAGCTCACATGGGGAATCAAGATTCCTTCAGGAAACTCTCCAGTTCTTGCATGCATTCCTGAGAAGCGAGTTACACACGGAGGTCTACCTGAGGTTCCCACTAACATTCCCGTGGTACGTGCTCAGAGCGATGTTGAAGACTGAGAAACCTGTTGGAATTAATTACTTCATCCCACCGCGAGAGATACTCACTTAGGCTGATCCATGAGTAATTGTATATCGTTTTATGCTCTCGTTTGGGTTCATTCTTCGGTTCTGTCTACGATGTTGATCCACAGAAGAAGAAGCCTTCATTTTTCTGGGATAGGCAGCGCACTTGCTGAGATCCGCGATGATGGATTGTGGACAGAAACAGACAGTTGCGAAGCTTTGCGATAGGTCACATGTTTTGAAGGAAATTGCGCAACAAGTAATAGTGGAGTTCTTGCCTAGTTACTATCTGTCGATCAATACTCCTAATTGGGCATGGAGACAGGAGGCAATTAGGCACCTAATTGGGCATGGAGACAAATTTACGGTTTTGTCAATGAGTTTGAAGGAAGGTGGACTTTCTTGTCCGGGCTGGGCAACAATGGTCATCTGAAGTCACAATGTTGGTGAGTTTGGAATTTAAGTGCTCTCTTCTAAAAAACTTCAGCGATTTTTGACAGTCAGTTGAATCTCAGACTTTACACGAGTCGTATGTACATTTTAGTGCTCTGAGGTTTCAGTTGGGAAATACAAGCTTGAGCCAAAATCTCATTCCACCGCACTAGAACATCACATTCTGCCACACTGCCAGATTAATATTCAAAACAAGGAATAATCATCGGGTTAAGAGGGCTCCAGAAGCTGCTGACAGAACACTACTAGGTAGTTGATCATGAGCTTCATTTCCTTTGAAAAGGTCAGTATCCATCCGTTAAAAGTTCAGCAGAAAAAAACAACTAACAAAAAACTTGTTCARTCAGGATCCCACCTTTCTCTTCTGGATTATTTCCAGCCCCACTCAAATAACTACACAAAGGCTTCAAGTACATTTCCTAAAGACATAATTATATATCATGGACAAAAGAAATTCCTGGGAATCAAGGTTGTTAGCCTGAAACAAGTTAAGTTAGGATGCTAATTAATCCTTTTGAATCGGCAGAAACTTACACCAATCAGTCGGGAGATACTGATTGAAGCTTTTATACAAGAAATTGCAAGAAATTAAACTCTTTTGAACAAACTCAGAGACAAGTGAATCTTTTGATAAACCTTTTCATTGAAAATGCATGTGCATCCGAGCGAGTCGTCCAGTTCACAAGGCAATGGTGATCAGTTTCGGGAAGAAGCTTAACTGCTCTGACAGACATCTGAGGCTTTCGATCTCAACCATAGAATGAAGTGGAAGCATCTGACAGTCTTGACAGCGTAAAAAATTCTAAAAACAAACCATACTGTAAATATGCAGCCTTCTCAAACCACAACTACAATAGGGGATCCGCATAAGTTGCCCTCATCCCCTAAGGCCTGCCTCGATTTTAGGTACAAAGAACCACAAGCAAACAGGGAGTACTTAAAAGTGATGTAGGAACGAATATCCGTACGTTAATAACTCGCTTGTCATTGTACTTTTCGGACATATGAGTAAATGTGAAAGTGCACATATTTGAGTCACTAAATAGAGGTCAAGATTATACTTAGCAACTATCGGTAATAGTATAATTTTTCATCTCCTATTTGAGAAATTGATGATGATGCAAATTCTATTGCTAGCATCGACGGCCTACGGGGAGAATTGAACCCAGTGAGAGGCTTGTACCTTGAAAATTGAAGAAAGTAAATAATGGTTTGAACAATGTTTGCAGGCACCATCAGATGTCAAGATTTTGATCAGTTGTCACAAGGCATGTGGAATCCTTTGCAGTTCGTTTGCAAATGTATGAGAAGGTGGGTCGATCTTCTCGGGTTGCTTATCCCAACATTGCTCAACATTTGAGCTTTCTCAAGAGGACATCAGTTCAGCAGATGGCAGCTTTGGTCGGAGCCCCTCAGTGTCAATTTCAATGCTTGCATGGGAGAAAATCTGGACTCTTAAGAGGGCCGCTAAGACGTGCCAAAAGGGACCCTGTTTTTTTTTTTTAGTTTTGCATGGACAAGAATTTTTCCCTTATTGATGTGGCCACCAAGTGTATCACTGTAGTAGAGCAACCAAATGTCAAAGCATTGGTAAACGAGCAGTTGTGTTCTATTGGAGGAAAGTTGTAGGAAACTGAAATACACTGTGTGACAGTCAAGATATTCACACAAGATTTACGTGTCCTTTATCTAGCTCACTAGGACTCTGGATATAGAGTGGCTTGTCAAAGGCTGGCAGCCTTAAGGAGAGTCGAAATTTTCTCCAATGTTTGGTCTATCCTTCAAGGTCTTCGAATGGAACTTGTCTTGTCAAAATCTGGTAGAATGTTATTGCGAAACTATAGGCATCTGCTGCCTGTCGGCTCATCATCTTCCACAACTTTGACTTCGTTTTTCCATGGAAACACTTCTGGTACCCTGCTAAGCCTCCGTCGTAAGGGTTTCATCCTGCTGGAATCCATGTCATGCGACACACCAAATTAAAGTCTGCGATCTTAACATCGATGGAGCCAGCATATATGCGTGGCCGGGAACCAAGTTATTGGCCAACTTCAAGCTAGTCTCGACGTGCTACTCCCTTCGAGTGCAGAAACGCTGTACCCAATGCAATTCTCCGCATGATATACGGCACTCTCTTCACGGCAACGTTGCTCCACAACCATGTTCCCTCGTACACATCGGCAGTGACCAGTACCTGTCCCAATTAGCCGCAATTAATAACTTCAGATTGGCGCGGTTGACCTCCACACAATCCGACCAAGGAGCAGCATTGCCGGAGTGTCATGTTCCTCATGTAAGCCATCGTCTTGTAATTGGTAATTGACCGTGAACCCGAACGATCGATGTCCCTGGTAGAGATTGATGCTCGTGGAACGTGGATAGAGATATATACGCTTGAAAGGTCTCAAGGCACTGGCATTCTCGGGTCTCGTGCTTGTGATAAGCGGTGAGGAGCTGAGAGACTTCAGCATGTGGCAGATCTTAATTAACGTTGGCCGAGCATTAGGATCTTGTTCCCAACAAGATTAATTCTGTAAGCCACCTCAAATCACCATCCATCTCGCCAGCTACTCAGCTAGGCAATTCCTGCCTAAGGACCCCTGTTGCAATCTGCTCCAGTAATGCACCTCGATCTTAAACCATGGAACTTGGGATAATATTTTCCGGTAACCAATTCATAGCACACCATTCCGAAGCTGTTGATCGACGTCAGCTTTCTTCGATAATACGTGTGCAGGCTGGATCTCGAGAGCTGGTCCGGCACCAACATCGGCTCCAGAGAACTCAAATCTGCATTGAACTCTCACTACTAGAATAAGGTACCCTGTGCATCACCCAGGATGTTACCCAATACACTAGAAAACTGAATGAGAAGGGGCTTCAAACATTGTTCTAAGCCTAACTGTGAATGTTGCTCAGGTGGAGCAACACTTTGGTACCTGCTCCGAACAACATTTGTCACATGTATGGGAACAAAAAACTTTCAGAGTGCACATTGTTGTGATTGGTCCTAATAAAGTAAAGTCAGGTAGTTGTACTTGTGAGTGCATGTCATTACTTGAACGATAACAATATTCTAAGTCTGCCAAATTAAGAACTTTTGCAGTTCTGCCGAATTAAGAACTTCTGACCTTCACAGCAATCAAGAATTGCAAATGACAGAAGTGCAATTACGAGCATGTTAATAATAATTCCCTTTAATAGTAAATTTGCTTTGACTAAAGTGATTAGGTCAATGCTCTAGTATGGCACTATGGCAGCTGTAGAATGGTCGTGGATAATATAGAAGACATGTGGCATCAAATAATTGGATTTAAATTTTATGTCCCACTAAAGAATAGCTAAAGTGATGGGTGCGTTGACAGGTGTCAGCGTCTTCTTTCAAAAATTTTGAAAATATATTATTCAAATATATTTTCAATTTTAAATAATAAGGTTTGAATGCCATGCAAAATAGCCACTTTACTTTCACATATTCCATTTGCAAGCAACATCACACGTCAATAACAAATCGCTGAAGTTGCGTGACAATTTTAATATCTTCTACATCTGTGATCTACAGCCTCAATCCACAACCATTGCAATTCCAACCAATAGTAATAAGTAAGTTTCAGTTTAAGTAGTGCCAACATGGCATTTGCAACCACAACATGTAATTGTAAGTTAACTTTCAAAGTACAGTATTATAGTTCCAATCTACATAGCGTCCTGAAAAAAGTGACTATGCTGACATTCAACTTCCACAATTCTCACAATCTATATCTATATCTATAATTAAAAGTTCCAAACATGGGGTTCCAAAAAAGGCCAAAAAAAGGAGATGTTCTACCTCACGAATGTAACCAACTTCACCCTTCAACTTCATAGATATGTATAGATATGTAGAACACATCAAACCTGGCTATCCACTTTGGATTTCGAAAACACAATCTTCTGCACAAAAACATTCATATCAAAAGAGCATGGGCCTGAGTCAACAAATGCCATATGCTTGACTCAACAAGACTAGCGGTAATAAATCTAATTTATACTCCAACTTGCAACATTCCCATAAGCCCAATTACTTATATGAAAACTAAAAAAATTAAACTAACAATTTGCACTATGCAATATTCTTACAAGCACAATTGAATGTAATAGTCAAACCATACCTGATAAAAGATTAATGGTTGGTAGGTGGCCACTCACTATTCCTCTGATTCTGGAGAAGAATTAAAACTGTCAGGGCTTGAATCCGAGGAAGTAGCAATTGTATCCGAGGTGGGAGATGCCTTGTGCAGATTGTGGTTTGCTGAATCTACATGGGGAGATTTGCAATTAAGGCTTCTTTCTTGGTCTGCACATGAATCCAAAGCTTCCTCAAAGGTTATCATCGTTTCTTTGAGAGATGACCACCCATTAAACTTGGCATACTCTAGCTCCTCATCAGTTGGGGGTCGCTTGTAGTAATCCACCTAAATAAAACAACAATAAACAAATTATGAAAATGTAGCCAAAATTCATAAATGAGTTAAGTCAACTAAGTCTATGAAAACACTTTCCCCTTAAATATATTTGTTTTCTTATAATCACTTGCCTTTGCCTCATTTTGACAAGTTTAGCAAACCAAACAATAACTAGAAAGAAAATYAATTGCATATCCATGAGAATTTCAGTCCAAATAAATCAATGACTCAGTCAGATTTCAAGGATTAAGACATAGTTCCTATGGTTTGTCAATTTCTTGTTCCATGTCTTATTGCCCCCTTTGCCTCATTTTGACAAGTTTAGCAAATCAAACAATAACTAGAAAGAAAATCAATTGCATATCCATGAGAATTTCAATCCAAATAAATCAATAACTCACTCAGATTTCAAGGATTAAGACATAGTTCCTATGGTTTGTCAATTTCTTGTTTCATGACTTATTGCCCATTTTCGGAGATGAAATTAATGATTATACAAGAAAGCTCACTGGCCTCATACTACATAGTGGATTCCACATCTATTGATGTAATTGATTTCTAGTGAACACAATACTACATGATGTATGAGGCAATCACATTTTTAATTACATATTTACATCTTCAAAATTCATTGAAAATGCATCCTAATTGAAATCACTATTGAAGCCAATTACATTGAAATAGAAATCTCACAAGAAGCCAATTCATAATRAACACCAAAGATTATAGCCATACATTATYATGCAAAGAAAGTTATTACAAAAATATTAATAGTGCAAGTAGAGATTAATTAAAATAWTTASCACATGACTTTTTTATACTTCATTTCTTTCCTAATCAATTAAAAATCCTTTGYAAAGATACAAAAGCTAAGAAAGAGGTTAGCATGAGAAGAAAACACATCAAAATCTTCACGGTGTGTAAATTAGACTTTRACCAACACATTCATCATAAACCCTGAAAATCTAAAAAAAAATATTCAAAAGGATGGTTGATATAGTACTTACAAAGCGATCATACAAGCCTTTCATTCCTCCAGGTCCATACCGGTGGGTGAATCCTTGTACCTTTATCCGCTGGTATGCGGCCTCTTTGCACAATTGTGCCTTCTTTTGCTTCACTATGTCCTTTGTAGATTCATAGATGAGTGTCCATGAACCTTGAGAGCATCCAGTAGGTTGAGATACTCGTTTAGGATTCTTTGATCTATCAAATTTTCTCTTCAGGCGGGTTCGACGTTCTCGAAGGTTGGCACCAATTGCATTGAGAACCTTCTTGGAATCCCAAGGACCTAGATAAATTTTACGCAGCTTCAATGTGAATCTAGCCTTCAACTCTGGGCATTGCTTGGGCATTGCTTGTTCCACTGTAAGTGCCATGGAAATTYGTACGATGCTTGCCCAAAGGCATACTTCCGCATGTGCTCCCAAAATTCACCAACTGGTGCTGCCAAGGAGTTCACTTCCAAAGGAGGAATACAGTCAAGTGCACCCCAATTACTCAATTCATTGTCAGCAGTGAAACTCGTGTCAGCAGTAAAATTCGTACAAGTTGATGATGGGATCCCACAAGACACGCCACTTGGTAAATATGAATCTTTTTTTTTTATGGGGATGCGGTTCAAGGACAGGAGGATTGGATGAGAACCTGACAAAGGCACTTGAAGGCGGCGGCACCAGATTTGCCTCCATTGGCTACAGAAGTCCAAGAGTCCCTGGAGACCTTGAAAGCACCTCCTTTTCTGCGATAGTAGCCTTGATTTTCTCTTTGAGCTCATGAGCTTGCTTCTTCCTTTGCTTCTTTCTATACTTTTTCTCGTCCCTATCAAGCTCTTGCAGCTTCTTTTCAAATTCCTTCTTGTCTATCGTTGTCCCTATGCCAGTGCACTGGGAGGACAGCAAGGTTGATTCTGAAGGGCATGAAGATGGCCCAACATCATGCCCTCTAGAACAAGGCGCTCTGACCTCCATAGTAGGCAATTCTTGTTCAACTTTAGTTGCTTGAAATCTTGGAAGCAGATTTTTTGAAGGTGGCATTGGATGACTCCTCATGAATGCCCTCCGCTCTTGAGGTGACAAAAAGGACAACAAATGCTCAACAACCTCCCTTGTGTAAGCCCCTGATGATAGAGACAAGTCGACCTTGCAATTTGGGCCTTCATCGTATGTTTCGGAATTCAACGTATTCTCAGGAGCAGCTTCAACACAAACTTCGTCATTGCTCCTTGGGGCTGCTTTGGAAATATCTGTCGTTAGCATTGTGTGGATAGGCACCAAAGGCATGGTAGAACTCACTCCTACACTAGTAACTAGTAACGCTAGTGGGATATTTCTGCCACTTTGAGGCACTTGTATTGCAGTACCAGTGGGCTCTTGTTCCCTCACCTCCACGGCAATTTTCTGAGTTTTTTTAATTGACAGGGGTCCTATATGTGAGCTTAAGGCTGCATCCTTGTTGGACGGTTGCGCTTCACTAGCGAAGTGCAACTGCGGTGCACATGTATTGGATCCAAAGTCTAAAATCTTCCTTCCTGTCACCAGTGGCTATAGAAAAAGGTCTTCTTGGTGTTGGTCTCTTTCTGCTCGGGAAGGTGTAACAAAACCATGATTGTCTGGCTGCAAGCCTTGCACATTGACTTGTTGCAGGGACGTTGAACCACGGAGTGCGGGAGCTGTCTTCAGGGTTTGTCTACTTTCCTRCGTTGTTAGTTTTGAAACGTTCATTACTACATTCAAATTCAATGACTCAGAAGTGACCTGCGAGAGGGGCTTCTTCTTCCGACTGCTGCTCTCTTCAGGACAAGGGTGCCGACCTAGAGCTGTTCCTGCCAACCCTCTCTTGTGTCCTCGTCCTTGGCGATCTGGTGCTTCAGGCATTTCTTCAGGTAGGGCATTTYCACGCTCGCGCTCTATGGTCTTCTTCCTCCTCATGAAATCAATCCTTTCATCAGCAATGACCGTAGCTCCAATTCGACGCTCATGATTCCATCAAGCTAGACACATCATGCACGTTCATCCCGCAACGTTCAATCCTGTTACTCAGAGCAGTCACCGCCGTCAGAAACAAGCAATGTCCACCTGCGGCTTCAACTAAGAGGAGCACAAATGAAGCGAAGAAATTAGGGAGATTGGCTTGAAGTTACTAAACTGGATCCAAGTGATGCAGATCAATCAAAATTTCAAACAATTACACGACAAAGAGCAAGGGAGATTGCCTGCTGAAGAGTAGGTCAGCACTTTGGAACTCAGTGAGATAGTGAAACCTAACCAGACAGTGCACAACGTTAACTTCATGAAGCGCCAAAAAAAAAAGGCGGCATTAATCAGAATTCATTCATCTAAGTTTGTTGTTATAGGGGAAGTGACGACTRCAAGTTAAAAAGAAAAGAAGAAAGGAACAGTCTGAATAAGTTCSGTTGATTTGAAGACATTCATCTGCATCCCATTTGAAGCATTTATTTTCTGTGAATGTATGCAGTCTGCAGGACAAGAGACGGAGAGGAAACAATTACCTCACAAGTGACAGCTATACCTGACCTCCTGAGATGTCAGCAAGTGCTTCCTCAGGTAGGTAGGATACCTGAGATGTCAGCAAGTGCTTCCTCAGGTAGGTAGGATAAGGAAAGTGACAGAAGAAAGAAAGTGACGGAAGAATGAAGGTGATTGAATAGGCTGGTGCTAGCTGAGCAGCCTAAATTCAGTTCCATGGCTACTGGTAGTAGTTCCAAAAGAAGTGGCGTTTTTGTAAGCAGCATTACTTTAATTGTGCCGCAACAGTGGTGAACAACGATTGTTCCTGGAGGAAAATCATCCAAAGTGTCGACCTGGGATTTCTCTAAGGCAAGAACAACCTTCGAATGCTTTGAAGTGCACTGKTACAAGATTTTTGACAAGGGCTAATTCCTGAGATATCAGGTAATTTCCACTAAGTCACATTCCTACTTATGATGATTTCATTCTTGCACTTCTTTATAGTTGACAYAGACATCATATAGTGAGCCATGAATTGACATGTTGGACATCAAATGTATTCATTATTTTGTAATAGATTAATTTGAAAGCATATGTTTGATATGAAATGCATAGTACTACATTCCTATCATTGCATTGTCAAGTACAGTAGGAGGTCCTATAATGGTGCATCTAAGAGTTGGGATTGAATTTTGGGAAGGTAAAACATCTTGAAATATTTTTCAATAAATTTTCCTTAAAAGACAAGTGAATTGACATCTCAACCAAATCATTTCTTAATTTTTGGAGCTTTGTGGAATTAGTTATAAAATTTTGAAGTTAAAGTGGCATAGGGCTTGAAAATGGAGCACCTTCTACAATGTACATAGTTTGTACATTGAAAAAGGCTATGAAAAAGTAACACATACGAATTGTATACATTCAAGAAGATGCTTTATTTCAGAGCTTGCWCAATTTYAGAACCTCTTACTTTATATAGCCAACTTTCCTTAATTGTYGTAGAAAATACTCATTATTTGTGGTCATTATGAACATTTGCATATGAATAATTGCAAAAACATAGTAGAAGTCTAAAGTGAATTTTATAAAAGACCAAGGGTAGTCTACATTTCCAAAATTGTGAAGATGTATTATAAAATGCCTACCTTGAAGAATAATTTTATGATGACATTGAAACTATAGTTWCAAAATAGGAATCATAGATCATTCATATGTTTACACAAACTACACAAATTAGTGAAATTAAGTTGTAACATGTGCACTAATTTCTCAACAGTAGACATTGTATAAGAATCTTCTAACTATTGTACAAGAATACACTACTTTTGAATTAGGTATTGTTCTAATTGAGACTCATGAACCTCCATGTGTACAAATAAAAATATTGAAGAAATATTTTCTTGACTTTGATGGCTTGTAAAGTAACTTTCTTGATGTTTGGCAACCTAATTGTTAAGGCAATCTAGTTTCACTATTTTGTGTACTACAAAAACAATATTTTGAGGGTGTGAATTGAAGTTAGAAAATAAAAATTCATTTTGAAATCAATTGTAGATAGAGTACTTGTGATTTCCACAAAATAATTAATTCTTTTAAGTACAAAATGTTAAGTTCTAACCATAGTGATTCTTGAAGATTTTCATTTTTTTTCTTGAAGATGTTTTAGAAGGGCCTTTTTCAAAATTGACAAGATTGCTTCTTRAGGCCAAACCCACCAACATCTATTGAATAATATAATATTCGGAAAGCAAAGTCTTTAAAATATATACCTTACAAATGTTAAAGAATAAAAACAAGRTTCTTCTTAAAAAATTATTGGTAGAAAAATTCATTTCTATGTGCTTGCTAAGCTTTTAGTTCATTCATTGCTTAAAATTTGAAATTGTGGTCCTCAAAAGGTTTAAATACATTCTTTTAATCTTCAATGGATGTAGAATGCCACCTAAACCGCCAAACTATTCTGCAGTTCGGAGGTCCAATATCGTAGAAGAGGTCAACAATGAAGAAGCTTCTACACCACACCGCCGCACGAATAGACGTAGGAGAGACTCTGGAAAACAAAGGTCTTCAGATTCGGGGAATGATGTACAATCCTATAATGTATGCCCTTGTACGAAATGTGCCATGAAACAGAAACAAACGGTGCGGTCCTCTTCAGTCATCGAACGTCATATTCAACAACACAAGATTTCGTCTGGCTTTGAGGTGACTTCTTTCATACTTTTCACCCAAMATTTGAGTTTTTGTTGTTCATYTCATTAATAATAATTGGTTCAAGTCTTCACGATGATGGTAGATCATACCATACTAAGATGATCTTAGGGTTATCATTTCTTTAAGACTCCTTAAATATAATAGTATGGTGGAAAATTGTATKATTGATTATATATGGGATAAAAGTAGTTTGACTCCTTTTTTACATCACATATCACTTGAACTTCCCATTTCTATAGCAATGTGCAAAACTAATATACATTGCTTTTGAAATATGTAACCATAGAAATAATGGCTAATGATGTTTCTACAATGAAATGCTTCTACTTGGACATCTGGATATGAGGTGCTTTTTATTATTTGAGTCTTTAATACTATAAATAAATTGTTTATTTTAATAAAATTATGGGTAATTAATGCTCATGATGTTTGCACTATAAAATGCCTCTTTTTAGACAATTAGACATTGYGTASTTTTTGTCATTCAAGTCCTTGGTTTTATAATTGAATTCTTTAATTTGATGAAATTGATGGGTGCTTGTTGAAATTCATACAAGGTATTGTCACAATTCATATGTACATGTTTATGTACTTAGGCTATCATCTCTAGCCTTCAATAAATAACTTTGAATGTCATTTCTTGAGGGGTTGTTTGAGGATTCCTAATTTYTGTAATGTGCAAAAGAATWCCTAAATGTATTGAGAAAGACACCAAATACAYTGTAAGACATGAGACCTAAGAAGACAAACTAATCACCATCATGTTCATCAAGACTTGATGGTGAATGGAAAATGAATGACGCCAAGACATCCAAAGTGACCACATTGTTCATTTGAATAAAATGAAGGAGCAAATTYAAATGATTAYAGAGGATTCCTCATTTAGTTAGCTACATTCTAATGATTATTTTCAATGAAGTAGCAAAAGCAAGTTCAAGTGATTATAGAGAATTCCTCATTTTCATCATCTACATCTTGAATGATTCATTTTAATTAAGTAGCCAGTGTAGGTGTTGTTKTTTGATGTTATTGAAGGTTGATTTATGAAAGCTAACATGCACATGCATTATTGTTTTGAAGAGTAGTGAAATTTTTTTCTTCTTGCAATTTATGATGAAAATGGACATGTATATAAAATTATGGCACGTATTTTATAGACTCTTACAATTCCTAATTTTTATTAAGGGCGGTTATTTGAACTTATTATAATACTCATACTTTGCTATTTCATTACAGGGGCAATTATTTGAACCTGTAATAGTACTTATTCTTTGCTATTTCAACACATAGTATGATCAATTATAGTCTATTGATGTGCAAGCTCAATACCGAGTTATGTTACCCTCTACAGATCCTCCAGCTCCACCAAATACTGCAGAARATGACAGTGTTCAAGAAGAACCAATGGATTATGAAGACATTTGAGAATATCCTGATGCCATTGTTGCTGATTTTCTATTGAACAGGTTGGGGATGGAGGTTCAACCGCTTGACAATGACGTACCTCAGATAGAAGGGGACGAGATGAATTATTTAGCCATGGAAGCGGCAACACCATTATATACTGGTTCTAAGTCTAACCGTTAGTCTATTATTCTTCAATTTTTGAAAGTACAAGCTAAGCATGCAGTGAGCAACGTATGCATGGATGAAATCTTTCAAATTATAGAAGACCATATTATCGATCCAAAGTTGGACTCAAAAATGCCAAGAACCATAGCAGAAGCAAAGACAGTAATTACAGAATTGGGACTTGACTACAAGACAATACATTCATGTCCATGTGATCGTACTTTATATTATGGCCATTGTACTAACATGCTACAACTTACCACCTTGGCTAGCCATCAAAGCTTCTTTTTTGATACTTGCAGCAATCATCCCTGGTAAGTCACTAATTTTTTTTTTAAAATTTGATTTACAAAAAATACATGACCTTGGAAATATGCTATCAAGTGCTCATGGGAATGCTTATCTTTCTAATTATATTTTGAATGTGCCAAATTTAGTTTTTAGAGTTGCCTAATAGTTTTTTGAAGTTTTATTTATTAGTAGGCAAAAKTTTGCTTGAACTATTGAGGAGCTATGGTATCTCGTAAGAATAATACTTGAATAATACATATTGTGCATGTATAGGGAAGAAGAAAGTGAAAGACATGAATGTTTATTTGGCACCAATCGTTGATGAATTGAAGAAATTATGGGCAATTGGAGCAKAAGCTTTTGATGTCAATACTAAAGAATCATTTATTATGAAGGCCATACTATTGTGGACTATGCATGATTATCCAGGATATGGCGTGGCATCTTCATTGCAARCGCAAGGGTTTTATGGATGTCCAATTTGTGGGCCAGAGCATGTGAATTCTTACTCTGCAAAAGAATTAGATAAGATCATATATCATGGATATCGGAGGTATTTACCAGARGGCCATCCATGGAGGTCATATGAGGTTTCCAACCAATTCAACGGCAAGAGGGAGCCCACTTCCAAGCCTCCTATGAGAATGGATGGTTGGGATTGGTTAGCACAATGGGAAAAAGTTGAAACTGGTTCATTGCAACTTCAAAAAAGTGGCATGAYGGGGATCTCAAAGTTATATGATCTTGAGTATTGGGCTGTAAGTATTATTTCACCCCTCATTCACATGACAATGTGTATACCATTTTTTTTAATTAAGCATAGTTCTCTAGTGTAGTATTGGAAAAAAATGTCCATTGAATTGTATTGTATGCATTCAAATAAAACATTTCATGGATATTAGTTAATGCAGGTTGACCTCTATTGTATGCAGGAGCTCAAGATACGACATCTTCTTGATCCTATGCATATAGAGAAAAATGTGTGTTCATCTCTTTTCAAGACCTTTACTAATGCAAAAGGTACSAAGGCTGATTCTRAGTYACARAGAGAGGAAATGAAAAATATGGGCATCATGAAAGATATGTGGATTGAGGTTGGAAGTGCACCACCCAAAGCACCTTGGCTCTTTACGAAGACAAAATTTGCCCAGGTAATTGATGTATTACAGACCACAAAGACTCCAAGGAATTACKGGTCATCTTTTGAATATAAATTTGTGGACAACAAAATTACGGGCATGAAAACACATGACTACCACAATCTTTTGCATGATTTGCTCCCTATTGCAGTCAGGGATGCTTTGAATGAAAAATTGCGGAGCATTGTATATCRGTTGGGAGAATTGTTCCGTTGGATATGTGGAAAACAAATTAAGATTTCTGAAATTAGTGGGATGAAGACTATGGCAGCTAAGTTGATGTGGGACATGGAAAGAAATCTCCCTCCAAGTTTTTTTGACATTCAAGTGCATTTGATATGGCATTTGGTGGAAGAAGTTGAATTGTGTGGACCCGTATCATGTCGTTGGATGTATTTTTTGGAACAATACATGAAAGACCTCAAAAGTTGGGTMAGACAGAAGGCTCGTCCAGAGGGTTCCATGGCGGAAGGGTATATTTTGACAGAGGCAATGCACTATACTACTGAGTACACAACCCGGTTGGCACCAAATGCACCTCAGTTGTGGAGGCTAAAAGAAGATCCATGTTCATCTGAGAGTGTATTGCCAAAAGCCCATAGAATGCGACAACTTGATAGGGATGACATGGGGATGGTTTTCTTGAAACAAATCCACAACTTTATATTAAAAAATGATCCTTGCATGGAGCACTGGAGGAGAAGGTATGCTATGGAAGTCACAAACAATGAAGTCCAATTTGGTGAATGGGCCCTAACGCAAATGCAAACCCAAATCAGCTTGGGTGAACGCCCAGGAGATCGTGAGTACAATATTGGGCTTGGCCCAAATCCCAAAGTGAAGTTTTTTGCGCACATGTGGGCTGCAGAAAAATATTTAAGAGTAGCTGCCAGAGACCTTGGAAAAAAGACACAAGATTCAGGTACCAACTCCAATCAATTTTTGAAATGGTTTTGTAAAAATATATAGTGAAGGTCACACTCTCCATCTAAACTTATGTAGCTTTATGAAGATTTAATTTTTCCTTCGACATTATCCTATTCAATTATGGATGTAATTATACCCAAAAAACTSGAGGTTGTAAAATGTATTCACTAACTTGTAAGGCAAATAAAAATTTCTTGAAAATACAATGGTGAAGGTAAAGTTATCTAATTTGTACTTGCTATATGTCAAAATGRACTTATGAACAACCTTGAGTTGTATTCTCATCAAATTTGTATGCTTAGAGTACCAATGAAATGTGAAACTGGGATAATTTGTCTTCTAGTATTTCATTTATTGAAATAATTTAAATTATTCTAAAATATGTAGTAGTTGCTATGATTTTTGTGCACATTACACTCACAAAAGTCAAAACATTTTAAACTATACACCAATAATGTAGATGATATTGTCATTCATAATATAATTTTCTCTTCATATAATGAAATTTTAAAAGTGAAGCACTTCATGTATTGAATGAGTGTATGGAGCAGGATAGTGATAATTGGATTAATGCATTGTGTATTAAGATGTGAGTTGTGTAAAGGTTAGGAATGAGGAAGTTGAAGTTAAAAAACTCTTGCCCCTAATAGTTGTTCATACTTGCTTGTTTATAACAAAGATTAAATTGCCTAATAAGTATGTGTTTTCATTAAAATTATGAACTCATTATGAAAATACATTAGTGTTTCACTGATGAATTACAMCAACTACATCTTCTAACAATTTAGTTGAAGTATTTCCACTTAAAGCTTAAAAATATTGGCACGTGTTAAAAATGAAATTGCATACAAATGAAGGAGAGAAACAGAACTTACAGAAGATGTATTACATTGTCACTTTGAAGCTACACCTTTACAAGTACATGAATTTTTATTATTTCACATGTGCATTTTTATTCTATACATGCTTACTACTCATTTATATTGATTCAATTTTTTTTTGTTAAAATACTTTTAAGCTAGACAATCATAGTATACTTTGAACTTTTATTTTCATTGTATGCACAAAGTGTTCAAAACAAATGGATGTAATCTAAATGGCATAACATAAATGTCATTGTACCCAATGTGTACTACAACCTTAAAGAAATTTAAACCAAATATAAATTTATGTTTGAAACTAAATTAATAAAAAATCTAACTATCCTCACACTAGATATTTATTCAATATTCTTGTTCTCGTCTACCATAAAGTCCATAAAAAAGGTAAAAGGGATCTTAAAGTGTCCTTCACAAGTGCTTGAGGTGTGCTTGAGATCAACCTCAAGCACAATTCAAGCTTATATTTATGCTTCATTCATTTTAATTTGATTTTCATAACAACAATGAAAGTGTGCTTAACATATGCAAGCACACCTCAAGCATACCTCAAGCGTAGTTTTCATATTTCATTTTTCTTAATAATTCTCCATGACAACATTGTAAGAGGTGTGTGTGAGGTCTACCTCAAGCACACCTCAAGCACACCTTGGGCCTATTTTTATATTTGATTAATTTTTAATTTAATTTTCACGAGAAAAGTAAAAGTGTGCTTGAGGTGTGCTTGAGGTCTAACTCAAGCATACCTTGAGCCTATTTTTATATTTGATTCATTTTTAATTTAATTTTCATAAGGAAAATAAAAGTGTGCTTGGAGTGTGCTTGAGGTGTACTAGCTATTGACCTTTAGCACATGTTAAGCACATCTCATTGAACACTTTTTATGTTTTATTTTTTATTTTCAATGAGTTGTTATGACAAATGTGATGGTTGACTTCAAGTGAGCTTGAGGTGCACGTGATTACACACAAACCATTCTTTAAATTCAAATTTCATGAGAGAAAATAAAGTTTGTTGAAGCGCACTTGAAAATTTTATCAAGGAGATCTCAAGACACTCTTTTATTTTACCTAAAGAATTTTGCAATAAACTCTTTTTTATTGGCTAAAGCATATTGCAATACACTCTTTCACTTTGTTTCAAGCATATTGCAATATACTCTTTTACTTTACCTTGAGCATATTCCAATACACTCTTTTACTTTACTTTAATCATATTCTAATGCACTCTTTCACTTTTTATATTATTGTGAAGTATATATAAAAAATAAAAATGGAGCATGCATGATATGTTTTTTTAGTAAATACACATTTTAAATATATAACAAGTTAATGCTTGAAATATAAGTGTGGTTTCAAAAGGTGAAATAAGTAACGAACATTTTGACCCATGTGGTTCTCAGGAAAGTCATCGACATCTTGAACAACTTGACGCCAGGGGTTCTCAGGAAAGTTATTGAAAGCTTGATCAACTTGATGCCAAGGGTTCTCAGGAAAGTTATTGAAAGCTTGATCCACATTCAGAACTGTGGGGTTCTCAGGAAAGCGAATGACCCTTTGAGCAGCCTGACCCCAGGGGTTCTCAAGAAAGTCACTGAATGCATCTTGGTTCTCCGCATAAAAGTAAGAATATGCATCTTCGTTCTCATGAAAGTCATCGGATGAATCTTGGTCCTCATAAAAGTAAGAATATGAATCGTGGTTCTCATGAAAGTCATCGAATGCATCTTGGTTCTCTTGAAAGTCGTCGAATTCTTCGTTCTCTCTCTGGATCAGCACACTAGAGATGCTTTCTCTCGAAAAAAGAGGCTCCTCTGGCACCAATGTCGTCTCCAATGAAGAACTCAAATCTGCATTGAACTCCTCACCTTAGGCGCATGATAAAGTTGTTACTTGTTAATTTTTGAACGTTTGGTTGCAAACTAAAAAAGGGGCTAATCCAACTAAACATTGACATATATGGCAATACGATAAAAAATGCATGCAAGTTCCATGACCAGAATACAAAATTCCATGAAATAAATAGACTCAATATCGTGGGGAGAATTTTACCTTCCYTCAAATTCCATTGTTCCTCCTGCAATTTCTTAAGAATATAGGAGAAGTTAGGCCTGCGTGCTGGATTCGCATCCCAGCATAACGATATCAGAGATCTTAACGTTTCCGGACATTCAGAAGGCAGTTTGGGCCTTAAACCAGAAGTTGATATTTCCCTCCGTAGTTCACTCGGGCTCAATTTTGAATTCCACATTTGCCCACCTAGAACAAATGCGCAAATCAAAGCAAAACTGTAGCTATCGGCCTGCATCATCGAGACATCAGGATCTTTCTCGAAAGTTGAAACAATTGACGTACTCGTCTCCAATGCGATTGGCGATTTAGTCCACAAATAGTCCAAGTCTTCACTCGTGGAGCGGAAGTAATCTTCAAACAATTCTGGTGCACTCCATTCCAACATTTGGAAACAGAATGCGCGGTGTGAAACCATAGTCGATCTCCTCTTGGTTTCGAGAAGACCAAAATCAGTCAACTTCACCAACATCTTATCTTCCTTCCAATCTATGAAAATATTGTTCGTCTTGAGATCGCCGTGGGTGATTCTCATTAGATGCAAGTGTTCCATCCCGGTGGCAATCTGAATCGCAATCTCCAACACTTCATGCAATTCAAATGGGGCAGCCGGACGTCGACCCATGATTCCTGGTTGGTTTGCCTGCTGCTTCTTCCTCAGCTCCTCCTTCTTCCGTAGCACGACACTCGAGAGATCATCTCGCATGTACTCCATAACGAGCGAGCAGCTTCTGCTATCGACCGTCCAACACAAGGTCTTCAAGAGATTCGGATGATCAGGAAGCTCAAAGAGAGGAATGACTTCCCTTTCAAAGATCTCACCCTTCACTCCTGGAAAGTCTTTCCGTGCCAACCGCCTACCCGAGCTTCCCGGTGAGCAACCTAACCACATTGTCTCATAGAAGATTCCAGAGAAACCTTTTCCAATGAGACATTCGGTCACCAAATTCTTGGACTTCACTCTCCCATTGGAACCAGATGGTACGCGTTCGCTGCCAKAAATTGGAAGCCATTGCATCAAAGCACCAAAAATAAGYCGTCTAGCACCTCGAGGAATTGAAAATGCTAGAAGGGCAAACACGGGTTCCTGGTACAAACAACAGTACCTCATACTCAGATTAGTTGGAAGTTCTTTGATTTGCAACCAAATGTTCCAGCTGACTTCGACTTGGAATTTGATCAACCCCGGAAGGAAGCGAACTTCAACTGTTAAGTGAGAGCTTGAAGATCCAGCAGTCATGTATGTGTTAGGGCCACTCTAGAATCTAAATTGCGCAAGTGGAAGCAACAATCTTGAGATTAAAATTTGAATTAACGTCAAGTGCGACCAAGGGCGGGATAATATGTGTAAGCTACTTTATTAAACCCTGAAGGCCGGCAAAGGGTGCTTTTTTTTAGAGAAATAGTCAGAAATAGTCAGTAAAATACAGTCAATGTGGAGGGAAATTTGAGACCATTTCACCACATAGATTGCAAGATTATGACATTCAAAGTTTGATTAAAAAGAAACGAAAGAGAAGAAGTTATATTTGACCCTATTAGTAAAGCAAAGTCAAGCTAGGTCAACAGACAATRAGTCCTCTAGAATTAAAAAGAATTCTCTACACAAGAATGAGGTTTTACACCATTCATTAGTATATCTTGTTAAATGCACTAATGCAAAATTTCAAAAGCAAATGATGGGTCTATCTCACTCTAAATCGCCTTGCAATATTTAGGAAGAGGTCAAGTATTTAAGCAATATATTATCCATTTTTTTAATGATTTCTTGTGTATTATGATTTTGTTTATTGAAAATCCAAATAGTGAAACATAAAGCAAAACATTTAGAATGTGTGAGAAACTTTTTAAAATCTTTGACTAGATAGATTGCAAAATTATAGTCTTTGAAGTTAGAAGAAAATGTTGTTTTTTCACATTGCCCCAATGTAGTGAACAGAGTAAGACTCTTCTTAGAATGTGATTTTAGAACTAAAACTAGTGGGAAGAACAGATTTCAAATTTTTATTACTTAAAAAGTAAATTTTTTTGGATCTGCCTGGACTGCCCGAGTTGAGAAACAAACAACATATTATGCAATAACTTTTGACTCATATTTCTGAATGTCATGAAATTTGTGCATATGAAAGATATTCCTTGTCCCCACATTCTATTACAATCTCAGCCCGAAATATGCAAATCTCCAATCACACATACCTGCCCAAAATATCTATGTTGCCAAAAAAACGCATGTTGGTCCTCTAGGGGTTAAAGGTATAGATTGACAGATCAAGATAGAGATGGATGGAGAAGGCGGGAATGTAGAGTGATTGCAAGAAAAAGGCAAAGCCCCTTATTGCAAATATGAATTCAGAATTTGCAAATTCTATCATATGTGGCAAATTATAAAATCCAATGTTTTCTCTAGGGATAGAAACAAGACAATAATGGGGTCAATTTGCCATGACCCGCTAAATGCAATGCAAGCAACCGGCAACGACAAAGCTAGGATGAGGTGGGGCCTTGATCCCTGAAAAACTCGGCTAGGGGGTGTTTAACCGCTAGCCTAAGAGCAACCCCACCAGTGAGTTATCTATCCCTAAAAATTTAGGGAGGGGACCTCAAATAGAGATAGAGATACGGAACCTTCAACGCACGAAGCTTTTGCAAGTTCTGTATCCCTAAATTTTACAGAACTCGGGAAAAGTTGCGCTCGAGTTCTGTATCGAGAGCCTCATTTGCAGGATTCGCCAGGTTTCATCCGTATCTGAGGTCTTGAATTAAACTAGGGAGGGATACAGAAGTCCTGTTGGGGATGCTTTAAGGATGAATTGACCCCTTTTTTGCCCCATTTTTTATCCTCCTAGTAGTCCTAGAAAACACTGTTTTTTTTTCATTTTCCACAAAATTTTGAATTGAAATTTGCAATCAGAGGCCCCAAATCACCAAATGAGGGTTGGGATGAACTGACCCATTGCTCGGCTACTTGGATAAAACCTGAATTTTATTTATTTTCCACGCATGATAGAAATTGCAGTTTTTGAATTCATATTTGCAATCAGAGGCCCCAAATTAGCGAAGAGAGATGTATAAGGTAAATTAATTAAGCCCAAAAGAGGGGGCTTTTTATTGGTTTTGTCCAAAGGACAGAGACTATGGCATCTGCTTGGGTTTTGAAATCTGAGTTTTGAAATCCTATCTACAACCCCATTCAATGAGGTTAGGATTGGAGTGGAGATGTGAGGTCCAACTAGTAAATGAATTAACCTATGACATAGCCTCATGGATTCACCGTTGTTGTTTTACTTGCACCCCTGGAATTACTTAGAGTGGCCAAGTGAAGGACCAATCCACCCCAGCCCAAATTAGCTAGGGAAATTCACTAGGGAAATTCGCTAGGGAAATGAAGAAATACAATATTGACGTGGCACAAAATAGGGTGGGGTGAATTGACCCCCTCACTCAATAAAACCCTGAAATTTTTTATTTTCCACGCATGATAGAGTTTGCAAATTTTGAATTCACATTTGCAATTAGAGGCCCCAAACCAGTCAGTAGGGATGTACAAGATAAATTCATCTGACCCAAACTAGGGGGCTTTTTAGTTTACTTGCACCCAGGCTAGAATTACTTGGAGTGGCCGCGGGAGGGGGCCAATTCACCCCGGCCCAAAATAGGGGGCAATTCTTGCATTTACCTTCTGGTGGGGTAATAACTGAACTTGAAGGGGATGCAGGGTAATCTGGCTATTTTGAGTTTTTGACAGAAAAAAAATGAAAGATTCTTAATTAAAAAATTGTCAAGGTTTTGGCTGTGTCACTGAAAGGCGAAAAATCGTGCATGAAAATGAACACTGGTGGTAAAGCAGCATTCATTTCGGTGTTGACTTGTGGGATCTTACCGATTTTCTTATTGAGGTGGCAGTTGCGTTGCGGACTTTGCTGTTAAATGCTTCTGACAGAATCATTGACCGATGTTGAGCTAGAAAGTGGTATCTAGGCCGATCCTCTGGAGCTCACTGTTCCGAGACCTTGGCGATGGAATCAACCAGACGGGAATAGTGTCGCCGCTTCAGAATTGCAGTAGACCTGGTTTTCTGGAAGCTAGAGAATCCATTTGTGTTCTCCATGATGTATTTTTCTACCCTGATTGTTTCGTGAGCGAGCGCAGAGCTTGTGACGTACTTACCTTTGAAATGTAAGTTATGAATTGCGGAGATGAGCCGGCAAGCTAGCCACTTAATTGGAATGTTGTCTCATGTTCGTCGATCAGCTTTCGTAACGAGGAATTTTTGTCACAGAACTTGGAATTCCGTCGCTTCAATTCGTTCTTGTTTAGGCGTTTCCCAAGACTTCACCGAGTAGCACGCTCAGCGGCGGCCACTGAGTGCACCAAGGTTCGACATGACATTCACTCTAGTAGTTAACATTTCTTCAATTCATGGTCTTCCTGTATTTGTGTTTGAGAGCACCGACATTGTGATGATCAAAATGCGTAGTGCTCTGTAATCTAGGAATAAATGGTATAGATCTGAGTTGGGCGACGCACTGAAAGTGCACCAATTTCACTGAAATCTGGCAGTTAACTTTAACAAATTCTAGTAAGGTTGTTAGTCTGAACATTTCTGTTGAGTTCTGGATTCTTCTTCTGTTGAGAATTAGCGGCTGATTAATCATTTGAAGCTGGTCATCCATCAGCGTTGTAGCTTCACGTGAGCTTCGTGACCATGCCTGGATGCTCCATTGCTACGGGTGATTTCGGGGCCAGCACATGTGATTCCTGACCAGTGGTACGGTTGAGCAGCCTGTGCATGCGTGAAGGAGATCCTTAAAAGTAAGTTATTCAGAGTAAGTTGTTCACACATCAATGCATGCAGCACCTGTTTCATGCCATTGAATGAAGACTGGCACCTGATGTGGAAAGAACGGAAATGCTGGTGAAGGTCGTGCGCTGGAATTGAAACAGCAAATCTTGTCAACCTTGAATCTACACTGAAGACTTTTGATTCCATAAACAGGAATCGGAAGGCGATGTCAATTGTTACGCTCTCATTCGGTTGCTACCACATGATCCACCGCCATGCCATTTACTCTCCTGAAGAAGCTTTGCCTGGACCTTGCAAATCCATGGTCCAATCGAGGTTTAATTCACAGAAGGCTCGATCAGCTGCACACACACACACACATTGTGAAATGTACACCGATGGTCCACTCCCTCCATAATAAAACACTCAAAAAACTACAGTAGTGCGAAACTCTTAAGTGCGTGTGTCTACGCACCAGCAGGGGGTAACGAAGTCACTAATATAACTTCTGCATGTGTCTATTTATATATCCCAGATGGGTTGCCGTCATGGAAGGAGCCCAGTGAGTATAAGTTCCCCGGAGGACGCCACTCTCCTCACTTACCTGGGCGGGGTCTATCCATGATCAGCACGGTGGATGGCCTAGGGCGACTGTCTCCATTGCACTGCGGACATGGGAGCTCTAGTATCTTCCCACGGGAGGCATACGCGTCATAATTTGTGGCAGCGGGGGCTCGCGTTCGCGCGGCCCCCACCCCAAGCAAAACCCGAAATCGGAACACTTGGTTAATTGTCGAAGCTTCAAAGCCTTATTGTTGTTCATCAATTGAACTCCTGATCGGAAGCTTCGAATTATTTGCAGGTTGCTGTTATGAATGCTAAACCCTAATCGAAACCAAGAAATAACCTTTGTTTGGCAGCAATGCGGAGCCTTGATGGAAGCACAGAAATAACTGTCGTGTTGGAGCACTGCAAATCCCTAATCCAAGTTTGATTCATGACTGTTGGATTGCAGCAACGCAAAGCCCTAATTATCCAAGCTTGAATTTACTGCTGGGATTTAGCAATGCAACATCCGAGTATTCACATTTGTGACTGCTAAATGTGATGCACTGTCTCTACGATGAAGGCTTGAGACAATGAACTTGGAAACGAACTGCAACTGGCTACCGGTTCAGCTCTCTGCGACTGGGCGCATTCTTGATTGGCACCTACCTAATGCCCAGTTAAGGCCCACAGTCCAAACTCCTGCCGATTCTCAGACTCTTCTTTGTCCATCAGTGGTTGCCACAATGACAAGGACAAAACTTGTCTGCGTTGAGATAATTTACCTACGTTTCTTCGTTAATGAACGCTGAAGAATTTTGATCATTCATGAGTTCATTCTAATTCTATTTCAGTGTGCATTCTTCAAGGATGTGTAAAACTCGAATTTGCAAATGGCTGGTGTTGTGAGGGTCCATCATAGCTATTAATTTGTAGAGGGAGTTTATTGACAAATTAGGCAACTCAAAACGGCTCCATGCTTAATTTTCGTCAGGTAACTCACAACTACTCCGGYCCTCACAAACTCTGTCTCGACAATCGTCCCCCAATTTCATGAAATTAGGGTTCCAAGTGATCGAGTGATGGGTTTACTCAAACGTTAGTACCGTCTTAACGCAGGTGTACAGTACAGCTCGTACTGTGGTAGTGTTTGAGAATGCCAGAGAGTTTCAGTCGTTAGTTACATGAAATCATCAATCATCAAGCCCAGGCATTCTACAGTACAGCGGTGCGCACAAAGACAGCAAAGTGCTATGAAGAGACAAGAACGATGACTTCAAAGCTCCAAGTCGAATGATGCAAATAATAGAAGAGCGCAAATCATTGCAATCCTTCTCCAATTTGYGCCGGCCATGGATCCATCCAACTTCTCCAAAAGCGAACAGGGTATCACATGAAAGTAATGGCAGGCAGCTTGTCGAGCTCTGACCCACCCGGGCCGGAGAAGAATTGAGCAGTCCTMTCACAGCGAGATAGAGCATAGGTGAACTACACTGAATAGTGAAATTAGGTTGCCCCTCACTAATTTCTCGACATTTCACACTATATAAATATTTACTATACATGTACAAGAATGCACTATTTTTGAATTAGTCATTGGTGTAGTTAGGACTCATAACCTCCATGTGTAGAATTGGAAGTATTTGTAGAAACATCTATTGACTTTGATGGCTTATAGAGTAACTTTCTTGGGGGTAAGGCAACCTAATTGTAAAGGCAACCTAATTTCACTATTTAGTGTACCCCATTACAGACAAAATGGGAGCAAACTTGTTGTAGGCAAAATTGTAATTGTTGTACATTTGAGAAATTGAGTGTATACCACCATTACAGTTTTGCTCACAATGGGCCTACTCCCATTTGGTCTATAATGGGGTAGTTTACCTTATAACTTGGTTGTTGAATCTTACGAACTTGAAACATCTCGAGTCTTTTTTAATCCTTGAAGGCAATGTTTTTCTGGCGATTTGGTGCAAAATTGCACCAAAATTTTTGACCTAGCACCAAGTCTACAGGAAATTTTTAGTAAAATTTTGGATGAAATCGCCAAAAAACTTCAAGTTCAAGAAAAATCTTGGATGAAATCGCCACATTTTGAATGAAAATAGAATTATAAATATTTAGTATCACATTTTCTATCTATTATGTGGATGAATGTTGAAACTTGGAGCACCACCGTAACATTTAATATTTCCACTTCGCCACTTCATGGAAAATGAAAAAAAATTCACTGCTTGAAGGATGCGGGCTGCCATGACCAAGGTAGTTACCTAAATCAACTTCAATTATTGAACCAATAGGTGCTTTCTTTGTTTCAACAATGAATAGCAAAATCATCGTTTATTAGACATTGTTAGTCCTCAACGTCCTTCAAGAGTTAAGTTCAACTAGGTTACGTTGGTCATCCTACTTTGTAATAATATATCAATGATTGTTCTTCCTGGCTATGGCTAATTAATGGATCAAACATAATCTTGGTTCAAAACAATGCTTTTTTTTCTTGGATGAATGCAACATAAATGACATTTTTCAGCGTTTTTTGACAAAAAAAAAATTTTGGGACTTTAGGGGTTAAGGGAACTATAGTGACACTTATGAGTACAGTGATGGTTATGGGTGTTGCTACCTTAAGTGAGTAAGAAAGTAGGAAGCAATGAATGGGAAAGTAGTTCTTGAATGATCGGAATTGGATGACTCTAGATGTTGATCATGGGTCAAGCCCAAGTTCGGCCTTTCAAAATACGCAGTAATTTCATTGCAAGAGATAAAATTACCAAATTCTTAGCGATTTCCATCATTTTTGTCAATGCACCTTTGAAAATATTTGCTTTGCCTACCACTACCCTAGATCATGTCCGTAATTGCTTATTTGATTGGTTATTGGTCCTTCTACCATAGCACACATCACATATCGATAGTTCTTTATTCTTTCAAAATGACAATGACAATGACAATGAGCCAAAAAGAGGCATCCCAACTTTGTATGTGCCCTTCCCCCTCCATCAAATAACTTGACCCATTTGATCTTTTAAGAAGAAAAAAAAATTAAATATCTAAAAAAACCCATTAATCTCAATGGGAATTGGGTTTGCTTGAGCTTGCACCCTAAGATTCAACTTCCTTTGCCTTGTTTTGCTAGAGTTGAATGTGGTGAAAAACTTTTAGTTAGAGTCTTGTATCAAAACCAGTACTGTAATGGCACAGTTTATTGATTATAAATTGATTGTAAGTTTTTTCATACAAAATTTTTTATATGAATTTGAAAATTAAAACTTGCTTCAAATGAATTTTTATTATTTATATTTTGTAGTTGTCACTGTAGAGTCGTTGTTTGAAACCACTTTTGGACCTAAAAAATTTGATTTAAGGAACAATGTACTTGAATTTTTGAAATTGTGGAAAATTTGCCACAAGGAATTTATAAAATTTGAATTTGTATAAACATCATAACAAAAGTACACAAATTTAAGAAAAATTGGGTTTGGGTGAAATTGATTCTATTTACAACATGCCAAGTCACCGAATGGATAAAATCATTACATGAGATTTGAGGCCGTCAAGAAATTGCAAGTTTTTGGACTGCATGAACGCAAAAAACTATGCCACATCAGTGCTCTGACATGGCCGAGAGTTCGCCACATTAGCGCTATGACATGGCCGAGAGTCTGCCACGTCATTTTTTAATTTTTTAATTTTTTAAACTCCTTTTTTGATTTTAGACACACATTTTTTACTTTTACTTTTTATTTTTTTGTAGTAAATGGAACCCTAACAACAATCAACCATTGCTTTACTACATTGAGAACAACTTAGTTTCAGCTTTCAAGCTAAATAGTGGAGTCTTTATATATTTTAGATGTTGGAGGAAAGAATAAGCTAACTAATGAGTCAATAATATCAAATTGCTAAAATAATTCTCCATGATTGTTAGCCTCTAAAAATTGAGGCATATGTTGGGCAAGAATTGTCATAAACAACCATCCATCAAGATAGTGAGAAAAAAATGAATTAAAAAAAATCAACTATGAAAACATATAATAGACTACCATGGGAATGAGAGGGAAAAAATTCAAATTTTTTGATTGTATATATTGAAAGAAAATAGCATTTGAAATTAAATGCTTTATTTCCAATTTAATATGTCCAACAATGTCAATAGACTTTAACTCCTTGAGTGAGATAAATATTACTTTTTTGTAGTTACATCCTATACTATGTTAGTTACATACGTATCAAATTTCAAAGGTAGAAAAAGAATTTTGTCCATGTTGCTTGCCTTAACCAAATACTTTGGACAACAACATAGCTTTTGATTTAGGCATCCAATTAGAAAAAAATACTATTGATTGACAAGGTGACCCATATCAACACATTGTGTCAAAATTTTAGAAAAATCTTGATATTGACTTTATAGGAACCGGCCTAAACTTCCAAATGGTATAGAACAATCAAATTGTCCACAAGGGGTTGATAAAACATTTATCAACTTCTTACATACATTTTTATAGATTTTTATTTGTTTTAAGCGTGTTGTGTAGTTTTCATCTTATTGTATTCTGAAAATGAGTAATTTATCATTTTACCACATGGCTTTTATTCCTAAATTTAGTTGGAATAGAATTTTTTCTAACAATTAACAAATAACTATCCTATGTATTTTTTGAAGAAAAAAAATATTTATAACAAATATAGATGATTTATATGGAGGCTTGATTTAAGTTATGAAGGAGGAAGAGTATACAAAGAATGTGGGTGATGAACACCTTGTCTAGCAAAGATGAAACAAAAATGTGAAGCTCAACCATTTTGTTTGGTCATATAGCTTAGTTCTTTGAGCTTTTGACCAATTTGGTCTTTCTATAATGCATCCAAATGAAGTTCATTCAACATTGAAGGTAACTACATCTACTTGCAACTTAATTCTAAATCCAATTATTGTAGTCTTACAAAAAAAGTACACTTGAATTTGTCACAACCCTGAGTTAATATTAGATACACCTATTTTTTTCACTTTGAACATTCATAATTATTCATTCTACGTCCAAATAATGCATGTTAAGGGAATTTGATTATGTCCATTATCAAGCCCCTACAAAAATTAAATAATTGAATTGTAAAAACAATATTCACATGTTTATTCAAAGGATTTTAAGTGTAAGTTACGTAAACCCATAATCATCACTACCCAAAATGTGACATCTATTGTTGGATCCCAAAACAACATTCAAACTTAGATATCAATTATACAAGGTGAACACAATCAAAATTAATACGAGAGCCTAAGCAAAGGAACCTAGTGTTGAAGTTTGATTATATATCAACAATCAGCACTTTAAAATTTCTTTACTCATATACACAATGTCCAAATCAAACACACTAAAGTATGTTGGACTCTTTGTTGGACTCCTCTTTCACTTGCGAATAAAATCCAATAAACTTTGTTTCTTTGATATATTATAATTTTAACCATTCTCAAAAGTTGTTAGTACCAATTATGGGTGCATTTACCCTAGTTATGATAGAACCACCCATTTCCAACTAGTGATCCATACCCAACATGTAGGTGCATCCATTTCCAACTAAGGCTGTAACAAATTTTCAACCAAAACTTAGAATATATTTTATACTCCTTTTTCAAGATAAGGACTAATAATTTCATAACACATGTTTGGAAGTAGTCTCGAATGATTAAAATTAGAAGACTCTATACATTGGGATGGTTCAAGCCAATTTTTGGCTTCCAAATTTCATAGTGATTTAAATCCAAGGGACAAAAATCACAAAAAATTGGCAATGCCCCTCATTTTTATCTTTTTCCAAGACAAAAAATTTACATGCACAAATCGCTTAAGTGACCGACTATGGGTGGTTTGACCATAACCCTTTAACATTGGTGTGGGCACTAAGTCTCCGATGGATAACACATAATCATTCTATATATGACAAAACACTACAAAAAACAGGGCTACATGCGACTGCGCCAAATGACTGCAAAACTGTCGTGTTGAAGTCGCAAAACGGAAATGTGACTCGCCGGCACTGCAGTCATTTCGGACAAGTCGTTTACAAGAATGACTGCAGCGTTATTATCACCCGACGGACTTAAAACGAATGAATACTTAAATGAAAAGAGCTTTGTTGTTCTTGTCCCAAATTGTAGAAGACCCCTTTGCGTGCTCCACAAACTCCATGCTCGCGGCCTCGTTCGGGAACATCAGGGGAACTCTAGTTTGAAGAGCTTCACGCACGTCCACCTTCAACCAGGATGGTGGAATTTCCTTACCATGGAACTTGTGAGATCCGTGGAATCCTGATACTGATCCAACAGCCACCTTTTGCCACACAGCACGGGGATTCATCAGGAAGACTTCGTCGCCAATGTTGAAATCTTGCAGCGTGCAATGGTTCAATGAGTTTATGCAATAAAACAAGGACATACAATACCTGCGTCTGCAAGAGCCGGACTGGGTCCTTCTACCATTACGCACATCCCAATACGCCGTGTATTGAGCATTGCACTAGGGCTTACTGCAATCATGCTTCAAAATGATTAAACTAAGACTTCCCTCCCACTTTACTGGGAGGTTTAGGGTTAATTGACATTCAACAGTACTACAGTGAAAAGTACTCCAGTCGTGGATTAGTCACGCACGGAATTTACGTCTTCTCCAAAACTGGGGTATGACAGCGAGAGCAGTCACGACTGCGGCGTCACTTTCTAACGACTTCTACCCAACAGAAATGCGACTTACGGGTGGACAACCTACTAGCAAAAGGGAAGTTCAGGTTCAGGATCTGCACCTTCTTCAATGCAGTATCACGTTTCTTCTCCGTCGTAGAGGCCGACTTCGATCTCGTGTTCTGCTTCCCTGTCCTTCCCTGCACACACATGGAGCTCAAGTTAAAGACCATCAATAAAACCCGGTGAGGGGGCGCAGGGTGCTTGAAATCTTAACATCTGCAAGTCCCCTCACCGTGCACTATGTCCACAAAGTCATATCCAGTTCCACGCATTCGTTTCAGAAGCCATTGAGACTTGGACTCGTTCACAATTTTGGGGTGCTTTGCATGGAAGGTAGTGATGTCAGGGCATCTCCAAAAAGCTTCCAAAAGTGGCCACAAGTACCACTTCAAATATTCCTTATCATCAGCCAAGGTTCTCAGCCACTTCACATAAAACGGATTTGTAATTAGAACATTTTCTTGTGCATTGCAGACAACCCTACAGCTCTTACTGTCTACAATGAACGTGTTCTCCGCATTGAACTGAGGATACCGCTCATACACTAGGAATAACTCTTTTGCCCCCGGGCTCTCCTTATCATGCTCCCCTACACTTGGGTTTGCTCCATTGTTGTGGCATGACCAACAAAACAGGGGATCTGGGTAGCATGCACCGACCACCCCAGCTAGCATTACAGGGACCACATCCTCCATGTAAGGAGCGCTCCTGCTACCCTAGAATGCCACGTTGAAATGAAAGAAGCAACATTGCAGAAAATGCTTCAGCCATGGATGGAACACTATTCTACGGGACTACGTAGTCTTGCTAGCTCGGATCCTACTATTTGGGTTTCGAGCACGAAATAGGCTGCAATCCAGCAGGGGTTCTTGAACATTGAAAATGACCAATTTGCAAGCATGTAAACCACTTCTACCCATCCCACTAAACAGGAGCTCTTGCACGGTAAGCAAATCAACCCCGGGAATGCACGTTGGATTTCTATGCTGGGGGATGCAAACCTTAGAGGGAGACTTGGAAGCTTTCTTAGCCTTCTTTGACGGCGCAGCTGCAACATTGGTTGCAGTAGCGTCATCAGGGGAGGCATCCTCAAAATCTCCCTCGCCGCCTTCATCTGGGCTAATCTCGCCTGCAGTACCGTCTGCTGCACGCTCCTCAGAGGACTGGGGCGCATCACCCTGGTTCACGTCAATCGGATTTGCTTCCACCATGGCAGCTTCTGAAACTTTCACAATGTCTGGAGGTGCCGTTTCTGGGGGGGGGGGCACAATCGCCAAAATGTGGTCGCCACCACGCATGTCCAGGGTGTCCACCGGAGCACCTCCTGTACTGTGAACAGGAGGAGTCAAATTCACAATTGCCACCTCCGGCGATGCAACGTAGGGATCAGAGCCCACTGCGACGTCACTGGCAGGCGCTGCCTCTGTCACAACAACTGAATTAGGGTCGACCTCACATGGCAACGTCAAGCAGGAGGGTTCACGGCCAGATATGGTCCATCGCGGCGAGGGGGGGCTTCCGGAAATCAGTCTCCTAGAGCTCCAAGTCAGATGATAGAGTCAGGCTTGCCTTCGAGGCTAGCTGGTCACCACCGGCAGCAGGGGACTTCTTCGCCTTTGGCTTACCTGCACGCTTGTCCCCAGTTTTTTTCAAAAGGAGACCTTTCTGCCGTGAAGGTTCCCTTTCTACAAATACATCCACTTTTCCACCCCTAGCAGAGCCCTCGTTCTCAAGCGCTGATTGAGTGATGGACGGGCTACCTTCTACTCTGTGCTTGGAACTTCCCATGAACTCTGCAAACATGACCTTGAGGTCCGAAATTGCAGCCGCTTGGGCCGTCATGGTTGCAAACACTTGTGAGAATTTCTGGTCCACGTCGCGCTTCAAAGACTCCACCGTGGATTTAAGAGACAACCCTTCTGCATGATCACTCTATGGACCGCCAAAATGACAACTTTGAAGCATTAGTCCAACAGGTGAGCGCATTCCGGAAGAAGTTGTACTCCAGTCATGCAAGAGTCACTGGAAACAGAAAATGACTTGCCGGGCACTTCAAACCTACCATGCGACTCTGAAATGACTACAGCGCAACTGCCTTTCACTTAATTGCTGAACCATTATAACAAAACAGAGGACACAATAAACAACAATGTTAACAATGCAAGAGGATGCAGAAAACCAAAAACTCACTGATGGACCGACAGAGGATGGGGCATTGGGGTTCATTTCATCAGCGATGTCGGTGATCCCGGGACTGGTCTGCCGTCCTTGTCTCTGCATGATTGAGGCACAGATGGAGCAAATCCATTTATCTGAAATCATGCTCACACAACTGAAAGCCTACTCACTGACGTACTTGCTTTCCAGGAAATGAACAAGAAGAACATCACTTGAAAGAAGAAGAGGGGGAGCGGGGTACTTACAAACGTAGCCTCCTTCCCAGCTTTACCTTTCCGACCCAGCACATTTCCAGGCTTCACACTTTGGCGCGCATTCTTCATCTTCAACGCCTTCAAGCGTTGGGCAGGGGTTTTCCAGTAATCTTTTAGCCGTTTCCACTGCGTACCATTTATATGTTCAAGGCACTCTTCCATTCTTGCGAGCCACTTCATCTTCAAACGACAAAGCTCGGACTTCATAAACTTGATTATGCAGGTTCTGAATCCAACCATGCTCAGGGGCTAGCCCTTGTACTCGAACTCATTGTCCAAAGCCGTCCGAAGTTTGCGCACAACATATTGGTCCTGCTTGGTCCAAGTAGTGCATGACATGTCCAGCATTTTGGGAGTATAATCCCGGATTGCCTCATCCCAGGCATTCTTCCCCTTACACCTTGCATCAACTTCGCCACCGTCGCCCACAGTAACGTAATTTGGTTTCTTCCCTTCCGTGCCCCGAACGCGACTCCCTTCATCGTACTCCTCGCGTCTTCTTCGCCGCGAATCCCTGTCATCCGTGGGCGACGTTTGCGCAACAAGAGGCTGGGGCCACAAAGCTGATGGTGGATTATTCCAAGCCGGTGGTGGCTGCGCGGATGGCTGCGGAAGCCATTGCGCTGGCTGCCATGTCCACCCCGGTGCGTATGTGGGTGCGGAAGGTGGAGGGGGCGCTTGAGCAGGTAGACTGGAGTTCTCCGCTGCACGTGGTCCAAAACCTGCAAACTTCCTTTGCTTCTGCCTTCGATCCACCAGGGGCTCACTCTCTTGCAGCTCTTTGTCTAAGGAGTCCCCTTGTGAATGAAAGGCATCTGCAGACACAAAATCGCACCGCACGCACAAGTCAGGATGTAGTAGTGTGACAATTGACCTAGCCTGAAGGCGATCCGAGGATTACCAAGCCGACGTGCGACCAGCATGCCTATCCAAAGCACAAAGGGGAACATTCAAACAAGTCCCTTCTTGTACTACTCATGTGGGAAACGCGCGCACAGAAGCCATCGTGATGCACCTGAAATCCTAAACCCGATGAATATGGAGCAAACAACGAAAATTACCTGCGGCGCCTGCGCCCTTCATTTTGAGCTGCTCATGAAAGTCACAAGCTATCGAAAGATGCATCATACTTTGGGCGATGGCCTCGGAGGAGGAGTCTCGCTTGCTTCCCATGGCGCTCAATTCCCGCTCTCCTCGTTCGCGCGCGCGGGCACGACGTTGCAAGATCCATCCTCGAAGGCCTCGCCGAGGGGGGAGTGTCTGCCTTTCAATCTGTCTCTCCCTCTCAGCCACAGGAGCGCGGAGTTTCTGCTTCTTAGCTTCTGCCTCGTCCCTGCGCCTCTACGGTTTGAAATTGCTACCCAAAATGCGTACATGGGAGGAACATGAACTAGCAAAGCATTCCTCTCCACAAAACACGCTCAATGCATTCCAAAAAATGGAAGACTCACAATGACATGCAGTGCGCGCAGGGTTCATTAGGGTTCGCCAGTGACGTGCRAGATGGTTGCAAATGTGAGGGCACACCCAGCGGCACTGGGTTCCACCTGGACCGGCAAAGGAAAGGTAAAGAGGCTGCATGCATGACACGCTAGGGAATGACGACTGCGTCACGACTCCAATTGAGTCACGTTAGAGTTGTCAGAATTCTAATGTGACACCAATGCGACTTAAGCACAACTTCGAGACAACAAAGGAAAAAAAATGGCAGCGGCATTGATGACTCCAGGCCACCCTAAACCCTAGGACAACGAAGAACTGAATTCACTACTGAATTGTAAGATTCTAAACCGCAAGCACGACACGGACGCCTTTTGTTCTGGGGGAACGACATCGATACTGCTGACAGACTTCCATGCACCGCGCCCTTGTACTGTCACAATTTCCAGACCAACTTCGAGCGAGCAGGTGGAATCCATGCATGCAGGAAGTAGAAGAGGACCGTTGGTATACATGGAAAGGAGTGCACGCAGGCACAGAAATAAACTGCGGTTTTAGCAAAGAAGCGTATGTATCGGAACTCACAACACCTGCCTCGCGCAAAGTACGGGTTCCAATGCCTTCAGCATTTCGGCCTTCTTCTGGTCGCGCAAAATCTCGTACGCCGTTTTTGGATGAGGTAGGCTCAGTGGCGGCGACTCCATTCTCTTCGATGCGGGTTCCGGTTCCGGCCTTCTTCTGATCTATACGGTAGCAGCTAACGGATGTGTGACCCTGTGCACCGACGGTGAAGCGAAGGTAGACAATCCACTCTGCTGCGACTGGACACAGCGGGCTGTGGGCTTGAAATTCAGCGTGACAAACGCCTGGGGCGGAGCGTTAAGCTCCTTTTGCGCTTGACGTTTTGCGACGACAGGTCCATTTGTAAGTGCATTTTCTAACTTCATGAACTGCTTAGGTCACGGGAATGGTCATGATGGTCCAGGATCGGTTTGGCGGTCAATCATTAAGTGTAGTGTTTGGCGGCGCAAGTGAGGTTGTTCCTCCTCACGTCCACGCAGACTCCCCTGATTTAACGTCGATGTCCGCTGCAGTGCGTTACTCCCAGTGTTGCACCTACGTTCCTTAAAAGCATTATGGAAGCAGGAGTCCTAGAGTTAGACTGTAATTTAATGTCCACGGTACGGTCGTCTTCGACCCCATCGTTCTTGATTGCCAAGGAGGCCAATTCTGCTGTAATCACTGTCACATAACAAAAAAGTCATCCACTAGTCACACTAAAGTAATGAACCATACAACGCGACTCAAAAATAACTTACTTCAGTCATTTTCCTGTCACGGGTTCTATGTGTGTCACTCACAAATGACTCCTTCAAGTCGTGCCTAGTATCGAGGCAGAATCTATCTATCTTAAACCGCCCGGTGTTCCACTTCTTTCGCATGCAGAGTACGATTAACCTAATTCCCAAGTGATTATCCTAGAAGTAATCATAAACCGACTTGCCTTTCCATTAGAATTGGTCCAATTGCACTCATTCATAGAAAGGGTAATGCTCTCGAGATGATAGTTTGGGAGGACGCGAAGCCAAAAAAAAATTGGAACATGTATTCAGGCCTCTTCCCCCCCCCCCCCCTCCCGCCCATTTTCGTTGATCAAGCATGACTCCGTCATGGTTCACTAGAAATTGTGATAGTTCAGTTAGGGCATACGGTCATGTACAGAATACAGTGATCAACATAGGCGACGTCGTCCTTAATCCACATATGTATAACATGGAAGTGCATAAGGTGGGGAGGAGTATTCAACTATCAAGCATGACTTCAGTGTGCCTAAGTCCAACATTTTGTCCGCAAAGCTTGTGGCCTTCATGTCGATGTAGAAGTCGCTTCATAGTCGTAATCGTCCTATGTGACTGACTAGTAACTCCGTAGGTAGTCGCAAGATAGTCACAGTGTATGCTGTCACCGCCATGTAGTAGCGGAACGTGGTACATGGCAGCGCAGGTACTCAAAAATTCTACTCGAAAATTCCTAAAATGCTAAAGAGGTACATGAGAGAGGATACCATTCTCGCTTAAAATCCTCAATCCATGTATTAGAGCAGCACTTGAGTAATTATATTGTTGCACGGAATCCCTTTGGTTTATCAGGTAATACCAAGGAAAACGTGTAGTGCCGCACACTAGATGCCAAGACGGAGAGTTCTGAAGGCAATTCCACTGCATCGTAGGAAGAAACAGAGGATGGAAACCCCGGATTCTGACAGTAAAACTCCACTGCCAAGTCCTGCATGCCGAAACACACCGGCAATTGCACCGGTCCAGGACTTGGGCTACCCTGTCATCGGAAACCGTGAACCAAGCGAGGAGGTCATGCTTTCTACAGGCATTCCTATAGAAACATCCACACATCGACAAGAGTGGCAGGTTTTCAACACAGCATTGCACATATTTTCATCAGTGCTGAACTTAGATCTGTTGGAGGAACTAGATTATTCAGGCACATTAGGGGCAGCAAGTCGTGAAGACTGTGAAATATGTCAAGCACCTCCATCGCGGAAGGGTGAATCCACATTCACCCTTCAGGTGGAAGAGGGTGCCTGGTCAAATTTAGAAACCACATTCCCCATTGAGGTGGAAGAGGTTGTAGACCCTAAACCCTTAGGAACCAAAAACACGCCAATCTAGAAGCGGACAGTGCATGCAAGGTAGAATTGATTTCCAACGGGCAACCATGTACCTGTAACATAGGGTTTGCTTCAACTCCCAAGCAAACATTGTATGTGCCTGTCAACCCAAATTCTCTCCCTAACTAATTTAGAGGTTCAAGTTAGATTAACATACAAGTTCCTTATGAAGTTTTCATATGTGCCATCTTAACACTTCCTCTTGTCCTTTGGTTGTTGATCTTCCTCTTGTCCTTTGGTTGTTGATCTTCCTCTTGTCCTTTGGTTGTTGATCTTCCTCTTGTCATTACACATCACGTCTTTCTTTTCAACAAGTTGTAACAACTGTTCTCTCTTGTCAACAAGTTGTAAGACTTTTGTAAGACTTTCTTCCCTAGGCCTTCTCTCTTGTCAACAAGTTGTAAGACTTTTGTAAGACTCTCTTCCTTAGGCCTTATCTCTTGTCAACAAGTTGTAAGACTTTTCTAGGACTTTCTTTCCTAGGCCTTGTCTTTTGTCAACAAGTTGTAAGAACTTTTGTAAGACTCTCTTTCCTAGGCCTTCTCTCTTGTCAACAAGTTGTAAGAACTTTTGGACTACACACACACACATATATATATATATATATATAATTCTTTACCAAAGGTTCTTAAGCTACAAATTCTATCCCTAATCTACTACTCTATATAGATATTTGTTTATAAAAATTACAAATATTTGGTTCAAGGCCACATTTAGCTTTTAGGACTACCACTTATCTATTACTCATAAGACCTATAAATGTCAAATTTGCCCTTGAAATCATGTCTAAAATGCTAAAGTATAATATAAAGTACTAAATGAGCACCTAAGATGAAATCTAATGTTCACAATGCCTGAGGAGCTTAAATTGCATCAATAAAGCATATGGCATTTCGAGTCCAAATTTTTTTTATAAGTGCTTCCATTATGCACTACCTGTATTCATATCTTGAAGAGCTGCATGAAAGTAATTGCTGACGGTCACCTTCGTTCACGTGGTAGAATCTTTAGGTTCATAGAATCTCTTTGCCGTTACCTTTGAGTTCCGTCGCAGATGCATTCAAATCGTTGGCTATTCAACTAAGTCATACTGAAGTCATAATGTCCTATACAAGAGTCATGTTGAAGTCACGTTCCATTTCTAAGAACCTGTCGCCCTTCTGTGAAGTCAGTCGACTTCTTCAGGCAATGCAATTCTAATCTTAAATCAATGTCCTTGTAAACTGTACAGGCGAATAGCAGACTTCTCTGCTATATTGGTACGGTGATGGCGCCACGACTGCCTCTCTCAGACAGTCGGAGGCAGCGACTGCGTGACGACCGGATGTGGATTCGGGAGCGCCGACGTGCGACCCTGTGCAATATGACGAGAATGCACTGCCCATGCAATGAATGTCGAGGTCGAAGGAAGATATTACTTCGTGTTTATTTGGAGCCCCTGGTGGACGAGCTACTGGAGCTGTGGGCCGGAGTTCCGGCATATGACATTACAAAGGAACAGGGTCAGAGGTCCTTTCAACTTCGGGCCATGCTTCTGTGGACTATTCATGACTTCCCGGGTTACGGCACARTAGGAGGATTTGCACACCAAGGCTACGCCGCTTGCCCATGGTGTGGCAGTGATTTGAGGGYTGACCACTCCGTTGAGCTTGGAAAGTGCACGTATGGTGGAACAAGGCGCTGGTTGCCAGCGGACCACTCTTACAGATCCGCGACCATGAAGGAGCACTTCAACGGCCAAATGGAAGACCGCCCTCCTCCGCGTGCTGTTTCAGTTGAGGAGCAAATGCAATATGCAGCGGAGTACGCGGCCTGGAAAGCAGCTGGAAACCGAGACGGAGCAGCAAGTGATCCGTCCAAAATACACGGCGTCAAGCACCTTAGCATTTTGTACAGATTGCCGTATTGGAAGATGAGTCTTTGTTAGTCCCCAACGTCATTTACCAGTCACAGTGCCACTACCCTCAGTCATTTACTAGTGCTTTTGAAATGGTTTTGAAGTCATACTGTAGTCGCACTATAGCTTCATGACTTTAGTAGGACTGCTGAAAGCCTCCTTCATTATATTGTATAGCCGATGTTGTCTGAAGCCATCCTGCGGTTCTTGAGCCCTCGTGATTTCTGACCCTGGTCGTTGTTTTCTCCCAACAGTATCTCCTTATCCGCTACACTCTAGACGTTATGCATTGCGAATGAACCTGGCCAAGAATTTTTTGAAGACCATAACCGGGAAGAAGGACACCGTCAAAGTTAGGCGGGATTTGCAGAGGCGAAATATCCGACCTCACTTATGGCTAACTCCTAATCCTCGAAGGCCGGGGAAGATGGTGAAGCCCAAAGCATCCTACGTGCTAACGGATGATGAGTTCGAGAAGTTTGCAAGAACTCTGGAGTTGCTAAAGACATCGAGTGGCTATGGATCGGACTTGGGCAAGTGCATTTGTAAAAAAAACTTTGGGGGGGTGAAGTCACATGACTACCACGTCTTAATGCAGGAGGTCATGCCGCTAGTGTTGAGAGGTCTCATGCAACCCGGGCCACGGAAGGCTGTCATGCGCATGTGCAAGGTTTTTTGTCGACTGTGCACCAAGGTTTACAACCCAGCGGACTTCCCCTCCTTGGAAGCGGATGTTTTGGAGAGCATGGCCTTGTTGGAGATCGAATTTCCGCCCTCATTTTTTGATGTGATAACTCACCTCCCATATCACCTAGCCAAAAAGTTAGACCTATGTGGACCGGTGAGCGCAAGGTGGATGTACCCCGTCGAAACGTACATGAAGGTGCTGAAGAATCATGTGCGCAACTTGGCGCGTCCAAAAGCTTGCATGGTGGAGGGTTACCTGAAAGACGAGTGCATAGGCTTCGTTACTGAGTATCTACATAAATTTGAGGGCACTCAGAGACGAGTGTGGGACGAAGACGAAGAGTACGGTGACGCCGAGGAGGTCCTGCAAGGTGCTGGGAAGCCATACATTATGACAACGGAGTTGCGAGACATCGCCCATCAATATGTGTTGACGAATGCTTCCGTTATGCAAGATCTGTACGCGTAAGTTCCCACATTGCCACTTTAGCAGATACTACTTGTGTGATCTGTCACGTACCCTTGCATGTTGTTGCATGAGTACGTTCAGTGGGACACATATGCCTTATATTGTCTGGCCACTGATTTCCTCCCTGGCTGCGAAGTTATGGATCAGTCATAATGAAGTGGTGTTGCAGTCACTCATGTACTTATGTGACTTTTTAATGACTTAATGAAGTTGCTTTGAAGTCGTTTTGTCGCTAACGGATTCCGCGTTTTAAACTCTTCACCAATCAGTGCCATGGTTGTCTTATTCTTTGCCTTGTACATTCCTTGCAACGGCACATGACTGTGGATGTGGCTGTCTACAGAAAGTGGAAGGAAGAGCACCAGATGAATCCGTCCATGGCGCCACTAGCTGAGTGGATTGAGCATTCTGTGCTTCATTCTGAATTTGACTGGAGGAATATTGAGGATCACAATTGTTTCTTCATGAGCAAGAAACCTTCACAGAAAGCAAGTCGTTATGCACGCATGACCGCATTTGGGAACCACTTCCGCGTAGAAGATGGCACAATCACGCAACTTGTAAGCTACAACAGCGGTGTAGCATCCATGTTCGAAATGCTTGGAGGTGCTCAAAGTGAGTCCTCTGTGAACTACGTCGGAGTGTTGAAGGACATATTGGAGCTAGATTACGGTGCATTGCATACGTGCATCATTCTCCTACGATGTGAATGGGTGAAACCACTAGACGCACGAGGCAACCCTACGTACGTGCGCGATGACGCTGGATTCCTTTTGGTCAATTTTCGCCATAAACTCCCGCGCATGGCAGAGCCATTCATCTTCCCAACTCAAGCGACATAGGTGTTTTTCTCCGATGCAGCTGACAGACCTAGATGGAAGGTGGTCTTACATAAAGAAACTTGTTCCAAGCGTAAGGTACTGGCCCGCACAGATGCCTTCATCACGACTACCATGGAGGCCGTAGGACTCGTTGCGCCCCAAAGATTTCCAAGTAGAGGCTCCACCGCCAATCTTGTCGGAGCCCTCGAATTATCGGCTGAAGAGAACTTACTGGCACAGGAGGAGTACTAGGTTTTTTATGGCCACAGTCCCTAGATGCCGTGGTCAGAAAGTGTTTCTGAGTCTAATTGATTGTGTCATGTGAAGCGTACAGGCATGCAGGAATGCAGCAGTACCCTAGACTGATGAAGTGCAAGATGTCTGCATGTTAATGCTCGGCGCTGCAGTCATTACGTAGCTGAAGTCATGTACTAGACATAGTGGAGTTCTATCATAGATGGATGGAAGTCATTTTGAAGTGAGGTGAACTACAGTTGCAGCGTCAATGTAGCGTCCTTCTGGGTACTTCTACCCTTTATTGAGAAACAAGAAGACATCGGTCACTTATATTCGTGCATGATCAATACAATTCCAAGCGTTTTTACTTCGACGTCAACCACATTTGTAAGCCCCCATTGCAGAAATGCAGAATGTGAATACTTTCGCCCCTTGGAAAGCCTTAAACCGGCTGTTCACCGTAAACACTGCAATGTTCACCAGAAAGTTGGGTTTGAGATCGACCCTGACCCTGCTACATCATTGTCTGATCAGGAAATTTATTTCATTATCACCCTAATGCACATTAGGTTGAATTTGAAGACTTGAACCGCACACCCTAAAACCCTTGAAATAATTCACTTAATTGACCTAGCACCCTAAACCCTACATCTTATGTGACTTGCATCCATTTGGAGCCACCCGTAAACCCAAAACAAGCATTCTCGTGACACTATTGCATGCCCCCACCCCATGAATATGCAAGTAGAACATGCCAGTGTTTCTGCAATCACAATTCAGTGACATACCCGGAACCGGCCTTACCCTGTCCTCCCTCCAGAAGGAGGGTCCGCCACTCATCTTTATCTTTTTCCCTGCGTAAAAGAAAATGACCTACCCGTGACTCCTTGTGAACATAGAAGTCGCTGTGTAGTCACTTCTAAGTGACTTGTAGTCGCACAAACTACATGTGCACTACTCATCCGCAACTCCGTTTGCTGCAGTCGCGTTTTAGTCGTTCACGTCACGTCCTTTTCGATGGCGTGAATGGAACGCTGTGGATGAGTCAAGACCTCGTTCACTGTTCATCCGGCAGTCACCTGAACGCGACTCAAAAATGACTTCAACGCCGTGAAGATCAGTCCTGCGGTGCAATTACGGAGGTGAAGTGACGTTGAAGTCGCAAAAGTCTTGCAGTCACGTTTTTGTAGTCGCAAGTAGCCTTGTTTTTTTGTAGTGAAAGTGCAAATGTGTGTAAAAAAGGGAGGCCTGGCACAGTTAGTAGTTTAGCCTATTTGTAGGTGCTCTTAAGTTTTTTTTCAAGCATATCCACCCTACAAAGTGAAACTAGCAACATGAATTTTGTGTTTTTTTGGAGGGGGATAAAGGTAAAAAAAAGAACCTATTTTGTGCCATATTTAGAATATGTTCATAACAACCTCTAGCTAATTTGAAGTCTCTGATTGCAAATATGAACTCAAAATTTGTAAATTTTATCATGTGTGGCAAATAAAAATTCCTACGTTTTTCCCTCGATAAATCCACCTTGTTGAGCCCACCTTGTGTAACGGATTTAGTGGCCTCCATTCACATGGTACGCCAAAGGATGATTTCCATAGTGATTCGCTGGGCGTTCCAGGGTCACATCACAAAGTTTAGAACATGCGGTTTGTCAACAGTTATTATGTGGTTGTCATTGATTCATGGGTTCACACATTAACCCCTAAAGGACCATTTGTCCCTTCGAGGGACAAGGTGATTTTGGGCATGTACCTACGGTCTCAATTTTTGTCCAGATTTTTTGAAACATTTTTTGCTGATAGAAAAACTAATTAGATTCATGGGAATATAATTTTTTTCTCAATCGGTGCCCGGGAACAAAAGTTATGCCCAAAACAAGTCAACACAAGGGAAGAGAGAGGGGGCAGCAAAAAAAAGTTTCAAAAATTTGAATTTTTTTTTTGAATTTTTTTTCTTAGTGTTTAAAGTTAAGAAGATTCCAAGTCAAATAATCTAGTCCCGCAATGTGTTGCAAACCCTATTTTTTTCACTTTAAACACAGATATCTTGCAATCTGTGCGGTCAAAAATTCTAAAATATTTTCCACACATCCTCATACTAGTTAGGTGTAAGACCCTACAGTTAGATTTGCAAAAAAAATAATTTCCAATTTTTTCTACTCTTTGCTATAGAAATGGCAATTTTGAGTATTTTTTCACAAAAAAAAGGTTGTGGTCCTTAAAGGGTTAATATACAATTTAGCGCATTAGTACGGTGCAATACTTGAAATTGCAAGTAATGCATCATAATAGTGCAATAAATTGTAAAGTAATGCATCGTAATGATGCGCTAAATTGTATATTAATGTGCGAACCCATGAAACAATGATAACCCCATCATAACTGTTGACAAACCACAAGTTCTAAACTATGTGATGTAATAAACTAAATGAAGAGTTACAAGTTTTACTTCTCCTTCAATTTAATATTGTAATAATATTTTTTTATTCTTCTACTTTTTTTATTTTTTTATTTTTTTATTTTTTATTTTTTGGTGTGTGTGTCCCCTTCCTGACATGTCAGACGGCCAACCTAGAACCAGGTGATCTGGCAGAGAAACGGCAAAGCCAGCCCAGCAAAGAGGAACCCAGCGACCAAATGAAAGTTGGAGCTAATTATTTGTGCCAGTGATTGAGTGAAGGGGGTGGGGGCCTGGATGAACAGTACATCAATGGAGTCGGTGAAGAATGAACGAACAAAGGAACTGGAAGCAGATGAAAGTCATCCACATCAAACAAACGGCTACAGTCAAACTGAAATTAGCAGGTTTTTAAAATAATTTAAATTTAGACATTTTTTTGTATCTTTCAAGTTTGTAAGATATTGGCACGACTTTCTACCGCTGTGAAACTTGCGAGAGTAATGAAGCTATATGCATCTATGAATATTAGTTTGTATTTTTGGTAGATGCCTATTAAGGTCTAGCACTCTAGCTTTAGTATTAAAAACCCGATCGACTGATTTTTTTTTACTCAAGATTTTGTGCAAAGGTACCGTGTGTAATTTTGACTTTTCCTAATGTTGAGGGCTCTTGGAAATGAGCCTCAAATACACTAGATCTTGGAGACAAATTGCATAAGAAATTCATTTAAGAGAAATGTAGTGTAGATTTTGAGAAGTTAATTATAAATTGACTAGGGTTTTACATGCTAGGCCCTATAACCTCATATACTTTGATTGGCAAATTTTTTAGATTCACCATGTGAAAAGTGGAATGAATTTTTTTTGTAGTTTTGACACCCTCTCTATTAAACATTATAATCTTTAACTCATAAGTGATATTGTTGTGTTTTCTTTTCCAATGTAATTGCTAACATGTCTAGTTTAATTTTGTACGGTTACAGTTCAAAAAATTGATACAATTTATCAAAATGTTTTTTTTTGTTCAACTTGGAGCAAATTTCTAGTAGCTCAAAACAGGCCTTGGGCATGTAGGGATTAATGTTCACGTTTCATTTAGTCTACACATACTTGTACACTATCGTGTGAAGATGACCAAGTGAAAGTTTCCCTCATACACTAGATGAAAATTGAAGCAAGGAAAGAGCTATTTGAGCCTTGTTCCCTTTGCTATTCCTAATGCAATGAAAGAGCGGCTAGCCGTTGTTAAAATAATCAATACTAAAAAATGATTGATTTAAATTTTATTTTTTAAATTTCATTTTATTTTGATTTTTAAAATGACAAGATTGAACTTTGACCATGTTCCCTATAGTCCGGAAACTCATAGCCCTTCCCTTGCCTCAAATCTCATCTACTCACTTATACAATTGGGTGACAAATGAAAATCCAAGAAGGACCCCCCCCGTCCCGATTTCCGATACAACATTATACCTCATTTTCAACCAATTCTTATACCAATGTATTTTTACACAATATCAATCAAGTACACCAAATATTTTTTGTTTTTCATAAACTTTGAACTTGGCATGAAAAATGTAATTAAATTTCACAATTTGACATTGGAATTGATTGAAAACTATCATTGATGAATTTCAAAAAATTGAATTGCTTATATATACTAACATTGGAAACAAATTGTGATGGAAAAGTTCCAACATTCACACTGTAGAGAATAGAGAGTTTGATGTGTGTGGAGGCGGTATGCCCAAATTTTGTAAAATTATACTTTTGCTATCCCTCTAAAAACCTCTAAAAACCTTCTTCAAGAGGGATTAACTACATTTTTACTCTTTCAAGTAGTAATACATACATTCAAGAAGCAAAAAACCAATCCTCTAGATCTATGCAAATTTTACAGCTTAGGTGTCACTATTCAAGAATCCAAAATCCATGCCAAAAGTATAATATTTGAACATCATTCATGAATGCTACCCGTTCACCATTTTTAATGATTTAAAGGTTGGTGGAAACAATGGGATTCTAGAAATATTTGCTTCCAACTTGAATACCTACAACAAGGAAACCTGGCCCACTTCATAAATAAATTTTCATAGAGCCTAAATAGCCTTCCAATGCATCATCAACTCAATTGTTTAAAAAAGTAACAAGTACAAGGTGCCTCATATGGTCAAGACCAAGCTTGCTAGGAGAGAAATGCTCTTTGATTGCTTGACACTTGCTCCTATGAGGTCATTCAACTGAGTCAACGCTTACTCAATGGTCAAAATCAGTAAATGGAGCTTTTTAGTGAAACACAAATTGTGCTTGATTTGGAGTTTTCAAAGGGACAGAGGGAGTGTATATATACATATTGAACTTGTGGTTACTAATGCAATATGGACATTAAGGATTGAAAGTGTTCAAAGAATGACTTTTAGTGTTAATGTAGAATAAAAAATGCAACTATTCATTCAAGAGTATAATAAATTTCGGTTGACTATCTTTGTGATACGGTTAAGTTCTTCCAAGCTATCATTATTCAAAATGCATTTGTGTTGTACAAAACATATTCTACGCAATGGCAACATAAAAAATCATGTTACAAAGAATAAACTGAAATGATAGTAGACTAATAATATGTGTCACCATGAGCACAATCCAAATAACTCCATGTAAATACACAAAGTGAAAGACAAGTGTTTTACCAATTCAGTCAAACCAAACCCACCATTAGGTAAGAAACAAGCCCTCTAGAAGACCCCTTCCCTTTGAAAACTGAATTCAAAAAGTGAGAAACTGAATTCAACAATGAACAGTCATGGCCAAAATTTAAATAATATTTTTAAAATAAAATAAAAAAATTGTAGTTTTGCACGACAGAACATCAGCCAAGTTGGACTGCAAAAAAAAAATTTAATTATTTTTTCCATTATTTTTTTTTGGAAAATTCAGTTGCTGGTGCAAAAGTGGAGGCTTCGTATAGGCCCTGTGTCTTGTCTAATGCAGCCCTACCATGTTGTGTTTCACATGGCAAGGAATATAAATAAAATACACATGGATAATGAAATCGCAAACACAAAACATCAAACACTTTTCCTAACACTAAAAACATCAAAGCAAACATGCCTTTTCAACATGTTTTTCTTCTGGTGAAGGTTAACCTTCAATGATAATTTTGAGTCTTAAAGATATTGCCCAAAATCGGATTTCAAAATCTTTATAACATGGACATCATGAAGCTTGTTCAAAAGGCCAATCAATGATGAGTCTTTTCTTTTCTTTTAAGGCAATGAATAACCTCATAGATACTATTTGTAAATTTTGACAAACTTTCTAATGTAAGAGTCATACGTTTGCTATTTGAAACACAAAATTTAGATTTAGAGATGCATCTCTTAAAGACAAAGATGATGGATGATATTAAGAGGTTGGTATGTAGTAAAATATTGGAAATGCTATTGTAAAGATTATTTGAAAGCTAAGCCCCTTAAGTTGAGTTTGTCTTTTAAGGGTTAAGGAATCAAGATAAAGGTTTAATAAACCAATTTCTACAACTCTATCAAAATGATGTCCCTATGTACCAAACTACAATTTTAGAGCTTGGTGTTTAAAAAATATCATTTTCCTAACTATATAAAATCTAGCCTTAAATGTATACTTTTCATTGCAAAAAATATGAGGTCTCCAAAGGGATGTTACAACGAATTGGTTGCAAGGCCCTCTGACATTATAAAGAAAATTTAGTAAAAAAATTAAAAATAATAATTATAATAATTTGTTTTATTGAGAATCTAACGTAGCTCTAGTAGGGCCATGTCAGATTTCAAATTTTTTTTTCATAATATCACTATGGCCTTTTTGAACTTGCAGCCCTTTTGAAAGCTCATATTTTTTGTAATGTCCATAGAAGCTAGCATAGAATGTGCTTCAAGTCAATTTTGGATACTCCCATAAGCAATACTTTGCAAATCCATCCTTTAAGGCAAAAAGGTAGTAATAGGATTTGCATGTTTGAGGGCAATTGAAGTAGACGGATCCATTGTGGATTAGAGCTCAAGTTAGAACCCTAGTCCTTCAACCCAATTTTGCTCTCTAGCTTGCATCCAAATGTAGTAGAAAGTATACAAAGTGTGCAATTGGGGTTGGAGGGGTTGGAATTTGGGTTGAAAATCACTATTTCTTGAATTCAATGAACACGACTATGTTAATTCTACATATGGTAGAAATTATCCTACATTATTCTACAAAGTGAAGATATACTTTTGTATTGTCATTGGCACCACGTAGGAAATTAAAAGAGCCACAAGATATCATCCAAAAAGACTAGAATAGTACATCCCCTAGGATTATTCTTGTGTAATTACACTTATTACACCCTTTTTGTGATCTTGCCTATGATGCATCTTTCTTTCCTTAAAAAAACAAGTTGACCAACAAATTTGTGAAAAATTCCATGACTTGCCATTCTATAGCCAAAAAATTTATGAATCCAATAAGTGTAATTACACTACTTCACAAAATGATCAAATGGTCAATAATGGGCTTCCTACTTTACGTGTGATTGTTAGAGTAGGAGAAGAGTAAAGAAGCGAGCAAAGTGTAAGGTAACAAGAGCTATCCCCACACGGCCGCACCCTTTTTAATCCCAAGGCGTGCTTTGATTCCATTCCCAATCTGTTTACAATCCAATAATAGTGAAGTTTGCTCACCATTTGAGATATTATGATGGACTCTCACCCGTTAGATTCCTATTTTTTTCAAAGAATAATCTTTAGACATTACAATACTACCTTTCCACAGGTATTCATAGAAAATAAATAAATAAATAAATTTCAAGATTTTTTTTTTGTGGATTTTTCTCCCAAAGATTAATCAACAAAAATTAATAAATTTTGACTCTCGATAGCCAGAGGGGGTCAATTGAAGGGTCGGGATACCTTACTGCCAAAGGGATGTCAGAGTCAGGTCAGAGCACCAAAGTCTCCACCGCAGCAGAAGGAAATCACCCAGCTGGGTACCTCCACCCCTTACCGCTACCGCTGCCGCTGCCGCAAACTTACTGCTCCAGCTGCTCTGCTGCTGCTGCATGTGTTGTGGCGCCCTCATTGCAGTAGCAGCCCCAGCTGCACTGATTGCCATGGCCATGGCCCTCCTTCCCCTCCCTAGCTTGAGTGCGTGCTAGCTCCGTCTCTTTTATTTCCTAGCTTGGTCCCCTTCTCTTCTTATCTCCCCAGCCTCTCCCAGCTACAAGCTCGCTCCCGGAGCCTCTTGCTGCTCGCTGTAGTTAGTCATTCGCACAAGTTACATCGCAGCTCGAGGTTTGGGTGAGCTAGAACGGGAGCTGCKGACACCAATGCGGCGGTGAGAATCGTGAGAGCCAGCTTTGCCGAGCTCGCTCCATCACGAATTTCGCATCCAGCGTCACGGACTTGTCTGGAGGTAACGAACTGTATATGGAGCTTGCTCTACCTTTCACTCCCCTCAAATCTCTTGATCTGCTGTTGGTTTAGTCTTTGATACTGTTGCATTCCCTTTGTGGAGCTTGTGAGGTATAACAGACAGCGAGAAACGCTACACGAGTGTCTGTGTATGTTCCTGCTTGGAAGTGGTTTTGGGGTAGTCGGAGAGTGTCGACGCCTGGTGGTCGAAGCTTGGACTGGCATTGGAGTTGGGGATGTCAGCATTTGTTTGTTTGTGGGATCACTTACGTAGCGGCGAACATTTGCGCTTGAAGATTTTTTTTAATGTGTGTCGCGGTCATTCAATCTTTGTCGCTAGAGACTTCAAATAGCCGCAGTTACAGAGGTAACGGCCGTAGTGTCTGCTATGCACTGAATGTGTGAATGTGAGATCGATCGTATTACGTACGGCGAGGATGAGGAGGTGCTGGAGGTTTGTCTGAGTCGAATTCAGAGTAGGAAAACTACGGTTGGTCCGCTACGGCAACGCCCACTTAGATTAGAACACATTGATCCGCACGTGCGAACAATGTGTGGTGCAGTWCGTTGGAGTCGCCGTGTTGACATGGCGTGATATWCTTAGGTTTGTTGAATTATATRTTGCCAWGTTGCGCTTCCGTTYGAATTGAATTGAKCTCCGTGARGTTGAGATCTCAAGTGTTGAAGGTGCAATGTGTGATCATCATGGAATGGCCGGCCGAATCGCCTGATGTGGTGGAATGCTGTGATTTGCTCAGGACATTTGATCTCACCGGATTGGCCATGGCGCGTTTAGAATGCCGGCAACGGCGATCACCGAACGTCAGTGTGACCTTCTGTCCAGCAATGCTGGTTCTGTTGCTGCTGATCGGGTCACCCTTAGCGGAAGGGTTCTTTTCCAGAGCAGCGGCGGTGGTCGCGGCGCCCGTGGCGGCCGTGTTGCCCCCTAAAGCAGCTCCAGCTCCCGTGGTGGCGAAGCCACCAGTCGTGGCTGTCGCGCCTGTGGTTGCGAAGCCTCCAGCAGTAGCGGTCGCGCCCGTGGTTGCGAAACCTCCAGCAGTGGCGGTTGCGCCCGTGGTTGCAAAGCCTCCCGCGGTGGCGAAACCGCCAGCAGTGGCCGTGGCCCCCGTGGTAGCACCCGCCGTGGCGCCCGCGGTGGCCAAACCGCCCGTCGCGAAGGCGCCAGTAGCCAAAGCGCCAGTAGCGAAGGCGCCCGTAGCGAAGGCACCCACAGCATTAGGCCCCGCCTTGGCGCCCGTCGCCGTTACCCCGGTGTTGGCGCCCGCGCAGGCGCCGTCAACGGGCATCCCGCTCGACGCAGCGCAAGTGAAAGCTCTTAACGCGCTGGGCATCAAGGCAGACGCCGARGCGTGCGCCTTGATCCCCACCACGGTGCTCACTTGTGACCAGAACGCCACCACACAGCATTTGGTGACGCTGAACGCGCAGGACTGCCCCGCCACCGCCACACTCACCGAGGCGAACTTGGCCGCTATCGGGCCGTACCTGACGGACCTGAGCTTCATGAACTGCGCGCTCCGGGCGCCCTTGCCCACGCCCACCGACCGAATGGCCGCGTCGCTCACGTCGCTAACGGTGACAGGTGCGCCMGTGGTGGCCGGATGGTGGATCGGGCGCATGACAAATCTGCAAACCTTGCACGTCCAGGACACGTTCGTGAACGCCTCGGGCATGAGCGTCATCACCAGCAAGCTGCCCAATTTGGTGGATATGCGGCTGGCGAATACTTCCATTCCTGGCGCCATCCCCACGGACTGGCCGGCCGCAGCGACGCTCACCAGCATTGACTTGTCCGGCAACCAGCTCAGTGGACCCATCCCCATCGGGATCACCAAGATACCGTCGCTCACGTCCCTCGATCTCAGCAACAACCGACTCAATGACCACATTATTAGCGGCCTCGGCAACCTCGGCAGCCTGCAGGTGCTCGCTCTCTTTTCTCTGCAAAATTCCCGTTTCCCGATTACACTGTGTGCGAGATCCATAATCCTTTGCGATCCATGCTCGTCAYTTCAGGAAATCAACTCTAATCTACAGTGTCGAATTCCATGGACTTTGTTGAACTGATAATTTTGACATCCAAGTSTGAGATCCACTGCTTAGTTTCTGTGGGTCGCTTGAAATGAGATCGTACTTTCTATCGCACAATGGGGTGCTCTAATTATATCAATAGATCTACTTCTGGCATATAAAGAATCGATCTCTGAGAATGAAAATGCAGTTAGAAGCACATTACAAGCACTGAATTTGGAGAGGGCAAGAGTACTGTCATTTACTGTCGGCTTACATTTTTGTCCTCTAATTTTATCCTTACAACCCAAGTAGAGCACCTTGCCTTAGATCATGTTTGATTGTTCAAACTGATGGGGTTTTTTTGCGTTTTTTCAATCAATTGCCAGTATTGTACACGATGTTTCGTATGTCTGTTACAGTCACATTAGTTTAGCACAGATTTCTTAGGAATTAACGGTAAAAAATATCATATTTGGGTCCTAAATCTAAGGGAGTCTTAGGTATGGAAATAATCAAGAAAAATTAAGATCCTTCCAGCCCTGTTTCAACCTTCCGATAAATGTGTGTGTGTTTTCTCACTGTTGTTTCAATGATGGGATGTACAAGTGAACATGCAGGAAAGCCATGAATTCTAATCCCTCAATGCTTCATCAGTGAGACTACTTTTGGCTGTGAATTGCACGAGAACATTTTGTCAAACTAATCCCCCGTCGCCTCTCCCTATCTCTCCGCAGACACTAGATCTGAGCAACAACAACCTGCGCATGGGCATCCCCAAGACCCTCCAGAATCTGCACTTCTTAACAAAACTGGACCTGAGCTTCAACGACCTGAACGGCACCATCCCGGAGGAGCTTGCGAGCCTGCCMCTGACCTACTTGGATCTYAGCAACAACTCCCTCACGGGGCAGATCCCGTTCGACGACGTGTTCATGTCGAAGCTGAAGACGTTCAAGGTGGCCGGCAACCCGCACTTGTGCTACAACAGCACCATCACGTCGGCCAAGCTCGCGGGAGGTCTCAGACTGTGCGGCGCCCTGGAGCCTGCGCTGGCGCCGGAGTATTATGGCCCCGCGCTCGCGCCCGAGGCGGCGCTGACCGGGGGTGACGCGCCCAGCTCCAAGAAGAAGCCTAACATTGTGGTCATTGTGTTCGCCACGCTGGGGTCGCTGGTGGCGGTCGCGGCCATTGTGTACTGCTGCTGCCGCTACTGGGGCGCCAAGGCGGGGTACGAGTAATGCGTCCCTATTTCCAAGGTGTGCCACCAAGCCTACGCATCCCTTTGACACTCTCATTCTGATTCACCAAGTAATCACATATCATGGAGGAATTCTACTCTTTGTGGAGTTTTGACTCTGGTTTCAATACTAGAGGCAACTTGCTTGTTCACAGTAGCAACATGTCTCCTCAGTTTCCTTAGATTTTGCTTCACTTAATCGCTTTGTCCCTGTTTTCAATAGTTGCAATTTGCTTGTTCGCAATTGGAACATCAAGTGTCCTCAAGTCTCTTAAACTATACTGTGGGACGAACTTGATATTCTTTTTTTTACTTTCGTTTATATATACACAGCCACTCTGTCAGAAAAGAAGTAGAATACCACTCTCATTCTGTCTAAAGAGCGAATTTCAATTGAATTGGCAATTCCTCCATTAAAAGTACGGCAGAACTTTGAACAATTGTGCTCAATTTAATCTCTGTACCTGTCCCAGTTATCAAAGAAAAGCCTTTTTGTGCATCTCTTCAATGGCAATTGGAAGATTACCGATTTGATTGAAAGTGTCTGCATGAAATATTTCAATACTTTGAATGAATAAAAACTATATTTGTAGGAGTTGTGCGGAACTAGAAGGAGACGCTTAAACAGAATTCAAGAGTAGAAAGATTGTCAATTTTGGGTGAGTCATGTTAGATAGAATATGATGCTTATACCAGTTCTCAAACTGCAGAGAGCAAGGCTTTACTAGGGCTAACATAACGCACTCAAAATTTTTTATCATGTTTCCTTGTTGAAATCAGTAATTTGATTTGGTGAAAAATGTGAGATTCCTTCATTCCATTGGATCAAAAATTATATTTAGTGTTGGTAACAAAGTAGAAATCAACTAACGCTCAATGTTAGCAACCTTGAATGTCAACTAAACACTTGTAACTRGAAACTTGATTGGATGTTCATAAATAGCTAATGTGGTTTCCAGCTAGCCTTCTCGGCAGCATAACTAGGTGACTCTTAAAATCTATATTTTTGTAGTGTATTGACATGTATTGACATTCAATGTTTTTTTTGTTTTTTTTTGCAGGTGCCTCTGAAGAATTGACGAGCAAGTGCAAACTCGAGCAATTGTGAGACTGACCTCCGCCCTTCTTCCATGGCTACAATTCATGTGCAGCCAGACCAGAGCTTACAATGGGAAGCAATTCATGAGACATTAAATTACATGAGCTCTTGGGGAAGGATGAGGAAGAAGCCAGACTTGTAGACCTGTCATCAGAGTGTTTTTTTTTTATAGTTGAATGTACCTAGTGGGTCATGTTATTGATAGTGTTTCCGACATTATTTTATTGATTAATTACTTACTTACTTAGATGGTAGGTTTGTTGCAAAGTGTTCAATTACTAGGGTTTAGTGCCAAGTACGCAATTAATACCATTTTTCATTACCTCGAGGGGCAATAAGATGCTAGCCGTGGATCACGAGGAGTTGCTGCTAGCTAGTGTCAGGATTTTACCAGCCCAACTAGATGCACGTAGTGTGCAACTTTTAAGAAATCGTGTGGAAATTTCAGTAGTCATCCCAGTTTTGGTGAAAAAGAGAATGCTTGATCATAAAATGTGTCAACGTTAAACTATTTTTTGCGTTTGGTGCTTGTATTTGTTCTACTGTTGATAGAGTAAAGTCTTTATCATTGTTTCTAATCTATCGAAGATTGTATAAGTTCACAAAATTTCAAAAATTGAAACACACTTGTGTGCCCTACTTACCCATCTGTCAATTGTGGTCTAAATCAATATGGGTTCATTGTACATCTAGTGACTCATACCGTGACAATTATTCTACAATGTCTAGTTATATGAATGTTGACCCAGGTCGCAAAGCGTCAAAATCAGTGTAATGAGAATTTCTTAAGATGAGGTACAGGAAACCAAACCAGTTAGGATCCAATCCCTCTCATATTGACTGAGCATATAGATTTAAAAACTCATCTTTTCATACATTTTAGTGGATGTTTTTGCAAATGGTGCAAGAATCACTTGACTAAACCTCAATGCCTAGTCATCTTTGAATGCAAATGAGGTTGTCGACGACAAGTGATAGTAGAGGTCTATAACCTCTATTTTTGACATTGCATAAGAAAATTTTATTAGAAAAAATCTAAGAAACATTTGTCCTTGTGATTCCAATAGAAGTTTCCTTGATATTCCTATTGGAACCACCCACATGGCTAAATATCAGACTAATAAGCAACACATTATCTTGGGCACATTTGAATACGCCACATCTCAACGTGAAATCATCGTTTGTGAACTACGATGCTTTTTTTATTTAGAAAATGTGGTTCAATGCACATGGGGAATTGAAACTGTGTGCAAAACTCACCCAGATTTTYTCTCAACTGGATAAAAATTTGACAGTAGCCAATCCTTGTAGCCAATGTGATCTCCCCACATCTAATTTATATACTAAATACTCGAAACCATGCTTCATACGGATAAGTTAAAATATTTAAAACAGTATCCCCAACGGTAGCAAATACTAGAACTTACTCGAGTGATGAGCTTCAGACATTCCTCCCGTGGTAAACAAAATGGAAGACTCAATCACATTTCGCTGAAAATCACATTATGTACATCACCAGATCTCTCTCAGGCACGGTTGGTACTGGAGTGATTCACAAGAAAACTCGTGAATCACTGGCAGTAGCAACAACAAGTCCCAATGCTTTCTGAAATCTGAAGGTTATTAATCATTAAAATAAAGACCTTTGCTCCATTTGCTCTCGCTTTATCAAAGAAACGATGCAAGTGCTCGATGAAACGATTGAACATTGGTGCTTCATGTGGGGAGAATTGTCGCCAGGACATCGAGGTACGCCTTTACAGCGAGAAGAAGGCTTCAAACGAGATACCTGACGAACAATTCAGTTACTGACTCCACCGACATTGCTGCTGCAGTTCTTAGTTCTCCATTGCAAGTAGAATGCGCTGTCAGTGTTGATGAGCGCAGCGTGTCTTTCTATAGTTTTGTTTTTGTATTTTCCTCTTGTTTTGTAGTTTTCGGTATATATATTTAGAACAGATTCGCAACCTTCTGCCGTCTATGCGAATCCCAACCTTGTGATTCAAAACGCCGCCATTCTCCGTGCGTCAAATTTTGACAATGACAGCGCCGAAAATCTCATGCTTGTATCTGTTTTCGTGCGCAACTTTTCCAGTCATTCTTGATTGCAGGTGTAATTAGAGATTCCCTTTCTCTCCACACTCCACAGTGAAACAACTGCACCTGTAGTGACTTAAATTCCTGTTGTAGAGTTCCAAATCCTTCAAACCCAACTCGACTCTGAAATCTCCTCATCAAGAACTTGCCCATGATGGCAATAAATTTGTATACCGCGAGAGAAGAGATTTCAGCTTAACCAAGAAAATCAAAATTACAAACACCCAATATTAATTTTAAATGCCATAGCTTGCCTTCATTCACTGCGCAGAGAAGTTTCACATTCCAGACTGAAGCCTGTAACCCTAAAAACGCCTCCACTGTCGGGGGCCAAAGAATCAAGGCTTGCTTGCAAAGTTTGGTGTAAGAGTGAAAGACACGGGGTTCAAACAAAAGAAGTCTGAATCACCTCTTTGATTCTCAGGCGGAGGCTGTAAAACCTCGGATTGCATTCCATTATCAAGATCATAAACCACACCATCGCGATTGATGGTGTTGTAAATACACAATTTCCCAATTCCAAATGGTACGCAAGTGTACTCTGGGTACACTAAAAGACYCCGCCCACCAGACTTCGTGACTCGAACCACGGTCTTCAATCGCCATGATAACTCCWCTCCATRATCCGAGTCCTGGCAGGGTTCTACCACATCAATGCAATGCTCCACAACGCCGTCACGCTCTTGCTCGGAGAACAAGTAAAGCAYCCCAGAGCTTTCCAGCAGTTGAAGACTATTGCAAAACAAAGAAAATGGCACCGCGCAAGTCCTGTCCTCCAGCCATTCCGCTTTCTCAATATCAAATGCAACAATACCTTTCTGGCCATCATCACTGTTCAGAAACATAAGGAAGTATAATACTCCATTCACGCATACTCCTACCTGGTGCTCATTTAATCCATATTCTGGGCCTGGTATGGCACTCCCTATTTCCCATTCCGAAGTGCGAGAATCATAAACTTCAATCCTACGTGAGAGGTCCTTCTCTCCCGAACTGGATGCGCTTCCAGCAGCTATCACYTTGTAAGAGTCTGTAACAGAATCCACCCGTATGTGCAGGAGCACGGAATTTCTTGAATAATTTAGGGGAGGCAGGTGTTTCTTCTCACCAGTGAAAATGTTGAAGACGACGAGCTCTTCCTTCAAGTGGGAAGATTTGGAAACATTGGCACACATGAGGCCTTCGTGCCCACAAATTGAGTATTCTTGAAACAGATTTGGATCTGGAGTTGGAAGGCATGCCAATGYTGGCAGTCTTCGCCATTCCCCCGAGAGCAAATCAATCCCTGTGCATTGCCATTCCCCAAGTTTGATGGAAAAACTTAACGCCGTGAATACACCCTCGCCAGATAATCCTTGTGAACGCCGAGAAAAGTCCCTCTCGGTGAGATCCTTGCAGCTTTTTGACAYTGCTTYGGCATGAGTCGGTTGCTTGAACAACGGTAACCTCTGGAATTTGCAGTCCTGTAAACCGCCTGGTCGAGACTCGAAGCCTWTAAAACCTGTCGCCTTCTCCCTCACTCCATTTCTTTTGACAAAAAAGTTGAATCGGGGTTCCCATAAAACGCAGAAAATGTTCGTTGAAGGATCCAAGAGACTCCGGAGCARTTCCGASAGTCTTYGGARCSAWTYCGRGARTCTTCGAAGCGATTCCGAGGGTCTCCTCAWGRCATGTAAACAGTCCATGTSCTTCCCAAATCCATCATCTTCAAGCTCCAGAAGAGGTTTGCRGTGTTCTGGAATGTCGACCTTGCAGCTGCCAYGATGGGTGTTTCTCTGTCCATTCCCATGGTTATCAGCAATGTCGGTATTGCTGTCACGGACGTCACGAGCACTTGCTTCGCTCGTCCCCTGTGCTTCGTCCTCCACATCTTTGCTTCGTCTGGGTTGCACTTCCTGCGCATCCTCGTTCCAGCTCTTCGCCGGTGGCGGCGGAGGCTCGGGACACACCCTCCTCGGGTTGGCTTTCTTTGGTGTCTGTTGAACTGCGTCACACGGGATGGTTGCTTGCGTTGATGACTCTTCGCGACTGTTGAAAGGAAGGACARATGTCACAGAGACATTAATTGCATCAGTACTTATTAATTGGGAGTGCAGTTTTGAAGACTAAGGTAGCTGCAATTGTAATTGCATTGATCGAATAACGACGAGCACCCATAAATTAATACCTCTGAGCTTGAACCGCGATTTGAACCAAACAATGCAACCTTATATTTTGAAGAATTCAATTCAGATAATATCCATTAATTACTCTTGTTACTCTAGTGGACGAGCGAAGCAAGTGCTCGTGACTTCCGTAACAGCAATTGATACCGGCCGACATTGCTGATAAGCTAGCATGGCAATGGACAGAGAATCACCCAATGCATGATGTGGCAGCTGCAAGATTGACATTCCAGAACACCGCAAACCTCTTCTAGAGTTGAATTTGTGAACCTGGTAATGGACTAACTTATGATATTCATTTCTCTGGAATCGCTCCGGAGACTGACTGCCAGTAGCGCAAACATGTTTGGTGGTTGATCAAAGTAAGGGTAACACAAGCTACGTATGCCCACGTGGCGTAGGACTACCGCCCCCAAGACCCTATTCACGATCATGGCATTACTTAGGGCCAAAGTGGTTTGTTTCGTAAGTTTGGATTTTGCTTTCATTGGTGTCTAGACCCTGAAGAAACTCTTCCCTGCTGAATACTAATAAAAAAAATAAAAAAATAAAAAAATAAAAAAATAAAAAAATAAAAAAATAAAAAATATATTATTGAATATTGAATATTGAAATTAAAATGTTTTTGAAGAAAATTGTATTTGTATATATACATATATACATAGAATTCAACCCAAGCAACCATTTTTGGTAATGATCATTGCTCAAGCATGTACCAAAAGGATGCACGTTACAGCTAAAGACGTTGCTGAAAAACGTTGCTGAACCCTTCAAACTCTAGTCATGTGTGTGTGTGTGTCTTGTAACACTTTTAATTTCTGCAAAGTTTCATGTGAGGATATTGATAGAACCTGGGGAGCGAACTTCATGGCGAAAGCTAGCGGAACATCCATCAGATGAAACCAGCAGCCAAATCATCATGATAAACAATCAACATTGGGAGAACGGGAGGGTGATATCGGGGAGGGTATTTTTTTTCAGTATGTAACTATACCCCCCAAACTTCCTAGAAATAGGAAGTTTGGGGGGTATAGTTACATACTGAAAAAAAATACCCTCCCCGGTATCACCCTCCCGGTCTTCCTGTGCAATGTGCACCCAACAATCACCAAGTGCCGAACGGTAGAGAAGACAATTCGTACTGCAACTTTACAAACAGAAATTGAGGAAACCACGTCGTCAACAGTGAGTCACAGGGGAAGAGTCTGTAATAATTATTGAGTCTGAATAACAATAAAAGTAAAATTCAAGCCGTTACGCAATCCTGCTCAAGTACAACCCCTGACATTGGACATAGTCTACTCTAGAAACAAAGTGCAATTTCCAAGACTCTTTCCAAGACTCTTATCTGTGTACGAAGAATTTTCAAATGACGGTATCGATCGAACTTCAGATCTACCAACAGCAAAGTAATCCAGAATTTAGAGCTCAGATAACACTGGTGAAAGAACAACCCAACTCAAGTACAACATATTCGATCGATCTCCAACAAGTCGACATGAATATCAATGCATCAAAGATTTTTCCATCGCACTGGGAAATTTTCCTTAAAATGGCGGTATTCCGCCAAATGCCATTTTCATATTCACTTTTGTAGTAGGACTTGTATAGATTTCAGACCACACGCGGTCTAAACGTGAAAGTGCCAAGTTTGTGGGATACAGCCATTCTAAGGAAACATCGATTCGCACCAGTAATTCACAACATGAATGATGAAAGAGAGAGCTGCAATCCATATTACCTCGGGCTCGCATCCAAGGCGGGTGATTCGCAGCTGAAATCCGACACAGTCTGCCACGATTGGCCATGGCACTCAGCTCTGGATCTAGGAGCCATCACGTACAGACCACAAGGCAGCTAGCTGAGAGAGAAAATGGGCACAGCAAGGTAGCAAAGCAAGATCGATGAGCTCGCACTCAGATGATAACTACCTGAAACACAAAAAAAGAGTCTAACTGAAATTCACTTAGATCAAAATTTGCAAATGAATGCATGCTCCGATCCGTGCTCTGAAATTTTCCATTTCTCCATCAATTAAGATCGAATGATCTATTGTGCACGGTCGCACACYCAGAAGCAATTCAACACACTCAGAAGATACACCAAGTGAACGTAAAACACTACCAAGATTAGATGACGATCGCCAGGGCTTGTGGAAACCTTACCGACAGATCGAGGACGAGTGCCTAGCTAGTAATTGCGCAATGTGGCTCTTCTATACAGTCAATTGCAAGTGCCGTTTTGTTGGTGAACACAGATGCATAAGCTTGTATCGGGGCTTATATAGTCTCGCCTTCTGGAATTTGGAGGGACCGGTCGAACGGGTTGAAGCCGTGGGATCAGAGCAAGTGGAGCAGTACGTATCGACAGTTTTTACAGACAAATTCAATAGCTAGCGGCCGCACTTGAGCGTACAGACAGAAGGCGCAGAACGCGCCAATCTTGTACAGACAAATTAGGTTCAAGCTCGGCCACTTGGTCAAACCCTGAAATTTTTTATTTTCCACGCATGATAGAATTTGAAAATTCTGAATTCATATTTGCAATCAGAGGCCCCAAATTAGTTAGCTTGGGAAGTGTACTGTACAATGGAAGTTAATCGAGCCCAAAATAGGGGGCTTTTTATTTTACTTCCACCCTTGTAATAACTTGGAGGAGTAGCTGAGCTACAGGGCCAATTCACCCCGATAGTTCAATTACCTCCTAAAGGACATTCCACTTTCCCAGCCCGCCGTTTGGTGAAACTTCATTAGAGCATCCCCACCCATTTGGCAAAATGTGGGTGGAATTTGGCTTGCAAAAATGGGGTCCATCCATTTTGCAAGTCAGACGCCCCACCCATAGCTTGTTAAGAAACCAAGGAGGTCAATAGCAAGGCCAATAGCAAAATATGGTGGCAACTATTCACCGGAGGGAGTACCCACGCATGTTGACTTTTTGTGCGCTTTATTTTATCGTAAACGGTTTGCAAGCTGCAAGAGGTTTGGGCCCAGAAGCTTAAAGAAGTACATCCATTTTGCAAAAGTTGTGGTGCACTTTTGCAAGTTGCCTTAGACAAGTCATCTGTTTTGCAAGACATCTTTTCCATATCAAAAGAAACCTATCTAAAATGTGATTTTTTCCTCATGTAGTTATTTATATAATTTAAATTAATTATTTCATAATTAAACATGTTAAAATGATATTTGCATGTTTTTTGAAATACTAATTTCTTTGGGAATATTGAAGTAATTACAAAAATGTTTTAATATAGTGTGAAATTTTTAGCAAAATTGTAGATGATAGTGATAAATATCATGGTGTAATTGGCATACTCTTTGATCTCACACCAAGAAGAATTTAATAGAAAAAGTTGTAAAGTGGTGTATTTTAAGCTCTCAAGATGCTACAAGCAAAACCACTTTTAGTGAACCCTCTTTTAGTGCATAATATGCAATACGAGAGTTTGTAGACGATAGGTGGCTCGTGCGCATGATTGAAAATGAAAAGATACGTGACCTAGTGGCCTCTCCAAACGCATAAACCTCTTTTAGTGCATAGTCCCAACACTATGCACTAAAAGAGGTTCTACACATACCTTCAAGAGTATCACAAAAATTACAATTTTAACAATTTCTTTGGGAAAAAAAAGGAATATTAATTAGATTATTGGAACTGCAATTTTTTAGTGAAGCTCCAATACATTTAAAATCAAGAACTTTGTGAAACTCAATTTTGGCACTAAAACTAACCTCGTCTGGAAGGATTGTGCTTTAACCCTTAAAAGACATTTCATGTTCAGGCTTGGTCAAACTTCATTTGATTTCTACATTAAAATATACATTTCAAAATTTTGATATTTTCACATGTAGTAATTTGTGTTTGAAACTTAATGTAATTTTTTCTTAATATAAAACAACAAATTGAATTTCATATGAATTTTTGAAGAAATTTCAATATAAAATAGCATGAAAATTTTAAGAAAAATGAAAATAATGGTGTCAAACATCATGGCGTAATTGGTGTATATTGGAGCTTATACAAAAAGAAAATTCAAAAGAAAAAGTTAAAAAGTGATATATATACTGAGCTTTCAAGGTATTGTCTTCAATGTGTCACAAAATTTGCAGTTTTAAACATTTTGAAAAAAATCAAATTGGGATAAAAAGAAGATTATTGGAGATGCATTTTCTTAGTTAAGCTTAAAAGCAATTAAAATAATAAAAACTATATGAAAAACTCAAGTTCGACTTTCAAAATGCCCCTTGAGCATGCAATGTCCCTTTAAGGGTTAAGAGCATCCCCACAACAACTTAAGATATGATGCAAACTGGATAAGTAGCTGGGCCTAGCCAAATTTGATGAAGACCCGGCCAAATGGAGAGTCTTCACATGGACTTGGGATGATTATTTTTTTGTTTTTAATTACAAGTTTAGAAGCACTTTTGAATTGAAATATCTTTTGTCGTATTGGCACTTATGAGGTGGCACCTTGAAAAGCAAGGAAATCCAGTTCCCCGTGTTAATTGCTTGTTTTGGGGTGGGGCACAATTACTAAACCGAGCCCGGGCTCATTTAATGACTTGGCAAGTGGTCCATGGTTGGGCCTTTTCCCCGCGCCAAGCGTAAGGATGCTCTAAAAGCATCCCCACAGCTGTGTGGCCAACAACGCAAACTGGGTACTTGACTAGGCCCGGGTATTTCAATTGCCCCACGGCACACTTGGTGAAGCAAAAAAAGTGGCCGGGCAAGGCCAAATGTGATGAAAAGACAACCAAATAGAGACTCTTTTTCGTGGCACAATATGATTAGTTTTCGTCTTTTATTTCAAGTTTCGAGGCACTTGTGAATAGAAAAGTTTTTTGCCTTGTCCTTGCGCATGAGGTCGCACTTCAGAATTTGGGCAAACCCGGTTCTCCGTGTTGCTAGCCCATGTTGGTGTGGGGGACAATCACCACCCCGGGCCCGGACAAATATAAAGCCATTTCAATCCACCCTGGACATGTAACCCGTATTTGTTTTGGTGAGTCAAGGCATGGGGATGCTCTAAGGTGGTGAATCCTTGCATGATTGATCAAGGAGCAAGTCAAGGAGACATCCTTCCAGTGAGGCCCAATGAAATTATTGCTGGCAAGTACTTGATTTTTGAGCTACCTTCCATCACACTAGATGGTGGAAGTAGACAAACGAAGCGGATGGCGGACAATCGCCAAAATCATCTTTAAGTGAAATACGTATGAGGTTCACCAATATTGGAATGAAATTTATTTTTAAGTAATATTTTCAATGAGTGAAGGATGGATGACCAAAATTGGAAGCTTCAGTTCGTCTGACGGTTAGAAATCAAAAAATTCAAATGGTGGTAGACTGGTAGTCCGCTAACTGTGGTAACTTGAGTAACTTGAGTAACTTGAGTTAACTTGAGTAAGAGTTTAACTGTTGTTTAAAGTCCCAAATGTCTGTTGTCGGTACCCAGACATTTTGAGTACCCTGACCTGGTTTAAAGACGCCACAGAATCGACCGTACTTTTTTGAAATTATATTCAGCTCCGACGAACTTTTTGACCAATAAATATGTAGTGGTATATGTACGGTGACGTGTACCGTATATCGAAAATATACATATGTATGCGCTTAGGACAATATGCAATATTGTAAGCACAGTCCTGCATTTGGGGGATGGAAAGTATCCAGTAATTGGGCATTTTGGGCATTTTGGCTTGACCCYAACCATTATACGAATAGCTCTTTTTCTAAATGCAAAAATCGCCTTTTGGTTGGTGTTGACAATTTGGCAAAGAAATTCCCTTTTTTTTACCAATAATTCATTTGGAATAGCAATGATTGGAGATGCTATATGATATATTGCCTTGACTATAGGAGACAAGTTATTGGTTGAAAGTCAAACAAAAATGATCCCAATAATAAATAAATAGAGTTGAGAGGCAAAATAGTTGATACCATTCAATTTCGTTTTGTACAGTGCATTACAAAAGGTTGTAACCCCCATTTGAACCCTTGAGTTCTCTTGGCATTACTCATAATGATGTTGATTTTGTTTGTTTCCCTCAATTAACATTAGTATCTTATGCAATCCCCCTCAAGCATACCAAATTTTTGGTTTAAAAAAAAAAAAAAATCCATTTTTTGGTGAATATTTTTCATTTATTTTCATGGTTTTACATGAAAATTCACAAGAAAAACATTGGTGATGAATGTTTTCAATTTGATTGAAGGGATATGTAGGTAACATCCATACTCACATCTTCCCTTCAATAAGCATCTCCAAAAGAGTTCCACAATTCCCTCTATAGAAAAATCAATGGGGGCATGAATAGTGCTCAAATTTTGAAAATTGATATCTCCTTATTGTAATTAGATTATGGTAAAGTGATTGTACCATCAAAGTCCTCTATCCGGGATTGTGGTCAAACATCAAAGTCTTCTATTGAGGATGTTTTAGTAGGCCATTGAAAATGTATGGATTTTTTATTTTAAATTTCAGATTTTAATTCATGTCTTCTATGAGCCCTAAAATTGGCAAAATTTGAAATTATTATGAATTATTGAAGAAAAAAAAGAAGAAAAATCATAGAAATTACAAAATCAACTTAATAAATCTGAAAATTTCACCATTGGTGTATTTTATGGTGCAAAATACCACGATACAAATCAAATTCATATGTCACTCTATGATAAAAATCTAATAGAACGTAGTAATAGATCTAAGGTTCAAATGGCTATAAAAATATTGATTTTAGGAATCTTACAAAATTTCAATTTGGAGTAGAAACTAGACCTAATAAGCATCGTTTTACTATAAGTTGGGCTAAAATTCAAAAAACATCATATTTTAAGCTAAATGCATAAATAGATGAACATTCATTGAATGTTCATCTATTTATGCATTCTAGCAGAATGCATGAAGATTCATGCTCTCCAAATRTAGTCTAAAGCTTTCATTTACATGTATAGAATTTTAGTAAAGAGTTTTTTGAATATTTTGATAATTATTCTTTACCCTTTTTCTTAAATTATCCTAAAATTGAAATTACAATCATTGCAAATTTATTTACAATTATGCATACAATGCATAAACAGATTGTTATCAAAAAGGTCAACACATGTATGTTAATAATTTTATATTATGTCTACTAAATGTTAAATAGAAAAATTCTAAAAATGAAATTGCACTAACTATTTGTATCATTCAATTTAGTTTCATTGATATTCCCTTTCCACTAGTTTGAATTCACTTTCTACACGGTCTTAGGTCTTTTTGTGATAAGTAAAGTCACACGGTAATAGGTTATTTCTATTTTTGACTTCAAATCTCTTGCAAAATTATTGTAAATTCTATGCTCTACGTTCTATGCTCTATGCTCCACGCTCATGCGACAGCATTTCCCAAGTCATGTTTGGAAGTCAATTTTCAGTGCTCCTGCAAAAAAAAAATAGGGTGTAGATTGTTCATTATAATACTATAGTCATTGAGACTGGAGTTTACAATTTAATGACTAAGTTTTTACCAAATTAGTAGTATTAATCTTCCTACTTAGATACTAATTTTTCAAGCATGATTATAAAATATTATAAATAATAAAAAATGAGTATAAAGCATTATAAATATTTTATAATATTCCCAACTTTTTTTCTTCAAAATATTGTGGTGAGATGCAAGTTGTAAAACATACACATTTTTTAATAAAAATTTTGAAAGATAAAACCTAAGCACTTGGAAAGAGTTGAAAATACTTTTTTTTGAAATTCAAGACCGAGATTCATGCATCATGATCTTATCATGATCTTGCAATTGGTAAAGTTTCTCCCTTTGAAAGTTTCAAAGGGTTTACACTAATAAGTTAACTAAAGGATCATACAACTAGATTCATTAACCCTAAATGCCCAAGACACCAAAATTTGGTGTTTGCAAAACTTTGAAGTTAAATAAAGCCTAACCAAGTTGCTATTTTGGGTAGTTTATATTTTTTTAAACGTCTTTTTGAAGTCTAGTTTTAGCATCAAAAATCTGATTCTGAAAATGATGATTGTAATTTTTCAATTCAAGATTATGCGCAAAGGTGTCCATTGCAATCTTGACTTCCATAGTGTTGAGGGAGCTTGGAAATGAGCCTCAAATACACTAGAGTTTGCAGTAAAAAACATAGTAGGAATTCATGTAAAAAAAATTTAGAGTAGATTTTGAGAAGCCATAAATTGATTGGAGCTATGCATGTTAGGCCCTTCAACCTCATATTTTTTGGTGACCAAATTTTTAGATTTGACATATGAAAAGAGGATTGAAAGACTTTGACCTACTTTTGCAATTATAACACCCCCATGATCAAACATTATAATCTCTCAAACCATAAGTGATATTGTTGTGTTTTCTTTTCCTAAGTGATCTATAACATGTATAGATTGAATTTGTACGGTTACATTTCAAAAAAATTTATTCATCTTATCAAAATGTTGGCTTTTTGTTCAATGTAGAGCAAATTCCTAGAAGCTAAAAAAAAACCTTGGGCATTTAGGGGTTAATGAATAAATATAGATGAAGATTTTACCCTTGCTTGGAATACACATATTTTGATGCAATTTTGGGCCTAAAAATACCACAAGGTTACCTCCTTAGTTCTCTAAGGTCCAAAGTTTGGACAATGAATAGAAAGTTTTCAAGGGCTTTTTTTATCATACAACTTTTCATTCATCCAAACGGTTGCTTTTTTTTTAACTTTGGACAATGANTTTGGACAATGAATAGAAAGTTTTCAAGGGCTTTTTTTATCATACAACTTTTCATTCATCCAAACGGTTGCTTTTTTTTTAACTTTGGACAATGAATAGAAAGTTTTCAAGGGCTTTTTTGATATTACAACTTTTCATTCATCCAAACCGTTGCTTCTTTTTGGAAACCACACTATCTGTATGATGAATTTGATGAAAATGAGGTAAATAATATATTTAAAAAATCATAAGCAAAAATATTCAAAAATTTAAGAAAAGAGTCAAGCGTTACCCCTTGAAGGTCCTGAAAACCTTTTGTGTCCATAAAATATATTATGAATTAAGTGATATGGAGTATTTGATTACAAAAACATTGACCAAACGCTTTTGAGTACAAAGCAAATTAATGATCATGGTAGTGCGTAAATAACAATGTATCACAATTCAAGTATACTATATGTAAGGCTAAACACCAAGGGCCTTTCAAGGATTAAGGGGGTAAACAGTATGAGCGTGTGAATGGTAGAGACAGAGTAATAATGTTGAAAAATGCGAGTAACTGGATGTAGTGCACCTGGCAAAGCTACCCAACACCAAAGCGAGCCAAACAACATATAAAAAAAATTACCTGGCCCTCCCCCAACAAATGAGCTAGAAGAAGAAGAGATGGTTTCCTGAGTGGCCGAGGTGGCCACTGGTCATTACATACCGGTATGAACAGAAGCGATGGCCGAGGACACCACTGCTGGACATCATATACTGTATGTAAGGAAGACGTGGCCGTCCCTCTCCGCATATCTCCCACAACGTTTCTGGGAACTTAAGAATTAGGTTTTAAAGCAAGGCAACCGAAGCAACGCTTCTTGCGAACCGAAGAAAAAAACCTCGATCGATGGTGAGTGCAAAGTTGCAAACCATCTTCTAACGGAAGACGCGAATTCATGCATCAAGAGGACAAGCTTTTCTGTAGTCGTCTTCTCAGCTCTTGCCTGAATCCCAAAGGATCACAATGTCAGTGAAAACAACAGCGACGAAGATGTTGGTGCACCTAAAAATCTTCAGAGGGAGTGTGAAGAGCCTCCCACCGATTTGGGCGACTTTGTATTGTAGTAATTGCTACACGTAAACAGGGTTAGTATGTACAGTACTGTGTGTGTTCAATTGCTGTGATTGAAAAGTTAATGTGAACCACAACCATTAYGACCAAGGAGGTTGTTGTAAGCTACTTCGATTTTATTTTTATATTTTTTGCACAGACTACTGCGAAGTTTTCAAAGTGGTCAGAAGCACCTTGATAAAATTTGAATAATATACATGTTACTGTGGCTTCCTGAAATCGCTGTGATGCATAGATTAAGGTTAATTTCGTGCGGCGGGCCGTCAGTGACAACCAGAGCTCTACATTTTGGAAGAAAAGTTTACTTCAACGGAATGGGAATTGAAACACTGTAGGAGTTTTTACAGAGACAGGATATAGGAAGTATATCGCACCTGAGGAACTGACGATCAATGACAGTATTTCCGAGAAGGCCACGATTCTCCTCCGCACGTCTGACAATGAAAGGGATGAAATCGGCAACGGATCCAAATGGTAGTACCTTGCTCACTCGGAAACCAGCATGAACCAGTGATAAAGACAACACATCGGCCATTCCTTTGAGCTGTCCAAACTGCACCCGTGGATTTCCTCGCGACAAACCCAGTTCTTGAACTTTAGCCACTGCTGCTCGACCTGCAAATCCCCGATCATAACCTCTAAGTAGTTCACTACTTTTTATAAAAATTTGACAATCCTCGAGAGATGCAAAATGTCATGGTCCATCATTCATCATCATCGAAACTCATTCAACCAACAAGTCTGGTTCATGTTGACTTATGTAATGACAATAGCACACTTTCAATAGACTAACAAGATGCATTCCCTTTCCAATCTTTCATAGTAAAAAAAACAGTGTGTAGAGATAATCCTCAGAGAAGAAGTTTGAAACTCTTCAAATGAGAGTTAAGATCCATTAAAACAATCAAGGATAAGACCTTTGCGAGAAGGAGAATGCAAGCCAACGAGACACCCCTTTTGAATATTATTGTGCCGGGGAATGCTGATAATTTGACTACTCACCTGAGTTCAGATTGTGAGTTGCAAGCACCACCGACCCATCGTTTGAAGCTGCCTGTTCCAGCATGAACGCAGCACAAGAATCATATGACCGATGAGTTGCTTCAATGTTAGGGTGAATTGGAGAAGGAACCCCCAAAGAAGCTGCTAACGCGTTCTCTCGAGAAATGTAGGCCCCGCGAACGATTTTCACACCATACGATAGTCCCCTATGATGAGAGCCTTTTACTGCCATRCTAAGGCGGGAGAAGGAGTCTCTCAAATAAGTTTGCATGGTTGYATAAACCAGAGGTTGCGRGGTTCTGTTGAATTCGCTGGCAGCTACATTGATGATGTAGTCAATCGCTGGTTGTACGAGAGAGTATTCAGCGTCTACCAGTAGAGGAATTCCCTCCGATTCACAAGTTTGGCAGAGCTTTGCAAGGCGGGTATGGGCAAGAATCAATTGCTTCTCTTCCTCTCCTGTTAGAGGCTGTGGAAGAGACTGAACGTGGTAGATTGGACTGCATTCTGCTAGGACAGGGATTACATCTTGCTTCCATGGCAGACGGAAATCCTTGTTCACATGCTGCCACCGTAGTAAATTGCTCACGCGCTCGAGAATTTGGATGGGGCAAATGGCCGAGATCTTCACGCAAGCACTGCTCACCTGATTGCAAGAAATTTGAGTTCACGCTCGACTCATATTCTCTTTAGCATCTAAGAAGACGAAACATCAAATTTTAGACTATGAATCTGGAAATTACTGTAAAATCTGACAAGCAAGCAAAGCATGATCTTACAGATTCCGGCGGCAGCTGACTGGTCTGTAGAACAATTTGCAAAAACTTCTCAAGATTTTGGTCACAAGATTCGCTGTCCGTTGCATCTTCAAGTCCGTAGGTCATGATGCCACGTACCCCTAGCTCCCACATTCTTGCCAATGTTCTCGAGGCTTCTTCAACATTCTCTCCAGCACAGAAATGGGAGTAAGCAGTTCTGTTGAGAACGGGTAAAACCGCCGTCCTAATCAAAGGAGATTTTATAGAGTCCGATGTGAGAATTTTGATGCTCAAGTCCACCACGGGCTCATACGCAACCAACTGAAGGTTCATAAGCGCCTTGAGTAGCTCCTTCGTGGTCAATTTTGCATATAACGCCTCCCCATTGTTGCTCAGTAAAATGTCTTCCGAAGTGTTCTGCGTCGTGAAAAGATCGGCCTTCGTTGTAACTCCTCTGACTTCAAATTGAGACCTCACTAACTCTCTGCACGAGGAGGAGAGCTGCACGAGAGTGCGAGCCTTTCTCCATGCCATCTTCTGAAATTATATGAATTGTAAATTTTTCCAAAACGAACTAATAATCAATTAAAAACTAGTTTGCTTACGAAAAGAAAATTAGAACAGTAGCTAATCGTTTACTACCTCTAGTAAGATTGCACGCTCCCCTTCACAGAAAGCAAGCTCTGAAGCAAATTTTGCGCAGAGGAAATCAATCTAACTGGAAACAAAACCGCAGCTGCACAGAAATTTCTGTTTCTCCGTGCTATAGTTCTTGCTTTGCAAACTACACAATTATGAAACCATCTGCCGGGATCGTCCTTATCAACAAGAAACAGGAGCTAATCTTAGCATTTACGACCTCCTTGATGACGACACGCTCAGTCTCCTTCACAAGGACCTTCACAGACAGCAAGCACTGAAGCAAATTTCGCAAGAAGCTCTTTAATTAGGAAACAAAAGCGTAGCTGTAAAAACAAGAGAGATTCTCAACGAAATTGTTCCTGCGATGCAACTATGATCTCGCAGCACCTACGTCTCAATCTGCAAATAATCAAAATTAACAGCACTCCTAATTTCTTCAAATTCAACCTGAAAAAACACGTGAGACGGGAAAAGAAACAGAATCTCAGAACGAGGAGTGTAGCGGTGTGATTGATTGCGTGGAAAGAGCAACAAAACGATGCTAGAATTGCAACATCAGGGCGCTGTAGAAACCGAATCTCGTAGTACAAACAGGCTGTGATATGGGAAAGAATGCACGACAAATTGGAATATAGACTGAGGATGAAAGTGGTGGAAAATGGATGAGAAATCATAATGGCACGTCACGGTCGTTAATAATGAATCCTAAAGAAGCCAGAAAGCGCTCCGACTCTGTAACCGTCCACCTCCTGAAATGTACAATGTTTGTACATTTTTCTTTTTCTTTTTCATTATTCTAGCAGTGTACAAATAGTGTCTATGGTAGAGGACCACTACATTTTAACTTCTAAAATTCACAAATAGTATATGGCAAAAAATAATATATTGGCAAAAATTTGATAGTATATGGCTAGTTTCCCCGTCCTTGCCCATAGAATCGGCTCTACATTGTTTGGACCTAGCTTCCTCCCCCCTCTTGCTCTTTCATGTAGTCTTCCATGTCTTTTCTCCCTGTCTGTGCTCGTTTCTCTTGGTAGACTAGCCTCTGCCCTGGTTGTTTTGTTTCATGTCTTTTTCTTAATGCAAGGGCTCTCACCTTTTGTTAAAAAAAAAAACTTCACAACTGATTTCATGAAGCTCTATAGAATATGAAACTTGAATGAGGTGCCAATTCAATTTGTCTTTTAAGGAACATATATCTTGAAAAATATTTCAAGAAGTCTTACCTCTCCAAATTAAATGTCAACTCTTAAATGAGCGCTTTATGGACCTCCTACCTCATCACTATGTAGGCTTAATGGTTGGCTTGTACAATTTTAACAACTTTCACATTAATTTATATAATGATAAAGTGATTTCTTTGGGTTTAGTTTCAGTTTCATTTATTTTTTAAATTCTCTTTTTTATGACATTTGTAGATGTTATAGACGTTTGTTATGGCGCCTTTGTCTCGGCGTTTCTCATAGAGTGACACCCACCGATGGCAAGAGTTTTGAGGATGACACCCCTCCATCAATCCAAATGATTAACCATAGAGGGCTTGAAAGCCTTGTGCASGTGTATAGTATATTACAAATATGGTGGTATTTTATCAGAAAAGCATTGACCAAATATTTTTCAATACAAAGTAAATCATTGATCATGATAGTATGTAAATAACAATGTATCACAATTCATATGTTGAATCAAAATTGAAGAGTTATAAAGTTCAATACTGGTTGTATAGACAAACCCCCAAGGGACCTTCTAGGATTAAGCTTTGGTTACAAATACTAGTCAATAGGATTACCCRTTTAATTCTTAAAGTTCTTTGACTATGTTTTTGCCCAAACTACTTCAAAACTGCCATTTCTAGYACAAGTWCAAAATTTTAGGAAAAAAGAACATTTTKGGACACACTTAACCATARGATTTTGTARTATACTAGCTTGGGAAGATGTGGAAAAAATTTCAGAAATTTCCACCATGTGAATCGCAATATATTAGYGTTTGAATTGACAAAAATCCTATTTTTGGCCCTGCAAAAWACAAAGCAACTGCATTTCACAAGCTCASATGTGTATGAAAAAAATGTCCATGTTGGTGGTCCATCTTTGGATTCATACTTCAAGGTAGGTTGGTTAAATGCTTGAAAAACTYTAGATAATTTGGAATTKAACAACATATAGGAAAAAATTAGTAAATAGAAAGAAATAGAAAATGATTCAAAATGCTAAATTGTTAAAACCTTGGTTAAAGAATTAAAAAAATGCCAATCTCAATGGTTTTAATGACATAACAAACAATCACATCCTATGATTTTAGTTTTTCAAAAAAAATTGAAAATTGAGTTAAATAAAGGATTTGAAAGTTTATTTTAGAGTAGAGAATCTATAATTGTCCATGAACTAAAACTCCTCACAATAACTTTCATCTCATTAATCAAAATGGAATGACCAAAAGCTTCCAATGTACATATAAATCTAGAAAACCAATATCAAATTTTTTTTTATGAAAAAGGTGATTTTTTCTTATCTATCCAAATTGCTTGGTATAGAAAAACAACTGCATATCATACAATAGGTTGAACCATTATGTCAAAACTTACAAAAATATTGGGCTTTACAAATAACCCTTGTCCACATGTTGTGTAAAAATTTCAAAGAAAAAAATTAAAAATTCCATTATTAATGAGCAGCCCCAAATCACTATGTTATTTAAGAAAATGCATTTTGGTTCTTTAGGGATTAAGTTCAAAGGTTTTATGGTTTGAGGATGACCATTTGTTTGATCATATTGTCGAAAATATAATCTAAATGGAAAAATCTTTATATCATTAGATTGAGTGATGAACATTACATKTGTTAATTCAAAACAAGAAAATTTAATCAAAAAATTCTCCATGTAAACTCTTCAAAAGTAACATGGATTCCAATACAAATGCACATAGGTATATACTTTTTTTAAGGTTAAATTTCAATTCATCAAATAGTAAGACAAAACCTTCTAATTCTCTCTCATAGTGCATGAATTCAAATTATGAAATTAAATAACCTAAAAGCAATAATTGTCAAAGTTGCTAAAGTGGATTCCATATCATTCTTTAAATTTTTCTYGACATTGTTGGAACTTGAATTAATATACAAATYGCTATAGCTCACTAGATCTTTGCATTACATTGAATTATTTGAGATTTGAATGTTTGTGTATATTGTGTTTTATAGTTGTATAACAATACTTAAAAATTAAAATGACATAAACWAATAGTCTAAAAAAACCATGAAGTATCAATCAACATATAAAATAAGACCATTTTGTGAAACAAAATCTCTTTAATTTTCTTCCTWGAAAGATATTTAAAATGGATATGATAGCAAAGTAGCACTTCTAAATTGCAAACAACCTTCAAAGTCTTCTATCACTAACAACACTCATTTTTAAAGTACATCTTTGTCCTACATGATGTATCACACTAAAGATAATTAGAATTTGAGTATAATATCAATGAATTAGTTTGATTCATGGTAATTTGCAAATGTCTACCCCTTTACACATTTTCTTTAGTTTTGAATTTTCTAAAACATTCTATCMAATATTACATACAATTCTTAAACTTCAATCTTTAGATGCATRAAACCCTTTATTTTTTATGAATTGAAACTTCTTACATTGTTGGAAATCATAAATTCAAGTTTGTCCGTGAATTGTAATCCACTATAAAAGAAGAATTTCAAGTACTCCCTTTCTCTCGTAATGATCTTCTGCTTGATGACCTTAATTTTTTGTTCCAAAATGATCTTCTTGTTGCACTTATGACGTTTGGGAATCTGAATTGAATTTCTTCCTCCATCCATGAAATCATCAATCAAAAGGCAAATGAAATGATAGAAGGGGTCAATTGACACTGTTAATTCTTAATTTTTGCATTTCTTTGAACATTATCCAATTGAAGGAGATGAAGCCTTGGGAAGCAAAACAAAGGTCCACACATGGTCTTTGAGTCATACTGAATGCCTACAAAATGATGACCCCACATTCAACAATTAAATGTCCATTGGTGCTCTTTGAAAATGCCCCAACATTCCACTTTTCAATACTTCTAAATTGCACTTTAAAAAATGCTCTAAAACTCAAAGTATGTAGGACACTAAAAGTGCACTAAACGCTACTTGCAATGCGAAACGGGTCTTTTAAATGTTATTTTTAGCCTTAATCCATAACACTTTATTTAACATGAAGATCATTTTGACAAAGGTAGTACAATGACGCTATTGAAGGCTCTTCAAGGCCTCCATCTATTTGGAAAACAATTTATTGATTTATCAATTATAGATTGAAACAAAATTTTGGTGCTTAGTTCCATAATATTTTACATAGTACTATGCATCTATGTAATTTCTACACAAATATACAAAAAGTTTCATTTTTTTTAGCCTCTTTTGTATCTCATGTGAGTTTAATTTCTTGAAGAATTCACAATAATTCACTAACAAAATTGAAGATTTTACAACTTATAGATGATATCATAGCATCCTAGCAACTTGTTAAAAAACTCACGCAACACCCTCTAATAYTTAACAAAACCTTGACACACAAAGTAGTCAAAGAGTTTAGAGTTTGAAGGTTAGGACAAGGGTTTAGAAAAAAATGCAATTGCCTTAAATGAAAGTAGCAACAACCATCCAAAAGTTGTTGGATGAATGCCTATCTTAATTTAATTATATTTTTAAACTATCTAATTTCTGTATATTATATTTTTTGGATTACCTAATTGTTTTTTACACTCTAATTATTACAAGGCAAAAAGTTACTCGACTTGTTAGGAAGCTATAATGTACTGTTTTTGCAAAGGTCCGAGTTGGCCATCTTCATTARTCTTGTGTTAATTGTTTTTGGAACTTAAGAGAGATATGTGGAGTATGCACCCTGCTTTTGACTTTGATTAAATCCCCCCATTTGGTCTTGTTTAATCCCCATTAGAGCTTGTTTAAATCCCTCCATTCAAGGATCTTGCCAAAGTCTGGCAAGCAATCAATATGGATTACATGGAGTTTCATATGTATTCAGTATATTTAACCATATGTATTTCTACTATATTTCTTGTTTGTTTCAGTATCTCGTACTTGCCTTCTATATCCATATCTACTAACCAGAGTGATGGCCCAAATTGCATTGAAGGATGGCAATCGACGACAATCATTTGTTTTTCAAATTAAGGATCAATGGCAATGGAGAGAGGGGGGGGGGTACAAGATCGATGGCTTTGATATTTTTCCAAAGAGGGTGGGTGGGTAATTGCAACAAAAAAGGGTTTGCATCTTTTTAGTATATAGTGAAGCAAAAATATGCAAATTAGTTGATCCCTTAGTGCTCCATAGTCCATATTCTAGATGATGAATAAAGTGCTCCCAAGGATTGTTTTGTGCAAATTCTTGTTAGCCCAAGGTATCATTTAATCTTTGAAAAAGTCCGGCTTTTTCTTTGACCAATTTGATGAAATTGARGGCACTACYGCAAACCCAATCATTTTCATTCARGAGATCTATGTCACTTCTCCACTCAAAATGATCTAATGTTAGTAACCAAGTCTGCCCAAGTTTTGTAGTTTGTGATTTTTTTCATTCAACCCACATTTTGTCACTAAGGTAGGCAAATCCATACCCATCTGTTTAAGAGGATTATAGGTGCATGCACCCAAAGAATGGAGTGAAGTGTTCAAGAGATTAGCCTTTTTGCACCAAGTCCAACAACACCAAAAAATTGAGAAATAAGGAATTGGAAAACCTTATATTCAAGAGAAAACTGAGACTTATAGGATCCCTATTAYCAACTCTCGACAAGTAGTATGATGGAGCCTCTATTGACTCATAATTGACCACTGCAAACATGAATACATTTAAAAATGAACCATATTCCRTCCACTTAAGATATTGGYAGAGCTTGCCACGAAGCCAGATATTGTGGCCCCAAGCATGAGGGAATCATGAACTMAGACAAATTAAAACTGTGCACTGCACGTTGAAAGGACCTTTTGTAGGGTGCTCCAAATTCCAAAAGGGACCGCTCGGAAATGGGTTTGCCTACCTTATTGAAAAGCGACTGGGTTCGCAGTATCTGCAATTMGAGGTTTCAACCTTGGTGAGCGACTACTCGGTAATCGTGGACGGGACTAGCGCACTCAAATTCAAGGGTTTAGGGTTTCAAGCTGAGTGTAAATCTCGGGGTTTCAAGTTTTGTGTAACTCGTCACTCTAGGTAGCGAAATCGTCATTGCGAAGAAGTCGTTTCGCAGAGCTGAGTGTGACAGCAAAAGAGATCGTAGCCGATCGCGAGAAACAGTTAGTTGACAGAGTGAGCAAGAGGCCTCAACAGGCTACCTCGAAACCCTAGAAATCGACAGGATCGACGCCTCCGATCCCTTGGGATCATGCGTGAGCTCTTTCCGTTTATGAAAAAATTCATTTCACTGGACGAAGTCACCGTTGCTCCCGATCGCTCCATCGCATACCTCGTAATACTCGGTGTAGACCAAACCGCGAGGAATGCGATACATCGTCACCGACATCCCAGGTATGTTTTAGCCGGGTATGCGCGTCGGAAACTGCATTACGGGAATAGTCAACAGTTTTCGCCGTTTTAGAATTCCGATCCACARCGGGCGATTGCGAGGCAAGGCAGGTGGTGATTAGCAGCAGACAAATCTTCTGGCATACAAGCAAATGCTAGCGGTAAACCAGTTGGCACTTGAATACAGAATTGCGAATAGAAGGACGACTTCTGTGGTTGCTTGACGGTAACGTGATTGCACAAGCCTCATTTCTGTTGATTTTGTGCATCCATGGCCATGTCTGTCTACAGTAAGCCGTCCGTTAGGTGAATCGTGACTTGCACTCTGATTGCGCTTCGACAAAGTTACAGTGCTACCTACCGTCATCCATGTGGGGTCGCAAATAGAAGACAGACAATTATTAGACCTATTTACCACCAGGTGAAGCAACGTCAGTGCAATTCTGCAGGGCAGGGGTTTGGGAATGTTCCGTGAAGCTTTTATTAGACCGGGAATTGTAATACTACGTACCTTCCTACGTACCGTATCACTAGCGTATGGAGAATGTCTTCCCGTTTTAACCCTTGAACATCGCTGCGGATGTTTTGTGGCTCATGAATGACAGGGAATCAAACCGTGTAGGACAGAACTGCAACTTTTCATCCTCGGTATTAGGAGTGGAAGGGGAAGATCTTTTCAAGGACTTTGACTTCCAATGAGTAGATTTGGCTTTTCAAAGTAGATGATGTAACACGGTATAGAAAATGCATGATTTCCACGGCCACCCGTCTATTCTTCAAGGGTAAAAAAGAAGACGAGGGTCCCAGTGGCAAAAGATGTTTACACTTATTCCATTCGCGACATTGTTTTTTTTTTTTTTTTTTGACACAGACAAGTTGCAAAGCAACCTACGATAGTTTTCCAGTCAAGTGTAAGGGGATTTCATAGCCGGGGATTGAACCACCAACCTTTCCATTAGGTTTGGGTACCTAACACCATCACCCTGGTAGTTTAGGGACCGACATTGTTGTTGGATTAACCCCTAAGTGCTCAAACGACCATTTTTTGGTCGTTGCCCGACTTTGGACAAAATTTTCGGGCAGAAATTTTTTTTTTGAATTTTTTTTTTCTTGAAAATATTGGGTTGTCTTTCAGTATTTATATTCAAAACTAAGATCACTACGGTCATAAACAAATCATAAGAGAAATAGCACAAGGTGTTTAGAATTTTCTAGTGTTGAAAAGCTTACTATTTGAGGAAAGAATTGATATATTATGACCAAATATTATGCATTTTTTCACAATTCAATAGAAACCACAATTTTGACCAATCAAAAAAAAATTCAAGTGTTAAGGATAAAAATTGTATCTTTGGTGAATTTTTGAAGTTATATCTTCAAAATTCATTTGAAGAGAATCTGAAAACAATTTTATAATTTTGACCTTACGAATATCTTCTACTTTTTGTGCTTCACATAAACTTCTTTGATGCAAACTTCAAAAAAGTTATAGAATTTATATTTTATAACACATTTGTGTTTTGTCCAAACCCCTCGGGCTTTTAGGGGTTAAGCTTCCTGTTCAGTAATTGACTGAGTAGGAAGTTGTTGTTTCATTAAGTCTTCAAGCAGATCTGCAATGTTAGTGAGCTTTGATTTATTTGTTTGAAAAAGTCACAACGCAGACTACAAGGGTGAATGAGATGCAGGACGTCAAATCCTCCATTTAAAGTGGGCCCAAAGGATTCACCTGAGGTAGTAGTAAGAAAAGCCCCCTATTTTGAGCCATGTATGGTGTAGACCTGTCATAGCTAATTTGGAGTCTCTGATTGCAAATATGAATTCAAAATTTGTTGACAAAAAATTATGTGAAAATAAAAAATTCTAGCGTTTTTACCCAGGGTAATTCTAGCCTGCAGGACCCACTTCAAATGGAGGATTTAAAGTCCTACAAATGAGATAGATGTCTCGACTCTATCTCACTCAGGAACATAATAGTTTCATTTTTTATGAAGTGTTAGAGTGGCAATATGCATTAGGAAAAATTTGAGGCCTGCAGGGGGCTGCGAATTTCTACCCCCTCCCCCCCGCGGTGCAATTACGTAATTTAAAAAATAAATAAATAAATCATTAATTTTTAATGGAATCTGACATGGCACTACTTGTACCACGTCAGCGACACATCATCTTAACCCTTTTTTCAAAAAACTTTATTTCTAAAATTAAATTTATAAATTAAATTTATTTATTTTTTTATATTATTATTATTATTATTATTATTATTATTTTCTTCTGTAATAGCACATTGGGCCTGCCAAAATAACAGTTCCGACGGCCTCCTCCAGGCCTCAGATTTTTTCTAATGTTATAGTGGTGCTACAAATTTCGACATTCATCCACATATTGGATAGAAAATGTCACATTAGCACTCATACATCAAATGCGAGTGTCCATAATTCTCTTATCATCAACAATTCAATAATTTATTTGACGTTATGATGCCATTTTATAGTCAAATTATATTATTTTGGTGCAGTCTCGCACCAGAAAGCCCCCCCTAGGTCCTGATCACAAATCATGCTCCTTCCTTAACCCCTGAGCGTCCAAGCGCCTCAAATATGGCCCCTCCAAATTGAAAGATTTCCTTGTTTGACTATTATAATCTTTTCAATGGTATGGTCAAAGGATGTGTCCCTTTTACTCTATCTCTAGACTTGTCTCCACTACCAATCGGTACGATCAATTTACATGGATCTCTTTTTAGATGATAGTTTGATAAGAATGAATTGAGAAGGGTCCCAATTTCAGTAAACCTGAGCTCGGCGCTAAGGGTTAATGGTGGGAAGCCTCCAAATCTAAAGCTTGCAAAGAACCAAGCTCCAAAGCAGTAGCAGAAGATGACTCGAACTTTGATATAAACCGGCTGGTTAAAAGTGTTTATAAACTGTTTTGATATGCAATAACCAGGCTCCAGCTCTCACTATCTCAGATGTGGAACTATGAGATTCTGCAATGGAATACATCATGTATCAAAATCTCTTGTTACCAAGCCAAGAATATCACCACTTGTTCTCAGCCCATTTTGAAACCAGTTGGTGCTGCACGCCCGTACCTCGCATTCCACTGGCTACGACTGCTGCAAGAAACGTTTCACATCGGCCGAACCAAAGAGAAGAGTCGAGGTAGCGGAAGGACCACGTGGCATACAATAAATTATATAAACACTCAAGCATTCAATGAGATGAAAATCCTACTCGAATTTCAGAAACCGAACGAGTTGTGGATCGCGGTGACGCACTCCGCCTGCGGCACAGCGGCAGGGCTCCCGCAGTCCCGCCCGTTCCCGACGTGCGTACAGTATCTACGTGATTTGCATATAGCTAGCTCGCTCGCTCGCGTGTGGTATATATACAGCTCGATGTCCTTGCTTTGATCGGGGCCTCCATCAATCCTCCGTTCGCCCGGCTTTGATCTCCCCACGAACTAATTAGCTTAGAGTCTGTGCAGTGAGTGCAGCGGTGGAGACGACCTTAGTCCAGAGGCGGGAGCTAAGTTAGGGCCTGTCAATTTTGCTCTTGAGATATGATCTTCAGTTCGTTGGGAGCTGGCCGGCGGCGAACACCTTGGAAGCTAGCTCAGGGAAGGCCAATGCTTCGAATAGCTACCTAAGCTGCAGAGTGCTATACTACTGACCCCGAAGTGCAGGGAGTTCATGATACATATGGCTTAGTTACTACTAATACAGTCCTGAGCTCGATGGTGCTTTAGATAAGTTTTATATGGTCAAAATGTTAGTACGAGTCACGCGTATGTACTGTACTGTACAGACGGAGTGTCTCTCAGTTGGGGCCGGAATGATGACTTGTATCTAAATAATATACCGTAACATGCATGTTTGTTGTTCTTGTTAATTCATCGCACTTGGCTTGGAATCCTTTAATATGATCGTTGAATGATGCGTCTGCTCTGCCGGTACGATCGCTTCCATCCGTAAATCGTCGGAATTCGGGGCCGCACTGGCAGTTGCGAAGTCGTAAGGGTTGGGGCGTTAAAATGCTATTATAGTTCACTTGCTGTCGATCGATCGATACCAGAGTTTTCCTTGAGCTGGGTGTACGTGTGAGCGAGAATATCGTCATCAACGGAGATGGGGATTCATTTGGAATGGAACAGCAGGCTGCACGTACATGAGATATGATTAAATGAATCAAAAGCGCCGCATGCATCTGCCTGGCGTCCGTCCCTCCGATATATCCATGTATACAATACCAGTAGCTTCAATTCGGGAATAGAAGGCGGCCCTTGTTGACATGCATTGACTGGACTGGACTCGAGTTTGTGCACACCCGTGTCATTTCATGTCTGTCCAGAACTCCAGATCGAGCGGGTGTTTAATTGCACTCGCGCGGATCGAGGGCCCCGGCGGCACGACGCCACGGGCGTCGTCCTTGACTGGGGTCGGAGGAATTGAAGCAGTCCTCATCTGCCTTCCCGTCGCGTTGGTGCCTCCGACCGGACAGCCCTTAATTAATTATTCGTGAGTACTGTCGCGCCTCTCGTCGCAGCTGCTGGCCTTGCATCGAGCAGCAGACCCATACTGTTTGGTGGGTGGGTTTGGGCCTGGTATATATCCCAACGTCGTCTGCTCCTTCTGCATGGGCTATGATATTCCCTGGGTGCGTCCGAGAGCAGACCTGCTTCTCACTCATCTGACCTTCAGATGCAATCAGCCCCCCATGAGCCCTTTTGCTTTGGCTTTTCCAAACACGCACTCCAGGTTTCAGTACAGAAGTGCTCATGCCCACATCCCAGTTTGGCTGTTTGGTTCGCATGGGATCCAGGTTTCCAGCCCTAAAAGCTTTCTGCATCCATAAACGGGGCTCTGAAAGGATCCTTCTAAGAACTGTTGTAATGTAATGTGCTGGAGAAGACCCCTCAACCCCCTGTGATTGCAAGTTTTTTTCCACTTTTTTTTTTCCAAATTGCCACGGTGATTTCAAATTTTTCACAAGACCCCTCAACCGCTCTGAATGCAAGTTTTTTTCCACTTTTTTTTCCCAAATTGTCACGGTGATTTCAAATTTTTCACAAAATAATGTGTGAAATTTTTATGGCTCATAGAAGACATCATGTGATGTAACCTCCAACATACAAATGTAAAAAAGCATAATTACAGAGAGGGACTTTGGAGTTTGAGAACATTGTTAGGGATACATAGTGATAGAATGGGTTCCTTTCTTTTGAGATGATAGGAGATGATAGTGATGCACTGTTTCAGATTGGATTATTTTTCATAACTCCTCCAATTTATTTTATTGGGGGGGTTCTGAAAAATAATTTGATATGAAAATAATTTGAAAATCCCAATACCCCCCTCAATCTTATATTTTTCAAAACGAACTTGTTTTGACAATTGATATGGATTAATTGGTTTTCGTATCCATATATATATATATATATATATCGTATACATATCGTATCCTAGTATCCCAAAATCTGTATGAAGATCAATATCAGGGAAGTTTTTTTTTTTTCTTTAATTATTTTCAAAACAATCATTGGCTACTAATTTTTAGGAGGGGGAGGGCGCTAATTAATTGAAAATGTTTGAAGTTTGTTACAAGAATCAATGAATTAATTCAATTGCTAGCTTTTTGTGTCCAAGCCAAATATACACAACATATTGTCCAACATACAATCTTCATTTTGAGTTTGTTTCTATGATTTTGAGCAATATAACCGGCTCACAATATAGGATTAGGAAAATTAAGACAATTTGAGTGAAATTGCAATTTAGGAATTATTAATTGGAGAATTTAACTAATTTTATTTTTTAATAGGTGGCAATGAGAATTCAAGGCTAATGGTGTGGATTGTAGGAAATGTGATTATGTGAAAAAGATGAAGAAATTTTAGGGCAAATTGGGACTTTTAAGTCAAAATGACATTGAGTAAGAAATGGGACATGAAGTCGATTAGGCCAATGGCTGAACGTGGAGGAATTAGAAACAAAATACTATAGAATAGGAAATTGCATTTGACATAAATTGGACATTCCAAGCACAAATTACCCCTACGGTCCCGAGGCCATTTTTTTTTTGTCAAAAGCAACTCAAAACTGTCATTTCTGCTCCGTTCACCTAGGAAAGAACAAAAACATTTTTTTTCAAAATCTAACCTGTCCATAAGATCTTATACTTCACTTGTTTGAGATCATGTAATAAAAATCTCATGAATTTTGATTGCATGGATTGAAAGATATGAGCATTCAAAGTTGGAAAAAATAAGATTTTTAAACACTGGCTTGCAATTTCAAATGACTTCAATTGCCTTTTTCAGGAAAAATTTGCACTAAAGACTTTGAATTTAAAATTTTATATGTTGAAGAATTGAGTCGAGAGTCTAGGACAAAAGTTTCAAAAAACAAAAACTTTATTTTCATTATTTGAAAAATTGTTAAGTAGATGTAGGTTCAAGATCGATCAAAAAACAAAATCGTTAATAGCTCTAGGATGGGATCAAAACGCAAAAATCCCAATAGTAAGATTGTTCCAGCAAACAAACCCAACCTTGTCAAATAATTTTTTTGAAAATTGTAAAAAATGCATTCAAAAATGAAATCTATAAATTATTTTTTCAAGAAGATGCTTGAATTGCCCGAAATATAAGATTGTCCATAACTTTCATATAAGAAATCCAAATGGAATGAATCAAGCTCCCCATGTGTACAATACAATATTACAATCTACAAAAAATTAATTCTTATAATTAAAATTTTTTTTTTTGTGTAAGATGGTTTTGGCACACCACACTAAAAGAAAGGCATTTTTATGCCATAACTTTTTCTCTCAATCACCAATTGAAATAAAAATTATATTCTTATAAATCTTATGTGTTTTTCTATCTTCATAAAAAATTTCAAAAAATTATGATAAATATTGAGACCCTAGGAACTTGCCCTAAATTCATTTTGTTATTAGAAGGGACAATGGCCATTACATGTTTTTTGAGGCTCAGGGAGGGCTACGAGTTCCCAGCTGCGTTCTTGGATTCCCGCAGCACTTCACTAGTAGCTTGACATGGCAAAGCAATTGCCATGTTAGATTTTTTTTTTTGTAAAATATAAAAAATTCCTTTTTGTACATTTCAAGTTCAAATAAAGAAAACATTTTCTTTTTTTGTTATTTTTTTTCTGCCAGCAGCCAACTGTTCCATCAGTGCATTGAGAACAACAAGAGGAACAGGCTTGAAACGGCCTTATAGAGGCCTCATTTCTCATCTAATGGGACTTTAGGGATTAATATAAAAACAATTCTTCAAAAAACAAACAAACGTTGTTTGTAAGGGAGATGCATTGCGTATAGTTTTATTGCATACACCCAAGTCCAAGAGGTATTTTATGTCATGATGCCCTAAGAGTAATGCCCTATGAGTGATGCCTTTTATCCTTAATCCCTAAAGGACTAAGCTACGTTTTTTTGGCAACATAGCAATTTTGGGCAACTCACTACAAATGGAGTTTTCATTATCTTTCTTTGAGATTTTTTCACAACATGTGTCCAAGAAGTAGCTTTAAGGCCCAACAATTTTCATAACATTTGATTACACTGTTAAAAAGTTATTGCATGATATGTGATTTTCTTTTAACTTTGGGCAGCCCAAGCAGCCAAAAATATTCTTTAAAAATCACTTTTTGAAAATATAAAAATTTGAAATTGGTTCTTCACAATTATATATAAGTGGAAAGCTTTGAATCATTCCATTTGGATTAGTGAGCTAAAAGTTATGAGGAGTTTTAGTTTGTGGGTAGGTATGGTTTTTAGAGACTCCATATGTTTGGATTAGTAATGTGAAAGTTATGAACAATCTTGCTTTTTGGGCAATTTGAGCATCTTCTTGAAAAATGACTTGTACGATTCATTTTTGAATGCGATTTTCACAATTTTTCCAAAAAAATTGATTGAAAAGGTTAAGTTTTTTTGCTAGAACAATCTCACTATTGGGATTATTGAGTTTCAATGCCCTCTTAGAGCTATTAACAATTTAGTTTTTTTTTYCAATCTTGAACTTTTTTATCACATGATTTTAGAAAATTAGAGTACAAAATCCTATGGTTAGATTGTAAAAGACTTTGGACTTTGGAGACTTAAGTTCAAGATTGGAAACTTACAATTTTTTAAAGAATGAAAAAACAAGTTTTCATTCTTTGAATTTTTTTTCCTAAAATTTCAACTCAATTCTTCAACACAATTTTTTTTTAATTCAATGTCCATAGTGCAAAATGTTTCCACAAATGGCGGTGAAAGGCATCTGAAATTGCACGCTAGTGCTCAAGACAATCTTGATTTTTCAACTTGGAATGCCAATATCTTTCAATTTGTATGGTCACACTTCATAGTTTTTTTACCACATGATCTTAGACAGGTGAAATATAAGATCCTACCATAAGATTCTTATAAAAAGCTTTTTTGTATTCTAGGATGAACGCAATAGAAAGGGCATTTTTGAGTGTTTTTTTTATAGAAAAATGACCTTAGTCCTTTAGGAATTAATCCTAGAGCGCATTGACATCCAAAAACTAGATGATGAACAAATTGAAACTATAGTTTCATCCTTCTAACTACTTGGATGAAAGTTTTTATAATTTGTGGGGATACTATATCAACTTGTTGTTCTATCTAAGGGTTGGATTTGGTGAAACTAGAGTACATATTTTTCTAAAATTACCAATGTGCAAGTATGTCAAGTAGTTGACTAAGCCAAAACTCCATTGACTTTAGTTCAAAACTGGATTTGCCAAAATGAGGTCATAGATTTTAAGAACACAAAAAATGCAAAAAAATCACCATGTCAAGAGAATCTCATTTCAAATCCACTTCAAAAAATTCTACTCCAAAAATGATAATATTTTGCTAGATATTGAATTTTGAAGGAATTTTGAAATTTCCCTTTCAAAATTTATAAAAAAATATTGGTTATAGCATTGGTGAATTTAACCATACAGATGGAATCTACAACTCTCGATCTACAACTTTTACTTGTATGTCAATTCCAAATTATACTTCCAAATAGCACTTTATAATGAATTTTCTCAAGGCGTCATTTTTGGGATGAATCAAGATGCTCTAGGGTTAAGCATAGAATATTGTCTGGAGTACTTGACAACATAATTTTTTTAATAAAAAAAGTGCAAAAACAAAGCTAGAACGAAGTCAAGGAGATTTGACTCCAAAAGCCTTCGGCACTTGGTTGAAAATGGGTCCTTAGATTCTCCCAGCTTCATTTTAGATGCTCAATGTCCAAAGAGTTTTCATCACCCATTTTATTGGATGGAAGCGGGATTTTGGAGACTAATAGGGGCTAGAGATTGGTGGAAGGGGTATGAGAGCCCATTGCCATTACAATTCTGGACTTCTAGCCTCCAATCCGTGCTTTAAGGAAAAATAGATTTGGAGGGGTTGTATGCCCGACTAGACCTTGTTATGTTTAAGCAAAGTACGAAATTAATTAGCTATATTCCAAGTTGCAATGTTATATTCCAAGTCAAAAAGCTAAAGTGAGCGGGCCCTCATCAATCCTTCCACGAGTCCTTCCATTGGCTTAAGGGAAGATATGTTGAGCTAGAGGTGCTACATGTCATGGCTAGTAGAAAGGCCTAAGTAGTTCTAGAGCTTTGATGGACCTTTCAATTCCTAGAGGTCCAATTACCTAATGGAGATAGGCTCTAAGGGAGTTGGGAGGGAGCACGGAGTGGGATGGGAATGGAAAGAGAGTGGGAAGGGGGGTGGGAGAACTTGAAGCGGGGGGTGGAAGTAAGGGTTGGAAGTGGGGTGGAGAATTTGCGGAGTGGTTTGTGTTGGAACCCGTCTTTCTGCCTACTGACCAACCCAGATGGAAACATCATGGGCAGTGGCTCTCGTTAAATCCTTTCTTAGTATTTTTTTTAAGAATGCCCTAGTTGACATCTAAATCACATATGCACTAGAAGAACTTGTGTTTTTCTGGATGTTGGGTTTCTGCATTGGGATGCTAAGTCTGATGTCCTACTACATCCAATTTGACATCCAAAAAAATTGGTTGAGTTGGACGTGCCCGTAATATGTTATGTCCAAGCAAAAACATCCAATGTTTTCTCTTGGACATCAGAAAAAACATTGGTCAACGGGGGGTCAGGAGTTCGACATGTGGCTACCACCTAAGCCTGGGAAAGCCAAGGTGGGACTTTTTTCATCCATTGCTCGTCCGTAACGTGTCATCCGAAGTGTCATGCCATGTGGCAACCTAAAAATTGGCTGACGTGGCATCTAGAGATGCTGACGTGGCAATGTTTTGGAACAACCTCCTTAGTCATTTAAGAAATGCAGGGATGTTCTCAAAGACATCAATGTAGACGTGCTAGTTACGTGCTAATAAATATTTTATAGGACAATTTTGTGTTTTTCATAATGCTCACCTCTAACATAGATTGTAATCTGAGACATCAACCTTGGCATGAATGACTTCTCCGTGGATGTACTAGGTTGTCATATTGCATTTGGGGATGTTTTTCAGAACATTTTATTTTTATTCTTTCCAACAAGATTTTGTTCAGAACGATTTTATGCCTTTGAAGACGACTCTAAAAATGTCTTTAACCACTATGGTGGACAAAATGATGTCTGTGCTAACATTACTTTGATAGAAAGAAGAATCATGTTTAACATCTACATGGACAGGCAAATGTCTACAATGTACAAATATTGGCACAACTTATTGTCCAACGCAATATGGGTAGTTTGACGTCCTCAATCTATGCGTTTTCTGTCACCAATCATTTTTAACGTTTTTTATGGCATCACAGCGTTTGGTGTGAGTATAGAAATATAAGACTATATCCAAATGCTGCATTTTTTGGTATGTAGGAACTTCCCTTCAAAAGTCAACAAAAAAAATAGAGAATTATGAATTGTCCACTAATGATAATTTTCAGCAAGTAGGCAATTGAATTTATTTCAAATAGTAAACAAAATATTTTTTTCTTCCATTTAACTATTTGAAGTTAATCTAGTTTTTTAAGTAAGTTATTAATATTATTAATCTGTTATCATTTAAATTCAAATTACTTAAATCATTAAGTCATTATTATTTAAATTCAATTCATTTGCACTATGAATTTTTCCATATAATTAATAATGCTTGCATTACCAGCCCACAAGCTTGCAGGTTGGACCGGTGGAGCTTTTTTGATCACGTATTTAGAACCACCTATAAATAGTTTGTAATTTAAACAAACCTAAACAAACTTGAGTAAACCACTTTGGCTCAGAGTGCACAAGTGCAGACAGACAGGGTCCTTGATGAAGGAGATTCAGTTAATAAGAACAAAAATGAGTTCTAAAAATTGATGGTAGGGATTCCTTCAATCCAATGGAGTCTAATCCGGCCCTAGATGGGAGTTCCGACCACCAAAAATCTCGGCCCAATTGCTCCCTTGGGGCCAGAAGGTTTGGCGCCAAAATCATGCCACCTAATGTGACACGTAGGATGAGTTGTAGTTCCGGCCTGGGGAGATCACTCGCGATTCTTAGAAAACTACGTGAGTTAAAAGATAGGGTCCATTTAATTCAAAGGAGGAAAATTTTATATGATTTTTAGAGCTACTATAGGGTCTATGAAATGCTACATCCTCTAATATATATAAAATAGGGTATGTAAAACTATCATATAGTAGGAATATTTATTATTAAGTTAGCCTTGACAAATAGGAGTTGTACAAATTTTTTATAGTATAATGAATATAAGTGTACACAAATAATTTTGTGCGAAGGATAAAATGTGCACAATTCAATAAATGTTGGGGATTTCCTCTATCAATAGGGGTATAAATGACTTGTCCACAATGATTGCAGCAACAACAATGATTTTAAAATGATTGCAAATTGACTATTTTACAATCATTGTTGTTGGTGAAGTCATTGTGAACAAGTCATTTATACCTCTATTTTCTTATAGTGGAAGGATGTATGACAAAGGATTGTCTTCCTATAAAGATCCATTAAATAAATGTTTTAGGTTTGGAGGTACCTTCACTCCTATGGGGCATAGGATTAGTGAGGACTTTGGACTAGCTATCTCATTGTTTTATTGGTGTTGTATTTCAGTACAAGGTGAATAGGACTTGCTTTGGTTGTTAGAATGATGATATTGCTCTTGGGGGATTCATGTTATTGATATTAAGTGGAGTCTTAATCTCTGAGCGCCTCCACTCCTCAAATATGGCCCCTCCAAATTGAAAGATCTCATTGTTTGACTATTATAATCTTGTCAATGGCACGGTCAAAGGACGTGTCATTTTCACTCTAGCTCTAGATTTGTCTCCACTACCAATCGGTAGGGCCAATTTGTTTGGATCTCTTTTTAGATGATGGTTTGGTGGGAATGAATTGAAAAGATCTCGATTTTAGTAAACATGAGCTCGGTGGTCAGGGGTTAAAACAGTGACAATGACAAACATTCAAAGAACAATCAACTTAAAACAATGACAAGTCTTCATACTTGGTTTGAATGTCATGATTGTTTGATGTTCATGCAATGTTGCATGTTCCTTTCTATACTAGATTGATTAAAATACATGGCTTAGAACTTAGAAATATCCAAAACTAAAGTTGAATTGCAGATTCTTATTTATTATTATGTGAAATTGTATTATGGAACTAGCACCTCAGCTCATTTATCAAAAAAATTTAGTATAAATGTAAGACATTGGTCTTATAGTGTATATTGTGTATGCATATGAAAAAATCGGACACATAAGTTTTAGATGTAAAGTAGCCCAACTATAAAAAACATTTGAAGAATTTATAAAAAATTATAGGGTATTAGAAATATGCTAGTAATAGTTTTTTATGTAAAAATAGGGTCAACTTAAATACAACAATCAAGGTAAATAGTCCTACATCAAATAACCTCTTAACTCAGGTGTATACCTTAAATTACAAGGAGTGATCTCCCCGAGAGTTCCGGCCGGCCCCAAGTATAAAGCCTTGGGCCGGATTTGGAGAAATTGAGTGATCCTGTTGGTTCAAACTTGGAGAGTTCCGGCTAGCCTTCAATCCGGCCCAAAATGTAAACCGTCACATTGAAAATTTCTTCCATGTAGGACATCTAGAGAATCCAAATTCATAGTTTAATTTTTTTAAATATTGTAGCTAAAATGTGATGGCAATTTTTTTTGTATATTCCATGCACACTTGTGTTCATGTTCAGTCGCACATATGCATCCATTGTGCTACATGCAATAAGAAACGGGGCCTAAGAAACCCACAAAGGAAACAAATGAAGAATAAGATAATTCATGATAGTCGTTATGGAAGTAGCATACATGGAAGTACTCGCTTTTATCCTTGTATACTGCCTTCAACAAAGTAGAGGTCATGTCCTAATCATATGTACATCGCTGTGGGGATGTTCCTCAGCTTGGAAGACGTTAGGTTGTTCACTCTGATGTTGCAAAAATGCAATGGACAACATGCACTATGAAGTCATAGTCGTAGGAAAGCAAATGATAGTCTCCTGGAAAGTAATGTTTTAAAAAACGTCTACACGTCCGAGCTAATGTCCAGAAGAACATCAGCAAATATAACTTCAGTTGATCCAAAATGCTAACGTGGCATGCCACGTTAGCTTCCGATGTCCACCTCATATAATTTCCACATCATTCTACCACGTCAGATGCCACATTAGCATTTTCAGGGTCCATTCCTACCCGTTGCCTTTTTTTCACCTTGGGCAACCATTTTACCACAGATTGTTGTAACTTTCTGTTACTTACCTTCAGATAAAATTGACTAGGGATGCTGACAAGGCAAAGACGTCATTCCGAGACATTTGCAAAAACATTGTTATGTTCAAAGTGATGTTTCCGAAAATATCCTTGTTTTGGATAACACCAATATGTCTAAAGTCAAATTCAACTGTGTTTTCGAGAGCATTTGAGTAAAATCCACATTTTTGTTGCCTTCGCCCACATGACATTCCAACGTTCGATGGGACGGATGATGTCATCGTTGGATGTCTGATGTTTTGGATCAGACATAAAAAAAAACACGGTTTCCTTCTAGTGATCCCCTCCAATTTACAAAATTGGGAGGCCCCTTCCTCCAAAATTTGGTGATACAAGATGCGAGTGAGAAGGGGTTCTTCCCTATCCGGATGAAATCCATCCGGTTAGGGATGAGTATGGAAGTCCCTGGTGAGTGGGCAAGCTCTTTTAGAGCATCCCCACTAGCCTCTTCCCCATCCCTATCCCTATCCCAGTTCTTTATTAAAAAATATAGGGATGGAGAAGCCACTTCCCACCTATGCTTCCTCTAATCAATACTTTATACTAAATCTAGGCAAGTGAAGTCAAGATGCACTTGTAAATATAGTAACAAGTGCAAAGTAATAGTCCAACACCAAATAATGGGAGCACATATCATGCAACAATAGTAAATTCAAAAATCAGGTTTATCCTTTCCCAATTCCCTATCCCCATTCAATTTAAGTTATGGTAGAGGGACCCATTCCTAACCAGTGACCCATTCCCGACCTATAGGTGCACGTATTTCTGACCATGCTTAGAATGTGTTTTTTTTTCATTTTCAAGGTTGGAACTAGTAAATACATGACATATGTCCCAAGTTGTGGAAAAAAAAGTACGAAATAATGATTAGGTAAAAAGTTATTGAATGATCGAAATTGGAAGACTCTACATATTGGCCATGGGTCTAGCGCAACTTTTGCCTTGCAAAATTCATTGTAAATTGACTTTGGGTGATAAAATTCCCAAAATTTGGGCAATCCCCATCATTTTTGTCTCTACACCTAGAGGAATTTTTCTTTCGGCTTCAAGTACCCCACATCATGTCCGTAGGTGCTTATTTGGTCGGTTATGGGTCCCTCTACCATATTGGGCCTCCCAATTTTCCAAAATTTGGAGATACATGATGTTGGTGGAAAGGGTTTTTTTACTATCCAGATGAAAACCATCCAGTTTGGGGATAGGGAAGTCCCTGGTGGGCATGTTCTTAGAGCACCCCCACCAGTGAGTTCCCTATCTCTAAAAATTTAGAGAGAGGACCTCAAATAGAGATAGAGATGGTCAACCTTCATCGCACCAAGCTTTTCCAAGTTCTATATTCCTAAATTTTACAGAACTCGCAAAAAGCTGCACTCCAATTCTGTATCGCAAGCTTCATTTACAGAACTCGCCAGGTCTCATTTGTATATGGCAAGTCGTTAAATCCTCCATTCGAAGTGGGCCCAGAAGGATAATTTTTGGATTCATTGGAGGTAGAAGTAAAAAAGAGCCCCTATTTTGAGCTGTGTCTAGGGTATAGTCTTGACCTTGCCCAACTAATTTTGTTTATGATAGCAAATATGAATTCTGAATTTGCAAAAAAAAATTATGTGAAAAATAAAACATTTCAGCGTTATTACCCAGGATAATTCCAGCCTGCTGGGCCCACTTCGAATGGAGGATTTAACTTCCTCCTTGGCAGTCCACGTTTCTCCCCGCGCTTCTCCATTTGTCTCTCCTTCTCCCTCTCCTCTCCTCCTTGCGTCCCTTTCCGCCAATTCTCCTCACAGCTCCCCCGCGTGTGCGTCTATGGCCGCTCTCTCCTCGTCCTTCAGGGGTCCGAGCCTGTCCCTCAATTGCGCCGCCAAATCTAGCGTGAACGCTTCACGCCCTGCTCTGTACCGCTCTGCTTCTCCAGTAAGTCACCACCGCTTATATAGCTTTCCTCTTCTGCTTCAATTCCTGACGTTTATTTCTTTCCTCTCTCTGTTAGAACGGCATCAACGAGGTAGTGTGCTTCGCTGATAATTGAANAGCGCAACTTTTGCCTTGCAAAATTCATTGTAAATTGACTTTGGGTGATAAAATTCCCAAAATTTGGGCAATCCCCATCATTTTTGTCTCTACACCTAGAGGAATTTTTCTTTCGGCTTCAAGTACCCCACATCATGTCCGTAGGTGCTTATTTGGTCGGTTATGGGTCCCTCTACCATATTGGGCCTCCCAATTTTCCAAAATTTGGAGATACATGATGTTGGTGGAAAGGGTTTTTTTACTATCCAGATGAAAACCATCCAGTTTGGGGATAGGGAAGTCCCTGGTGGGCATGTTCTTAGAGCACCCCCACCAGTGAGTTCCCTATCTCTAAAAATTTAGAGAGAGGACCTCAAATAGAGATAGAGATGGTCAACCTTCATCGCACCAAGCTTTTCCAAGTTCTATATTCCTAAATTTTACAGAACTCGCAAAAAGCTGCACTCCAATTCTGTATCGCAAGCTTCATTTACAGAACTCGCCAGGTCTCATTTGTATATGGCAAGTCGTTAAATCCTCCATTCGAAGTGGGCCCAGAAGGATAATTTTTGGATTCATTGGAGGTAGAAGTAAAAAAGAGCCCCTATTTTGAGCTGTGTCTAGGGTATAGTCTTGACCTTGCCCAACTAATTTTGTTTATGATAGCAAATATGAATTCTGAATTTGCAAAAAAAAATTATGTGAAAAATAAAACATTTCAGCGTTATTACCCAGGATAATTCCAGCCTGCTGGGCCCACTTCGAATGGAGGATTTAACTTCCTCCTTGGCAGTCCACGTTTCTCCCCGCGCTTCTCCATTTGTCTCTCCTTCTCCCTCTCCTCTCCTCCTTGCGTCCCTTTCCGCCAATTCTCCTCACAGCTCCCCCGCGTGTGCGTCTATGGCCGCTCTCTCCTCGTCCTTCAGGGGTCCGAGCCTGTCCCTCAATTGCGCCGCCAAATCTAGCGTGAACGCTTCACGCCCTGCTCTGTACCGCTCTGCTTCTCCAGTAAGTCACCACCGCTTATATAGCTTTCCTCTTCTGCTTCAATTCCTGACGTTTATTTCTTTCCTCTCTCTGTTAGAACGGCATCAACGAGGTAGTGTGCTTCGCTGATAATTGAAGAAAGGCAATGTGTCTAATTGCGATGCCGCGACAGAGTCTTTAGCTTCGGCTTTGTGCGGATCCATAATGTGGYGCGGTTTAAAAGTACTGGCATTAATACGGAGGACAATATTAGGTGTAGAATTGTCCTGTYCCCGAAGAGAACAGCGCGATTTAGCATTGAGCTAGAGAGAGAAGCGCTATCATTTGACAGTTTCTGTGAAGAATGGGCAGATCCATATTATGCTTTCTAATGCTAACTCCAATTTGCCCAGAAAGGCCACTGATGGAGCCACCTATCGCCAATTTTAGGGTTGCAGTTTCAGATCAGTGTGATCACAAAGAGTGTTGCGATCGAGTGGTTAATTTTTTACACTCATAACTGTCACTTCTGTTCTAGAAAGACGAAAGTTTATAATAGCTGTTTAATCGGCATGGTGAAATTCATGCTAGAGAACTATCGATCTGGGGTAAGCTCTTGAAGCTGTTCTGGTGGAGTGAATGAGAATATCCATTGCACGTAAGGGTTTCTTTTGAGTCTTTTCATTACTCTTGCTTTTATCTTTCAAATTGTCAGTTAGATGTTTTTGCTGAGTGTCTTTCAGTGCTCTGTTTTTAGTCCGACAGCACAGATGCCACAATCCCTGATCCCASACTGATGGTTCTGGAGTTCCAGCCCTSGAGCAACGTGCCTGTGATGCCACCTGAATGGAAAGAGAGAGAARAGAAGAGGAAAGCTGATGAGTCGAACCTAAATACCCAGGGTATCAATATTAGGGGTCGACCAGCAACAGGTCCGCCTATCCACAACCTAGGACCCTTGCATGCAGACAGATAGTGATGGAATTGCCAGCTCACTTGTTGTCGCGGGATTTATATTGTAGACAACAATTGCAGTGTGGGAGAGAACAGAGAAGCTTTTTGTTGGAGCTTGGACTAGCTGGTGCACAGGTGAGTGAATTAAGCGGTTGGATGACTCGTGACATGCATGACTGTTGTCATGTTGGCAACAAATGTGTCGAAATATGAGGTCTCCTTCACAGCAATGTTTGATAAAGACGTCGTCACATGTTTCCAAACGTAACCGGATATGAACATGGTTACCCGGTATTGATGGGGAGAGTGTGCTTTAAATGGTACGAAGTTGCTTATTGACAGAGTGTTAACATTTGTGTGCCCAGGATATCAATGCAATCACAGTCATTAGGTCTCCGTGGCCAATCTATCCTTCATCCCTGCCCATGTCCTCTCACATACGAAGGAGTGGACCAAATAGGTATTCATCATTTTCATCAGTTTGGAAGAGATCACCTTCGAATTCCAATTCTTCAGGTATGTATCATATGACCATTTTCACAGAAAGAGTTTTCCTCCCTTGGTGAGAATGTGACTGACATGAATGAAGCATGTTGCGGTGGATTTAGGTGAACCACAGTCGGTTGAAGAACTTTGGAAAGAATACTTTGCGGATCCTACGCAGTGGTGGGACAATAGAGCTGATAAGGTATGACTATTTGATAAATGAAATTGGATACAATGCTTGGGTCATCAAGTGATGGGAATATTTCTTGCTTGTACAAGGCCATGGGCACTTGTGGGCACTTAGTAAAGCAAAAAGTGTGAAATTGCGTTGTGTGTTGTCAAAGAGTCCAGTGAATACCGCACAGATCAACAACAAAATTCCTTGCATGTTGATTGTTGGATGCAAAATGAGCATGAGACAGGTTTTTAGGATTTGATCATTGGTTTTGGTGCCTACAGAGGAATGCTAGATCACCTGACTTTAGACATAAGGTGGCAAGGAAAGCGCTTTGGATATATGGCTGGTCAACTCCATCATGGGTAAAGGCCATGCTCAACTTGGCAACTGAAGGCGAATTGCGACCTCCAGTTGATTATTGCACCAAAGATTCTGAAGACACAATACAAGGAAATAGGTAACTTTAGGGATTTAGTTTGCTCCCTTGTCTAGTATTGAGAGTAGATGCATCTAAAAATATGTGATTTTGAGTGAGTTTGAGGATTTCTATTTGTGCAATACCCTCTATTGTTTCTTTTGAGTTATTGGGTGCACTTAAAGTGGGATGACTTTCAAAGAATTGCTGTATATGTGAGAGATATTCAGGATTTAAATGGATGGATGCAATTTTTGTTCATATTGAGATATGTGACTACAGGCCATTAGTGGCCTTGCACCCTTTCCACTTTGTGTGTCAGTGTTCTTCTTTCTCTAAGGGTTTTCTATTGAAGACTGTATTGATGAATCAGGCTATCCAAGGGCCACAATGGAAAAAGAAGCATTGTGTCTCCTACTGCAAGACAGTCGAGGCATATTGTACAGGGTGGTGGCGGTGGTATGCCCATGGAAAGTGCAAAAACCACGATTGAAGCAATTGGTAATTTGAAGAATCGACTAGAACAAGGCATGGCCATCGACTCGTACATGTATGTTGAAGTTTTGAGACGGTGCTTGAAGGAGAAAAACCTTAAAGTTCATGTCACAAAGCAGGTTCACGACTACATCAATCAGAGTGGAATGGAGCAGAATCGATCTGTGGCAAACAACCTAATGAGCGTGTATATAAGGTGTGGAGAATTGGAGAATGCACGTGGAGTGTTTGATAAACTTGTGAAGAAGAACGTGTTCAGTTGGAACATCATGATCGGAGGTTATGCAAAGCACAATCATGCTGAAGAAGCAATGAAACTTTTCAATCAAATGTGCCAAAAAGGGGTCCAGCCAGATGCATTTACTTTCTCAAGCGTCTTGAAGGCTTTTGCCAATCCGTCAGCTTTGCAGTGGGGCAAAGAAGTTCATGCGTATGTAAGACATGCTGGGCTTGAATCCGATTTGCGTCTTGGCAGTTCACTTGTTCACATGTATGCAAATTGTGGCAGCATCGATGATGCCCGAATGGTTTTTGGGCGAATGCAGGAACACGACATGATCTCATGGAACATAATGATCGGTGGACTTGCAGAGCATGGATTTGGGCAGGAGGCATATGAACTCCTACTCCAAATGCAAAGAGAGGGCTGGGAACCAAACGCAAGTACCTTTTTGAGCATTCTGAATCCGCGTGCAAGCACAGGGGCTTTGGAGTGGGTGAAGGAGGTTCAGTTCACATGTATGCTAAATGTGGCAGTTTGGATGATGCACGAGTGGTTTTTGAGAGGATGGAGGATCGTGATGTCATCACATGGAACGTGATGATTGGTGGACTTGCCGAGCATGGTTGTGGGCGTGAGGCATATGTACTGTTTCTTCAAATGCAACAAGAAGGCATTAAACCGGATGCAGTCACTTGTGCTAGCATTCTGAATCCATGTGCAAGCGCAGGGGCTTTGGAGTGGGTGAAGGAGGTTCACAGGCATGTCCTTGAAGCGAAACTTGAGTCGGATTTGCGTGTGGGCAGTGCGCTGGTTCACATGTATGCAAAATGTGGCAGTTTGGATGATGCACGAGTGGTTTTTGAGAGGATGGAGGATCGTGATGTCATCACGTGGAACGTGATGATTGGTGGACTTGCAGAGCATGGTTGTGGGCGTGAAGCCCTGGAAGTCTTTGAAACTATGATTGCAGACGGTGTGAAGCCCACTGAGATCTCATTTGTTGCAGTGTTGTCAGCTTGTAGTCATGCAGGCCTTGTGCATGAGGGCCGTGAACTTTTTTTGGCTATGACACAAGATTATGGCATCGAACCTAGTGTGGTGCTTTGGAACTGCATGGTGGATGTTCTTGCACGAGCAGGACACTTGGAGGAAGCAAAGCTCTTCATTGATAACATGTTGGTGGAACCTGACAGTGCAACTTGGGGAGCCTTGCTTGGTGCTTGTAGAACGTACGGTAATGTGGAGTTGGGTAAACTTGCCGCTAATGAGCGTCTCAAGTTGGAACCGAAGAATGCTTCTACATATGTGCTTCTCTCTAATATCTATGCTGTAGCTAGCAAGTGGGAAGAGGTGCTGTGGGTGCGCACTATGATGCAGGAAAGAGGTATACGCAAGGAACCAGGATGTAGCTGGATTGAAGTTGATGACAAGGTCCATTACTTCGTCGTAGGTGATACTTCTCACACAGAAGCGAAGGAGATCTATGCTGAGTTGAGGAGATTAAATGAGACAATTAAGGTCAAAGGTTACATCCCTGATACTCGGCTAGTGTTGCGGAACATTGATGAGGAAGAAAAAGAACTTGCTCTTTGCTCCCATAGTGAGAGGTTGGCTATTGCTTACGGACTCATGCGGACACCCCTTGGAGAGCAAATTCGTGTGTTCAAAAATCTTCGAGTGTGTTCAGACTGCCATACAGCAACCAAGTTCATTTCAAAGGCGACCAAACGAGAGATTGTTGTGAGGGATGCTAATCGCTTTCACCACTTCCAAGCTGGCATGTGTTCTTGTGGGGATTACTGGTGACCAGGTTGGCAATCTTGATCAATTGTTGGCTATCCTCTTTTTTGAATCTCTTGAACATGATTTTTGCATACAATTGGAATTTGAAATTTTCATTATGTTTTGGGAGCTATCTTATAGAGGAGCTTTTGTACGGTAAAGGTTTGGTGGCGTGTTGTGTGGGGTTGGGATTTTTCCACCTGTAACCCCGAGTGCTACTTGTTAGCACACAATACAGGGTATTGATTTGGAAGGTTGTTGCTTAGGATTTACTTGGATAAGGTCACTTTACTTAGATAAGTTGTCTTGCTATCTCTGCAAGATGCTACCATGTTTAGGAATCTATGTTGACGAATGTTCGCGCTCGCTACACTTGGTGTTGGAGGTGATGTTTGTTAAGTGAATCTAGTCCCTAAGTAGATCTAACTTCGTTCATGAGACCCTCGGTACCACCACTCTTTGAACACTAGATATTAATGGGGTGTTCCTTGAGCATCTCTTAGCTCGTTGATCCTTTCACTACAGCGTAGTTGTTGTATAGTACACCTCGATTTTCTATAACGAGACCATTCTCCATCTGGAATTGTACTTGCGAATTTGCGTGGATGTTTCTCGTGGCTAGCATGTAAAACAACGGATTATGAGAATAATTTATGATGATCTTTTGAAACAACCATTCAGAATTTAGGGTTTAAATCTGATTTTCGTGTCCATGTTGCTAAGTATGTAGATTGATATGGTATCCTTTATATGACAATGTAATTTGTCTTGTTGCTTCTTTGTTGCTTCTTTGGACCTTGGATTCTTGTTGATACTTGGAGATGGTGTGGCAGATTTTGAGGTGGGTTTTTAGTTTAGCATTCTTATTACATAAGTAATTGAGGATGACATTTCTCTACCCCCTTCGATTTGGGTATCCCTAAACAAGTCAATGAAAGACACATCTATCTATATGCTTGTGTTTGTTTTGAAAGATCTCAATGAATTATTTTAAGATACTCCAAATATTCTACTGAAGTATCTCGTGTATAAGCAGTGAGATACTAGAAAGTAGTTGGAGAATTGGTTGCTTTGGCTCCTATAGTTATATATTCTACACCACCATGTTCTTCCAGTATYAGTGGTTTTTAACTTAGAGACTTAATCCTTAAAGTCCGAAGGCCTTTTTTCTCTCAAAAACTATTCAAAATTGCCCTTTCTATTGCAATGTGCAAAGCTTTCAAAATTTTCAGTTTTTTGGCATATCTAATCGTAGGATCTTGCACTAGACTAGTATAAAAATGTGTATGAAGAGTTTCACAAACTTTGTTTGCATAGATTGTAAGATATCTGCATTTAAAGTGAAAAAAACAAGTTTCTTTTATAAATTCTATGAGTAGATTTTTTGGCTTTGAAGCTTGCTAATTAAGTTTTTATATGTTGAACGTAGGATCTTGCACTAGACTAGTATAAAAATGTGTATGAAGAGTTTCACAAACTTTGTTTGCATAGATTGTAAGATATCTGCATTTAAAGTGAAAAAAACAAGTTTCTTTTATAAATTCTATGAGTAGATTTTTTGGCTTTGAAGCTTGCTAATTAAGTTTTTATATGTTGAAGATTCAAGTTGAGGATCAAAGGAAAAAAATTCAAGAAAAACACACTTGATATTCAACCACTAAAAAATTGTTAAGTAGAAAGAGGGTCCACGAGTGAATGAAACACTAAATTGTTAATAAGTCTAAGGTAAGATTGAAACACCATAATCCGAACGGTGAGATTTTTTTTGCAAAAATATTGACCCTATAATGGATTTTTTTTTTAAATTATGAAAATTGCATTCTGAAATGAACCTATAGGTTATTTTTTGAAGAAGATGCTTGGGTTGTCCGAAAAACAAGATTGTCCATAACTTTCTCATTATTAGTTCAAATAGAATGGATCAAAGCTTTAGATGTATACAAAAATATAATCTTTGAGAAAAAAATGAAAATTGAAAAAAATCCGTATTTTTGTGATTTTCTATATCTACCCAACAAACTGAAAATTGTGCATAGTATAGCATAACTTTTGCCCCCGGACACCGATTGAAACAAAAATTATATTTTTAGAAAGCTGATGTGATTTTATATCACCAAAAAAAGTTTCAAAAAATTATGTCAAAATTTGAGATCACACGAGCTTGCCCCAAATCCCAAATGTCCTTCTCGGGGACACTTGGGACTTTAGGGGTTAATTTAGTTTACAAGAATAGAATGATTGAAATGTGGTTTGAAAGATAACTCTAATGTGTGGGTGATTCTAACTCCATTCCTGAGCTAGAACCTTACACATAGATTTTAATGGCAAATAGACCTTCTAATTAAGTCTATTTCCTAATCTTAATTTATGGTCTATTTTTAGTTGATTTTGGAAAATTTCATCCAAACGGCGTCCAAATTTTGCTCACCGTTAATTCACTAAAATATGAATGATATTTCAGATGAAAAATGGTTTTTGATTCCTATTTAGATTCTTTAAAAGACATCTAGATGGAATATCCTTTAGGTGTTTTCAAAAAGATTCATGATTAATGGATTGTTTATTCTGTTCTAATGATGGATTTTAATCTAAATTATTATTTTTAGGCTTTTTGAATTTTTTATGGAAAAAAAATGAAATTATCTTTTCAACAAGGTAAAACACTTAAATTCTAACTTTCTAACGGAAAAGTTATTAACCCCTAAAGTCCCAAGGCCTTTTTCCCATCAAAAACCACTCAAAACAGCCATTTCTAAAGCAAAGAGCCAAAAAAAATTTAGGTATTTTTTTAGCATATCTAACCGTAGGATCTTGTACTAGAATTGCATAAGAATGTGTGGAAGAAATTTCACAAACTTTGATCATGTAGATTGCAAGATATTTGCATTTAAAGTGAAGGAAACAAGTTTTTTTGCAACTTGTCCAACTACATTTTTTGGCTTTGAACCTTTATAACTTATGATTTTTTTTCTATAGATTTTGAATTTCTTTTTTTATATGATAAAAAATTGAGTTGAGAATCTGGGAAAAAAAATTCAACAAAACTACATGTAATTTTCACTCATTAAAAAATTGTTAAGTAGAAGTAGGTTCAAGATTGAAGGAAAATCTAAATTATTAATAGCTCTAAGATGGAATTGAAATACACTAATCTTAACAGTGAGATTGTTCTAGCAAGATATCTCAACCTTGTGCAACTTTTATTTTTTTCAAGTTTTTCAAATTGTGATCAGAAATGAATCCTACAAGTTATTTTTCAAGAAGATGCTTTAATTGCCCGAAATCTAAGATTGTTCATAACTTTTGCATAACAAATCCAAATGGAATGAACCAAAGCTTCCCATGTAGGCAAAAATATAAATAATTTTAAAAAATTTTAAAAAAAATAATCCAAAGTTTTCTTGAAAGCTAATTTCTGCCCGCCGACCTTAAAAAAGGGCTTTTTGTGCCATAGCTTGTTTCCGGACTCCGATTGAAATAAAAATTATATTTTCAGAAAGCTAACATGTTTTCCTATCTTCTCTTAAGAATTTGGAAGATTAGGACATATATTGAGATCATAAGAACCTGCCCGAAAACCATCTTGTCCCTCAAGGGGACAATGGGACTTTAGGGGTTGATGAATGAAGTTTTGTTTAAAGCTTCGCAACGAGCAACTTTATCCACCAATAATTTTAATCTAAATGATCAAATCGTAATTCTAAAATAGTCTAAATTCCTAAATCCTATCAAGATTCTAAGATTCCCTTATTTGATTCTTTTGGGTGAAAATATCAATTTCCCATTTAAATTCCAAATAAGTTCATCCAATTGTGAAATTTTGGTGGGTTTTAAAGTAAAAATTAATTTCTAAGTTCCTAAAGGTTTTATTAATATTAATTTTCTAAGTTTTCTTAGTTTTCTAAGGCTCAATTTCCTTAGGAATAATTTTAATACCCAAATCAATAAAATCGACTAAATCAAATCAAATCTAACATAATTTTCCACTTGTTAATTAATTTGTAATTTTTCTTATTATTTTGGAAGTATTAGTTGGCAATTTGTTTTTTTGTCTTGTCTTATTTGGTCTAATAAAACAAAACCTCACTACAATCCAAACTTCCTAAATTCCCTCAAGAATATCTTAACTAATTAACCAACAAAGAATGAAGAATAAAAAAATAAATTCAATAGTAAGATTCTTTTGAAAATGATTTTTAAATGCTAAAATCCCTCACATGTGAAAATTCCTCCCCGTATTTTATTCCCTCTTAGTCTTCTTTTTTCCTAACTTCCTCTCATTTGTGTTTTGCAAAGTTTGGGAGTTTAGTACTAATGGAGTGAGAGAATGTGGAGAGATGGAATTTAGAAATGGAATGTTAGATGACAATATTAGATGACAAATTTTAGTTTTAAAAATTCAAAATTGAGTGGTGTGGCAAAGCAACCGTTGACCTTTGGAATTCAATCTTCCAACTTTGATTTAATAACTCACCAAGAGTAGAATTTGTTATGGTCGTCAATGTTAAGCTTGATTTGGCTTGGTGCTCGAGTTCTGTTCTAGCAGGGTGTTCAAGCTTCATTCTAGCCAGTAACCTCGCTCCCAAGAATCACACGATCCCCCTCACCTGTGGATGCCACGTGGCGTGGTGTAGCAGACTGCTATTCTATCTGTCCACTGCTCTCCGTTTGTTTACTACGGCTCCAAACTACACTAATGATGGTAAATAGTGTTACCCATACTAACTATTTTAGAAATGCTATAAGTTTTTACTCTTCATGAATATTTTTACTGAGTGCATGGATCCTAATAGTACCATAGTTGGAAAAACTTTGAACCTATAGTTGGTAAAATTTTGGTGGGTTTTAAAGTAAAAATTAATTTCTAAGTTCCTAAAGGTTTTATTAATATTAATTTTCTAAGTTTTCTTAGTTTTCTAAGGCTCAATTTCCTTAGGAATAATTTTAATACCCAAATCAATAAAATCGACTAAATCAAATCAAATCTAACATAATTTTCCACTTGTTAATTAATTTGTAATTTTTCTTATTATTTTGGAAGTATTAGTTGGCAATTTGTTTTTTTGTCTTGTCTTATTTGGTCTAATAAAACAAAACCTCACTACAATCCAAACTTCCTAAATTCCCTCAAGAATATCTTAACTAATTAACCAACAAAGAATGAAGAATAAAAAAATAAATTCAATAGTAAGATTCTTTTGAAAATGATTTTTAAATGCTAAAATCCCTCACATGTGAAAATTCCTCCCCGTATTTTATTCCCTCTTAGTCTTCTTTTTTCCTAACTTCCTCTCATTTGTGTTTTGCAAAGTTTGGGAGTTTAGTACTAATGGAGTGAGAGAATGTGGAGAGATGGAATTTAGAAATGGAATGTTAGATGACAATATTAGATGACAAATTTTAGTTTTAAAAATTCAAAATTGAGTGGTGTGGCAAAGCAACCGTTGACCTTTGGAATTCAATCTTCCAACTTTGATTTAATAACTCACCAAGAGTAGAATTTGTTATGGTCGTCAATGTTAAGCTTGATTTGGCTTGGTGCTCGAGTTCTGTTCTAGCAGGGTGTTCAAGCTTCATTCTAGCCAGTAACCTCGCTCCCAAGAATCACACGATCCCCCTCACCTGTGGATGCCACGTGGCGTGGTGTAGCAGACTGCTATTCTATCTGTCCACTGCTCTCCGTTTGTTTACTACGGCTCCAAACTACACTAATGATGGTAAATAGTGTTACCCATACTAACTATTTTAGAAATGCTATAAGTTTTTACTCTTCATGAATATTTTTACTGAGTGCATGGATCCTAATAGTACCATAGTTGGAAAAACTTTGAACCTATAGTTGGTAAAAATATTCATTAAGAGTAAAAACTTATGGCTGGTTTAATTAAATCAATTAGTGTAGGTAACACTATTTATCATCATTAGTGTACTGGTCTACCTGCTGGTTCTACCTCTACTATTCCTACTAGAGAGTTATGACCCCAATCTGCACTAACCGATTTTATAAACCATACAACTAATATTTTCTTTGTTCTTGATTTTAATAAATATCATTAATTTGAAAATACTACAAGATCCTTAATGGATTGTCATTAGCGCCCCTCTAATTGAATGGAAACTAATTTTATGGATTTTGGAATAATGAAAGGCTAGCACTAAAAAAGATAATAAGCAATGAATGTCAATTTTTGAAAGCAAAGTACATGCTCACACATGCTCAAATGAAAAGGGAATAACTCACGGAAATTTGGTCTTTAAATAAAACACCAAAGAATATTTTTTGCAAATTCTGATTCTAGCAAAGTCAAAGCTTCACCGTGCGGAAGAAACCCAAGATTTACAAGGTGTCAATGAACAATAATGGTAACTTTAAGGGTTAATTTTTAAAGGAGGTACACACAAAAGTATTTAACCGAACATTAAAGACCAATTCCTCAAAATTTCAATAAAAAGTCACCAATTAATTGATAAAGGACATACACATGAATGTTTTTAAACCAAACTTTACCAATTAAAAGCCCAAAATCCGTTATAAAACCAATTTTGGACAAGGTCTAGCCCTGCCGTTTTAAGGGTATTAGAACCAAAGGTTGTTTCAAGTGCCACAATATGTTAGTTTTGAGACTTTTGAAGTAATTTAGTGTCTGAGAAGAATGTTCTTCCAAATGCTATGAAAATAAAGAATATTGAGGCTTAGCCTTTAATACTTAAACAATAATGCAAATAGAAATACTTGGAGGAACCCTTTAGTTAGTCAAAGTAGCAAATGAATAGATGAAATTTGGATGAATATCAACCTTGAAGGGAGGCCTTTTGTACTGTCTTGTGTCAGGCCCCTCCCCGGTAAGCAACGACGCTAGCGTGCAAGCTTAGAGCTTGTGTGCTGCGAGCATGGAGCTTGTGAGCCTAAAGCTTCCAATTTTTTTTGAGGATTTTTTCCACCAAACTTTTTTTTCCAATTTCTTTTACAAAAATAGAAAAAAAATTCTATTTTTAGTAAGTTTTATGCCCTATAACCACGTCCCCTACAATCATGAATTGTGTTAGATTTTTCATTTTATTGAGTTGAAATTTTTATTTCTGCAAGTTTAGGCTTTCATCTTAAGTCTTTTTCATCTTTGGGCAAAATTTCAGCACTTTGTTTATCCATAGTAGCTAAAAGCATGTCAACTACTTCAAGTCCAGTAGACCCATGTCATTTTGGCAGAATTCCACTGTATTCTTATTATTATGATTTTTTTGGTCTCGTTTATCCACAGTAGCTAAAAGCATGTCAACTACTTCAAGTCTAGTAGACCCATGTCATTTTGGCAGAATTCCACTGTATTCTTATTATTATGCTGCATGGGATTTTCGTTATGTTTATAAGCTGATTTCACATTAGATAAACCACCTATCAATGTTAGGTATCAAACCCGCAACCACGCCATTTGGTTGGGGTTTCTTTCCACCACCATCCAATATTTTAGGGTCACCTTCAACCAACTCTACTGTATTATTCTGATTTGCTAAATTGAATGCAAAGGACCATGACTTCTCAATATTACATAATGATTGGGATTTATATCATGCGATATTATAAAAGGACATGTGTACGACGCAACTTAAAGATTAGGATGAGGTGTGCACCACAATTCTCTATATTGTGAGCCAGTTATATTGCTCAAAATCATAGAAACAAACTCAAAATGAAGATTGTACGTTGGACAATATGTTGTGTATATTTGGCTTGGACACACAAAGCTAGCAATTGAATTAATTCATTGATTCTTATAACAAATTTCAAACATTTTCAATTAATTAGCACCCTCGTCCTCCTAAAAATTAGTAGCCAATGATTGTTTTTGAAAATAATTTAAAAAAAAAAACTTCCCTGCCATTGATCTTGATACAAATTTTGGGATACAAATACTAGGATACGATATGGATACAATATATATGGATACAGAAATGGATACAAAAACCAATTAACCCATATTGATTGTCAAACAAGTTCGTTTTGAAAAATATAAGATTGAGGGGTATTGGGATTTTCAAATTATTTTCAGATCAAATTATTTTTCAGACACCTCCCCAATAAAATAAATTGGAGGAGATATGAAAAATAATCCAATCTCAAAGAGTGCATCACTATCCCTTGACAAGAAAGGAATCCATTGTAACACTATGTATCCCTAACAATGTTCTCAAGCTCCAAAGTCCCTCTTTGTAATTATGCTTTTTTACATTTGTATGTTGGAGGGCTTTTCTTTCTTTTTTTTTGAAATATACAACTTTTTCAGGATCATGGCGTGGACTGACACGACACATCCCATGGCAACCGGTTTTTTGATGGAATTACACGCCACAGGATTTTTCCCTGTCAAGAAACAAGTAGAGAAACATGAACAACCCCGATGGGAGCAAGGGAGCAAAGTCAGCACTGGGAATTGAACCGGCATCCTTGTGGATGTACTTGGTTGTTCTTACCACTTGCGCCATCACCCGGGGTAGTTTAGGGTCATCTCAGACCAAATATGTTGGATGATGTCTTCTATGAGCCATAAAAACTTGAGACATTATTTTGTGAAAAATTTGAAATCACCGTGGCAATTTGGAAAAAAAAAAGTGGAAAAAAACTTGCAATCACAGGGGGTTGAGGGGTCTTCTCCAGCACATTACATTACAACAGTTCTTAGAAGGATCCTTTCAGAGCCCCGTTTATGGATGCAGAAAGCTTTTAGGGCTGGAAACCTGGATCCCATGCGAACCAAACAGCCAAACTGGGATGTGGGCATGAGCACTTCTGTACTGAAACCTGGAGTGCGTGTTTGGAAAAGCCAAAGCAAAAGGGCTCATGGGGGGCTGATTGCATCTGAAGGTCAGATGAGTGAGAAGCAGGTCTGCTCTCGGACGCACCCAGGGAATATCATAGCCCATGCAGAAGGAGCAGACGACGTTGGGATATATACCAGGCCCAAACCCACCCACCAAACAGTATGGGTCTGCTGCTCGATGCAAGGCCAGCAGCTGCGACGAGAGGCGCGACAGTACTCACGAATAATTAATTAAGGGCTGTCCGGTCGGAGGCACCAACGCGACGGGAAGGCAGATGAGGACTGCTTCAATTCCTCCGACCCCAGTCAAGGACGACGCCCGTGGCGTCGTGCCGCCGGGGCCCTCGATCCGCGCGAGTGCAATTAAACACCCGCTCGATCTGGAGTTCTGGACAGACATGAAATGACACGGGTGTGCACAAACTCGAGTCCAGTCCAGTCAATGCATGTCAACAAGGGCCGCCTTCTATTCCTGAATTGAAGCTCCTGGTATTGTATACATGGATATATCGGAGGGACGGACGCCAGGCAGATGCATGCGGCGCTTTTGATTCATTTAATCATATCTCATGTACGTGCAGCCTGCTGTTCCATTCCAAATGAATCCCCATCTCCGTTGATGACGATAATCTCGCTCACACGTACACCCAGCTCAAGGAAAACTCTGGTATCGATCGATCGACAGCAACTATAATATTAGCATTTTAACGCCACCCACCCTTACGAATTCGCAAATTCCGACGATTTACGGATGGAAGCGAACGTACCGGCAGAGCAGACGCATCATTCAACGATCATAGAGCATTCCAAGCCAAGTGCGATGAATTAACAAGAACAGCACACATGCATGTTACAGTATATTATTTAGATACAAGTCATCATTCCGGCCCCAACTGAGAGACACTCCGTCTGTACAGTACAGTACATACGCGTGACTCGTACTAACATTTTGACCATATAAAATTTATCTGAAGCACCATCGAGCTCAGGACTGTATTAGTAGTAACTAAGCTATATGTATCATGAACTCCCTGCACTTCGGGGTCAGTGGTATAGCACTCTGCAGCAGCCTAGGTAGCTATTCGAAGCATTGGCCTTCCCTGAACTAGCTTCCAAGGTGATCGCCGCCGGCCAGCTCCCAACTAACTAAAGATCATATCTCAAGAGCAAAATTGACAGGCCCTAACTTAGCTCCCGCCTCTGGACTAAGGTCGTTCTCCACCGCTGCACTCACTGCACAGCCTCTGAGCTAATAAGTTCGTGGGGAGATCAAAGCCGGGCGAACGGAGGATTGATGGAGGCCCCGATCAAAGCAAGGACATCGAGCTGTATATATACCACACGCGAGCGAGCGAGCTAGCTATATGCAAATCACGTAGATACTGTACGCACGTCGRGAACGGGCGGGACTGCGGGAGCCCTGCCGCTGTGCCGCAGGCGGAGTGCGTCACCGCGATCTATCAGTAGAGCCCGGACTCCTGAGAACGAAAGCCATTGCCATTCTTAGAACGGAGATCTCGTTTCCTGAATGGTTTCTGTCCGAGTGACCTCCGTGACTTGTGTAGGGTGGTGACGGCGACCACCGTTAGTTTCGAGCTCATTGTGCAAGTACGTTTTCTCTCGGATGATACGAAGAATTTCGTTGACAACTCGTTCGGTTTCTGAAATTCGAGTAGGATTTTCATCTCATTGAATGCTTGAGTGTTTATATAATTTATTGTATGCCACGTGGTCCTTCCGCTACCTCGACTCTTCTCTTTGGTTCGGCCGATGTGAAACGTTTCTTGCAGCAGTCGTAGCCAGTGGAATGCGAGGTACGGGCGTGCAGCACCAACTGGTTTCAAAATGGGCTGAGAACAAGTGATGATATTCTTGGCTTGGTAACAAGAGATTTTGATACATGATGTATTCCATTGCAGAATCTCATAGTTCCACATCTGAGATCTGGAGCCTGGTARTTGCATATCAAAACAATCTATAAGACTTTTAACCAGCCAGTTTATATTAAGGTTTGAGTCATCTTCTACTACTGCTTTGGAGCTTGGTTCTTTGCAAGCTTTAGATTTTGAGGCTTCTCTCCTATCTCGTTGACCCTAGCCAACCCCTGGTCTCCGGCGTGACATTTTCAAACAAATAAACCAAAGCTCACGGACATTGCAGATCTGCTTTAAGACTTAATGAAACAATGTTCAGTATCCTACTCGAGCAGTTGCTGAAGAGGAAGATAAAATCAAACAATGCCGCGAATGGAATAAGTGTAAACATCTTTACTAGCTAGGACCTTATCAGGAGGCCATCGTTGCCGCTGTAGTCCTCTCGAGAATCCTTGTCTCCTTTGAAACGGGCATGGCTTCTGGATAAGCTAGCATCAAATGTTGATATCTACATAGATAGCACAATTCCGAGTCTGGTAAAAAAGTTCACGGAACATTCCCAAACMCCTTGCCCTGCAGACTTGCACTGACGTTGCTTCMCCTCGTGGCAAGTTGGYCTAATGATTGTCTGTCTYCTATCTGCKACCCCACGTGGATGACGGTAGCTAGCACTGCAACCTTGGCGAAGYGCAATAAGAGTGCAAGTTACGATTTACCTTATCGACGGCTTCCCSTAGACAGACACGGGTTGCACGCTTTCTTCATCGAAGCACAGAATCAAACAAATGATGCAATCAYGTTACCGGCAAGGTAACCACAGAAGTCGTCCCTCTACTTGCAATTCTGTATGCAACTGCCGACTGGTTTTGCCGCTATTGCCCAAAGATTCTTCTGCTGCTAATCACCACATGCCGCGCCTCGGAAACATGGTCATCCGCAGATTCAGTGGTTCCCCTCATCAGGAGCTGGGAGCCTGGTCCTTGCTGTGCACACTCTGTAGGTCTCGATAAAATAACAATGTTGTGTCACTGTTTCTATTTCCAGGGCTAGAACGGCAATGGACAACACATCACCACCATAGTGTTCCGGCAGAAGGCGTCTCCGTTGCTCTGTAACGGCTATTGTACACTCCAGGTGCATCCAGTGACCCGGTAATTCGAAGCTGATCGAACTGGAGAGGTTCTAAATATAGGTTTCACAGCTAGGATTTCGTTGGCGCTCGGCACACCGACTGCTATGTATGCGTGGCTTACGAGGTTTACCGATGGTTCTAGGTCGGCCACTATGATTCGCCAGTTCACTTTGAAACATTGGGGTGAACTATGCTAACCCTGCGTTGGAGAAGATAGATCTGGTCTAGTAGTGAGAGAGGCMAATGAGAGAAGCTGCAGTGTTCTCTGGTTGTGGTGAGGGATCTGAGGACTAGCTAGATCAGAAAGCTCTGACCTCGTGGAAGTGCAGACACGCGGTCTGCAACTGGTCCGATCCGGAGCTCTAACAATCTACTACGTTCGCACTGGAGGTATGAATACGTGATTTGAGGTTGTGTACGAATTGCTCGCGGTGAAAACGAATCTCATTTGATGCTCTCGTAGGTTGTGTAGAGAATCCAGATCGGCTGTTCAGAGGTAATGAACAATGCTTGTGGAGCTTATGTAATTTTGCGAACTCGTAGTGTGGTGCTTGAATCGCACCTCTTAARACGTTTCACAGACGGTCAGGGAGTTTTATCCGTGGCCATGGCCAGGTGCGTTCAGCTCTGTCGGTAATGGCAGAATTGTCGGTTGAGACTTAGATGAGTAATTAGGGCAAAAATCTTTGTGTTTTGCAGATGACTAGTGAACTGAAGGCCGACGGCAGGCGAGAACGATTCCACCAGCGAAGCAARTCCAGTATCGGAGGTTACAACTTGCCAATATACTTGGATCCGGTRCCGGGMGTCGTGCAGATGAAAGAGCCTCCRAATGCTGGCAAGAAGGATCACAACCGCAACTGGTTCAAGAGCAAGACCCTCAGCAGGCCCAACCCTGACGTTGCCTCCGATCTGGAGGTGGAAGATGAGAAGTCGTTGCAGCAGCACCGCGTGGTGCAAGGCTTGTACCGAGATGATGATGGCGGACCTTCGCCCAAAACCCTCGTCACTTCCCACTCCGCRGCTCGCGACGCGGTGAAGGAGTTCGCTAAGGATTTTGTGGCGCAAATGAACGCAGGGGATCCTGATGAAACCCTAGCAATAGAATCCCAGATGCGGCAACTCTTGCACTTGTCATCGTCGTCTCCGTCCACGGTCCCATTGAAGTTCGTAGCGCAAGCGTACATTGTCCATCACTTCTTCTCCGACTTCGAGAATGCGTCCTTCGGGATYCCTAATCCAGGGGAAAAGCCGTGGGAGGTTCAAGATCACATGCACCGCTGYTTTGCGCAATTCCAGAAGTGCAGAACGAAATCTCAAACGGTTTCGACTCTCTTGGAAAACGAATCAAAGGATTCGAGCGAGTTGAGCTTCCTGTCTCAATTCTGTGTGCAAAAGTTTCGGACGATCGTGTCTTCGGAGGCGTTCTTGGGAGTAGATAGTCGTCATCACCTGGAGCTCGAACAGGGACACCACCCGGACACTCCATTTTACAGGAGCTTCCTCAGCGCTGCAGTGTCGGTGTGGYTGCTGCAGAGATTGGCGTGTTCGTTTGAGCAGAAGATTGTCCCCATCATTCCCACACGAGGGGATGCGTTTCAGCGACGCTTCATGGCGCCCGTGGTGCCTGGAGTTGGGGATGCGGAGGGGGAGGAGAATGATGGCAACTTGGAGATTGCGTTCACTGTCTTTCCGGGATTCCGAGTGAGCGAGAGTGTTGTGGAGAGTTTGGTCTACATCGWCGAAACCCCAACAGCACTTCCTAAGACGGAGATCCCTATCTCCACTTCTGTTACAGAGCCTCCCATCGAGAAAACTCAGAAATCTCTCATGGGTGGAGAGCATCCTCTGCCTCCGGAGAACTTGGTCTACACCGTCGAAAGCCCAACGGAACTTCCTGATATGTCTGCCTCCAGTTCTCCTGTAGAGCCTCGGGTCGAGACAACTCAGAAATCTCACAAGGGTGAAGAGCATAGTCTGCTTCAAAAGATTCGCAGCAAGTTTATCCGCAAGAAGACTCTCGTGAAGGGCACTGTTCTGGCTGGAAAAACTGCAACAGTAACAGCAGCACCACTTTGGAAAGAGCAGGTCTCACCAAGGGGAGACGCTGCACCACGTTTGAAAGAATGGGCACCATCAATAGGAGAATCAGCACCACGTTTGGAAGAATCGGCACTATCGATTAAAGAAGCAGCACCGCGTTTGGAAGAATCGGCACCATCAACTAAAGAAGCAGCACCGCGTTTGGAAGAGCCTACACCATCAATAGGAGAGGTTGCACCAACTTTGGAATCGTCAGCACCATCAGGAGGAGAGGCAGCACCATTAGGATTGGAGTCGTCACCATCGAAAGTTGATGATGCTGAACAAAACCCTACTTCGATGACGAACCCTGCAAGTGAGCTGAGCTCCCCCAGGTTTCAAACTCCAAATGGGGGCGGAAGGAATTCCCATGTGCCTCCATCGAATGCTTATTCTTCAGGCGGAGATGACGATAAGCCCTTGTATACTCCGCGGGCGAGGATACCGTTGCAGTCACCGCGGCTGATTTCTGTAGACTAGTTGAATTGCGTGAAAATCAGTGAAACTCTTTTGCTGCATTAGGTCCTGGGAGGGGCCCTTCTCTTAACCCATGCTTTTGTACCATGCCGGCTTCTTGAGACTTGGAAGCACCGAATTTTTTGAGTTCAGCAATTGCAGCTCCTTTGGAAATTTGTATTCCACGTGGTAATTAATTTTCTGTATTTCTTCAACTGTACCACGAATTATGGCGTCAATTTTTGAGGAATGAAGCACTCTATCCTCTGACCTGTCTTGCAGTAGATGGAATATGCCTGGAAATTTAGTTTTGTTTGGGTGTTTTATTGGTCTCAATTACTGTGAGAGCCTGTGATTCGAAAGTAGGTGCACTTTCTCTGGCTTTTAAGATTTTTAGAGGTTAAGTGCGTTGAGGTCCCTGCACGATTTTCAGAGCACCTCTGTCCTCTCTCTTGGGCTGCAAATTTTATCTATGAATTCTAGAGCTTTGATGGTTTGGAATTGGGCTCTGAACTAGTCAGTTTGAGATGCCTATCTGAAACCAGAGCGGTTAGAAACGAAATCTCAGATCTTTACTGTCCTAGATTTTAGAGGGCTCTCTGAGGTTTTAGAGGGTAACTTAAACGCCTTCTCAACAATTGAAAGTCCTGGTTCTGAGCACTTGAACATCACATTTTGGCAGACCGAAAATCACCAGAATATCGAATACGAGATTTTAGGATCGCTTATTTCGTATTTTGACTTACTTGAGGAACAGAGTGTGCGCTGAAATGGCGTCGATATCTTTCGGGAGAAGCACGATGCTGTGAGCTTTCAATCCGCTGATGTTGGTGAGAGAGGAGATGAGAGGATTGCGGCTGGACCAGGGCCCCATTGCCAATACAACGGCATCGCCAGTGAGAAGCTTTCCGTCCACCACCACTCCAGTCACTTTCTGGCCCTCYACTTTCACCTCCTGCACTGCTCCTTGCACCAACGAAGCTCCGTACTTCTTCTGTGCTTCCGAGAAGATTGCCCGAGTGAACAGCTGGGGGTGCACCTGGGCGTTCGTTGATGGGGTGCCTATTGTAGACGGACTACCTGCAAAAGCAACAAAACGGCACAACAAAACCTACATGAGATCGAAAGAACCTGACATTCTAATTATCGATAGAAAAAAATCATAATAGGTTTTCAGTAAATATAAATTGCTTGAGAAAAGTATAGATAACGTCATCAAGAGAATCTTCCCCATGATTCATTAAAAAGTCTCTCTATGGTTACATTGATTATAGATCACGACTAGATGGCAAGCCAATTGCTCAGGTTCCAAATCAAAATTGCCCCTCATTCTGTGCTTGGTGCGAAACCTAGTAAAACTAACCCATTCCTGTGCATCCTAACAAGAGAGCTCCCCTAGACAAATCACTTCAAGTCTAGAGTCCTGAATTCAAATCTTCCATAACAAGACAAGAAAACCGCAGAAAATTGACAAAACAGAACGTACAGCCTCCATCTCATCATGCCATCTTGTCTTAGCGCTGATCATATGGAGGCWTTCCTATGAAACATGGGGAATATTTTCTTAATCAAGSTGTCAAAATTTTCTTGAAACAKTCAACACTGAGGTATGTGTACCCAAAATCGCCACTTGAAATACATGCCATCTGAACATTTAAGGCGGGAATTTTGGATGTACRTACGTTACACTCTGACCACTTTGAYCTCTTTGATCWGACTAATTCGGTCCCACAAAGTTCCATAAAGTTGACTGTGACATAGTTTGAATGGTGACAAGTGCACCACTGTCAATACCGTGAATGACAGTGTGACAAAAAATTCTACCGCTTCGTTTTAGAGAAGATCATATTAAAGAGGTCTGACTGCAATTTTACTGAGAAATCTGTTAATTTTACATGATAAGAGGTACGCAGATGGATGCAAAACATCACCTTTAACGGGGCCATCAATCCACGCAGGAGTGCCAGCCTTAGAAACACGATCTTGAGGGCTGCGTGGCTCCTCCACAGTCACACTGAGAGCACCAACTCGGCGGTACCCATAGCGCTCGCCGCCGAGCTCCTCGGCCAACTGCGCATGCAAGGCGAAGCTCGCTCGCGCAAGACCTTGAACTGCGCTTCCGTCACACCAATCCAGCGCCAGGAACCCGCCGGCCTTGCCTGACGCGGCACACGCAATCTCGGTCTTCTCCACCACGGTCACCTGCACCAAAAATGATTTTTACAAGAAGTTTCTGGCCGTCACACATTAAGAAGCCTCAAATGAAAGGCCATTCTTTGGGGGGACAAGTGAAATAAAGGGTATGATAGAGAAACCAATGTTTGTTGAATAGAGAACTTCACATGGAATGTAAGTCCTGGAGGGGCATATCAAAAATGCCGGGTGAGGTCCTTGTGAAAAATCAGAACTGACCTGTGCCCCGAGCTTTCCAAGATAGTACGCAGTGCAGCATCCGATCACGCCCCCTCCACACACAATCACATGTCGACCGCCCCCAGCCTGGCTCCACGCCGAGYCAGAAGTCGATTCTGAAGCGTTCGACATTGAAGCCTACAGCAAATCCAAAGTTTGAAACCACAGACTCAAAAAGGCAGAAAGCACGGCAGGTGAAAGTCACACTCGAAGTGCTGAGCATATTYTTAGTAATAAGAATGGTAAACAAAAGCATTATTATTCAGACAATCGAAGAGGATTCCAACGCAATGGAGAATGCCGTAATTGGATATCGTCAGCAAAAGCTATGAGGGTTCAAGTTTTATTAAAAGATGACCTTAAATAGTACTCCGTAGCTGTTAAGAAGACATACATTCTCAATCTCTACATGCAAGATTCTAGGTAGTCATATTTAAGTCCACGACTCAAATAGGTACCTCTAGATTATAGCAACATCAAAGCTGAAAGGTAGGTAATTAATTTGCGTAGGGTCCTTGCTAATGGCTTGAGAAGTTCACCATTTACAATGCAAGAGTCATCCATATGTGACTTGTAAGAAACTAGATTCTATAGCTTCCATGAGATAAATCATAGACGCAATATTCATCTAGTCGAAACTCATGATTGGGACATTCAAAACTTCACCAATTCACAAAATTATTCACGCAATACCCAATTAATACAGATTCAGGTATATTTGAATCCTCCCTAAAATCGAGACAAGGCCCACCAAAAAGATAATCCATTCTGATATTAAAGCCCACTGAAAACACATGGAAATGGATTCCCACCTTAAAACAACATCGAAGGTACACGGCAAATAACTGCAGAGTACTACGAATATAGAGCTTCCGAATTGATTTCCACAAGTTGAGATAACAAGCGAATTGGATATCAAGCTTGATAACAAGCGAATTGGATATCAAGCTTGATAACAAACGAAGTGTCTAAACCCTAAAGCCTGTACTCCTCAAGTCACAGGTCGCTTCCTATTGCTCAGGCGAAGGAAGAAGCTCTCGCATTCAACAGCAGCGAGGTTTCCTCTAGAAATGCATACCACCATATATAGCACCGCCAATTCCACAATCTCATCGTTCATCGCAAGTTCACACCGTTCTTCACTGGAGCTCATGGAAACTACAGTAGTGATAGTGACCCTTTTCTCCAATTCAAATAAAATTTTCACTGTACTCTTCCCMAAAACAAGAAATCRAGAAAATGCGCACCTKYGTTCGGCCTGGAACAAATCCGACTCGTTCACTAGAGCTCGAATTGGCGAGATTTATCTCCGCAACGCTCGCGCGATTCAATTTCCAAATCTTGGATCCAGGAAAGCTCAAGAGGAACCCGATTCTGATTGCACTGCCTACGAAAACATGTCCAGRGTTGGCCTTCACTTGCGGAAAACGTGGTTGTGGGAAACCAGAGTAGAAAGATGCAGTTGAGAGAGGAGAAGGGCGGTGGAGAGTGGGCATGGTGGATGGGAGGTGGTCCATATTGTTGCCACGGAACTGGCAAGACAAACTGAGTCCAAGAGTGGACAGAGATTCTTGAAGAGTGAAGTGGATGCTCCCKACTGGTGAATCGACTGGGAAATCCGAGATGGCCAATTGGGCTGAGGTGGCAGTCCTACGCGGCATCCTAAGAGCCGTCATGCAGTTAATCCCGAAATGCCTAAGGCCTGTTTTCAGCTTCTAAAAATTTGCTCCAAGTTGAACAAAAACAAAAACATTTTGATAAATTGCATCAATTTTTTTGAATTGTAACCTACAAATTTAAACTAGACATGATAGAGATTACATTGGAAAAGAAAACACAACAATATCACTTATGAGTTGAAAGATTATAATATTTAACCAAGAGGGTGTCAAAATTACAAAAAAATTTCAGTCGACTTTTTGCGTGGTGAATCTAAAAATTTCATCAATCAAAAAATACAAGATTATAGAGCCCAACATGTACAACCCCAATCAATTTATAGCTTCTCAAAATTTACTCTATATTTTTCTTAAATGAATTTCTTATGCGATTTTGCCTCCAAGATCTAGTGTATTTGAGGCTCATTTTCTAGAGCCTTCAACACTAGGAAAAGTCAAGATTACATAGGGGTACCCTTGCACAAAATCTTGAGTAGATTTCTAAATCATAGTCATTTATTTTCTAGATTGGATTTTTGATGCTAAAGCTAGAAGGGTTGGGGTGAACTGACCCCCGCTTAGCTACTCGAGAAAATCCTAAAAAAAAAATTCCATGTATGATAGAATTTGCAAATTGTGAATCTATATTTGCAATCAAAGGCCATCAATAGATAGCTAAATTAGACAGGAAAACGTACAAGATAAATTCATTGAGCCCAAAATAGGGGGCTTTTTATATTACTTGCACTTGTAGGATGACTTGGAGTGGCCGCACGAAAGGAACAATTCATCTCGGCCTGCAAGAAAAGCGAAGGACATTGGGTGTTAGGAGCATATGGAGAACCTCTGGTCCCATAAGTTAATTAGCACTAACCTATTAGCAACTGAGCGTACTTAGTAGTATACAACATAGATTATTTTTATTGAAATTTTTTGGCAAGTGAAAGGAGATTTAAACTCATTTTAGCATGCATTATTTGGACAATTTATGAATAACTAATGAAAATTCAAAGTATTGATTGTTAGTGGGTGTACCCAAAACTCTAATTTTTTCACGCACCCAAATGTAATTATTTTTTCTATCTTTTGAGAAAGTTTCAAAACATTTCATCAAAAATCAAGGTCACGGGAACCTACCCGAAATCCAAATTGTCCCTCGAGGGGACAATGGGACTTTAGGGGTTAAAACCCTTTGACCTATTGCTAGGTGGATTCAAGTTTCAATGATCAAATTATGGATTTGAGGGTATTTAAATCTACTTTGGAAATATGTTTAASAAATTAAAGTCTATTTTCCATGTTGGGCAAGTTTAGAATAAAAAATATTTTGTCTTCTAGCTCCAAATGCTATAATCTTTCAATTTGTGAGGTCAAAATTTCTAAAGGTTTTTCCACTCATTATCATAGAAGTCTAGTTTAAGTCTGTGTGGTTAAAATATTTCTTAAACATATTCCCAGTAGATTTCCGGAAATCCCTCGGCAAGGAGGGGTGCATGGGCTTGGTTTTGTGGCATTTCGACCTACAATGTTAAAGTTATTGAATTTTGAAGTTTTTATGCATCCGAAAATTAGAAAATTACTTTTATTTTGATTTTTACCTATGACAACGGCGCAGGGCACACTTGTCTGTCCTTTAAGTTAGACTACTTGTTTTGTTTTGTTTTGTTTTGCTTTGCTTTGTTTTGTTTGTTATGTTGAGATCTCCTGGACCATGCATCCCCGGTGGTGTGCTTGGTACCGTCGGAAAGCTCTCGGTGAGGAGGGGTGCATGAGCTTTGATTCATAGCATTTAACCCCACAATGAGAAAGTTACTTAGTCTTTAAGTTTTGATGAAATATCATGAATTAAAAAATTAGAAAATTATTTTTGACTTCTTGTTTTTTATATTTTATTTTTTGGACACAAATGCACCAAAATTTCATTGCACACCAAGGTTGTTTTGTTTTCATTTTTTTTGAAGTGTCACAGTGGCGATATTAAATGTTACAATGGTGCTCCAAATTTCAATATTCATCCACATATTGGATAGAAAATATCATGTTAGCACGTACCACATATTCATAATTTTGTTTACATCCACAATGTGGCAATTTCATCCAATTTCTTTTTTAATTTAAATTTTTTTTGAGATCTAATCCAAGATATTATTGTTTACGTTCCAAGGGCTTGGTGCAAGGCCCATTACTTTGGTGCAATTTGATGACAAATTACCGGAAAAAAACCCACTGTTGCACACAGATAAAAACACTTTTATTTTATTATACTGTGGAAATAAAAAGGCCCAGGGCACTCTACGCTACTGTAGTGTTCATTAATAGCCGCCGAAGAAAGCGCCAAATGGTCAAAACTCAACTCAATAAATTAATTAAAAATATTAAAAATATAAGATTTAAAAAAAATTAAAGAATTAAAACTCAACTCAATTCTATTCACCTGAGGAACGTCCAGTATTTAATAAATGTGCTGCCAGTTTGTTAGGCCCTCCGGAACGATCGAAGAATCTTCCCCGAAGTTTCAAAGGAAAATTCGGATGAAAACCATCCCATTAACCCTTACAGGACCACTCATCGGGAGGTAACACCCCCATTGTATTAGTACTGACGTTGTATTGTTTCAATGGGCTCACAATCCAACTTTGAAAGTTTATTGTTGTAGTATAGCATCATTACTAATACAATGCCTCCCATTGATATAGTATTGGTGCAGTACTGATGCTGTCCTACAACAATACATTTCAAAGTTGGATTGTAAGACCATTAAAACAATATTGTTTCAATGGGGGGTTATTTTCCTGATGCAACTGAAGAAGCCCTTTGCGATCATATAGTATATTATGAATTTGGAGTTATTTGATCAGAAAATCATTGACCAAATACTTTCTGATGCAGTCCTACAACAATACATTTTCAAAGTTGGATTGTGAGACCATTAAAACAATATTGTTTCAATGGGGGGTTATCTTCCTGATGCAACTGAAGAAGCCCTTTGCGATCATATAGTACATTATGAATTTGGAGTTATTTGATCAGAAAATCATTGACCAAATACTTTCTGATGCAAGATAATTTAATGATCATGATAGCACATAAATAACAATGTATCACAATTCACATATTAAACCACAATTGAAGAAATATAAGGCTAAATACGGGTCGTATAGATGGATACCATGGTCCTTTAACCTCTAAAGGACCATCGTGTTTAGAGGCCTGAAACTGTTTCAAGATACTCATCCCAAAAGCAAGGTCAAAATCTTTGCCAGTTTGAATATTTTAATAAATTCAACCGTAGGATCCTTTGGTTAACTTTCTCAAGTACACTGTACCAAAATTTTAGAATAAATCTTCACCGATTGCAAGTTCAATGTGCCTAAACTTCAAAATGTAGACTTTTCTAGCCCTTCCAAACGGTGAAGTTTTGTCTTTCAACATTTTTAGAAAAAGACACTTATGTCTTATGACTTGTGCATTTAGTCAATATGTTGGAAGATGGGTTGAGAACAAATAAATAAAAATTTAACTAAAAAATCATTCCTATTCATTTGTAAAAAAATTGTAAAGTGGAAGGTGTTAGTGAATGGAAGATAAAACTAATATGCTGATAACAATTGGAAGAATTTGAGAATTATTAATTCCAACGGTAAAAATATTCTAGTAAGCAATTATTATTCTTTACATTTGAAAATTTTGGACATTGAGAGCAAAAGACAACTTTATAAGTTTTTTCTACCTTCATTGCCCGCAAAATAAAACTCTTCATAACATTTACCTCATCATTGGGAATTGAATGGTTCAATTTTTTGGAGTATGTATCAATCTATACAATTTTAAGAAAATCGTTTATATATTTTTAGAAAAATATTGATCGGTTTGACATTGAAATTGAAAAAACCCTTCTAACTTTTGCATTATTTATTGGAATGACATGAAACAAAGCTTCACACGTAGATTATGATGAGTAGCAACCATCTTAAAGAATTCATGTTTAAATTCCAAATTATGAAGTCAATAGAGCCTATTCAAGCTCCCCCAAAGCTCAAAGTGTTTTTTTGGTCATTTAGGAGTTAAGGGTTAAAGAGCCAAGCGTCAACTTTTAAATGTTGCACTAGTGGAAAATTCATTTTTTCTGTTGATTTCTACGTGCAGTTAAGTTGCCACAAATTGATACTATATCTAGTTATTATAATTGGATTGTTCATAACTTCGTATTGTCTTGATGGCAAGTGAAAATGAAATTTCAATGCACCAAATAACACACCATTTGGATACAGAATGCAAAAGTTATGGACACTAGAAGAAAACAATGTTTTTCTGGATCCTGTGTTTTGACATCTCGATGTAGGGTTTGACGTTCATTTCAATGTCTGAAAAATCGCATTAGCTTGGACGTGCCATTTGCACACCATGTCCAGGCAGATTTTCACGATTTCCAGACGGACATCAACTATGACATTAGTCAACGGGGGTTCAGGAGTTCGACATTTGGCGTCCACCTAAGCGCGGGAAAGCCAACGTGGTACTTTTTTCATCCATTGCCCGTCCATAACGTGTCATCTGACATGTCATGCCATGTGGCAACTCAAAAATTGGCTGACATGGCATCCAGATATACTGACGTGGCAACATTTTGGAGCAACCTCATTGGTCATTTAAGAAATGCAGGGATGTCTTCAAAGACATCAATGTAGATGTGCTGACGTCTACATTGATGTTTTGTTGAACGTCCTCTGTCTATGCGTTTTGTGTCACCCATCATTGTGGATGTTTTTTATGACATCACAATGTTTGGTGTGATGTTTGTATGAAGCATCACGACATGATGATGTTTTTTGCAACATCACAATGTCTGGTGCGGTGTCACAAAAGTGTAACTACATGTCAGACGCATATACAATTTTGAAAATAACATGTTATATACAATATACTATACACCATATACAATACAAAATACAAAATGTACCATATACAATACATTGTACAAAATACACCATGCATAATATACCATAAAATTGATACAAGATACACCATACAAAATACGCCATACGCCATACACCATACAAAATATGCCATACAAAATATAGTGTACAAATATGCCATACAAAATACAGTGTACAAAATACACCATGTATAATACACCATGTTTGGCTTTGAAAGCCACTTACCTTTGAGTATGTGGAGAGGAGAGGATGAGTACTTTATACAAGTTGGAAGGTAGGAGGTGAGACAAACCGTGTGGGACATGTAAAACGCAGGATTTGTCATTACAAGAAATTGTGTCCGAATTGACACGTCCGAACTAACACACAGTGTCCGAATTGGCAAAAAATGACTGCATTCCGTTGTAGAGTGTGTTTCACATAGAATTTCAGACCACATTTAAGCATAGTATAGTAATTTTTTTCAAAAAAATTACAATTAAGAAAAGTTGGTAAATAGATCTAAGTTTCATCTGCAAAAATCCGTTTGAGATTTCAAGTCTTGAATCAAAAGTTATGGACAAATTTCAAAGAGTGATTGGAGTGAACAATTTTTTTGACATTTTCTTTGACATAATTTGACATCCTCTCAAAATTTAATCCGTCCTTGTTATGTATGTCATATATGAAAATGGATTGTAAAGAAAATGAATGTATTCAAGTGTATTAAATGCAAATTGAATTATTTATTTGTATTGTCTCTAGAAACATTGAAGTTGCATGCCCCCCCGAAATCCTGCGAAGGAAGCGCAAACGAAATCAGCCTGATACCAACGAAAAAGAATCCACGGTTTAAATTAGCCCATTCCATTCCCTTCCCACGTCGGTGGTCTGACGAGAGTTGAGTTAATTCCGTCGGCCCCCCTTGAGTTGACTTCTTTCGCAACGTGACTCCCACGAGAGTTTCTTTCCGTGGGGCCGACGAGAGCTTCTTCCGTCGTCGTCACCACTTGGCAGCTGCTTCCCCCCCCCTCGGCCGTCGTCGCTAAAGTGGCTATTCTAAACTTAGCGGCGCTCTAGGCGAAAGAGCCGGACTGTGGTCCCCTTTCCCTGGGCCTGGCTGCGGCGTCAATTTAGCTTCGCTCGGTGTTCACGTCGCAGCAAAATAGTAAACGAACCCCCAATCTCCCGAATCATCAGCCAGAACCAGCGATTTCCCGGGATTACAACACCACGATAGCCCGAGTCTGGAATCTGCATCCCCTGCAGGTTTGAATTCTGGAGTCTGGACAGACTGATGACGACGAAGAAAGCGGAGGTGGTTCAATGGCGTTGAAGGGAGGAACAATCAATAGACTATTGTAGTACTCCGTAGTGGTAGCCCTGTAGCCCCTCCTGCGCCCGGCGGCTCGTGGCAGAAGCTCAACTTCAGGCTTTTTTCCCATGCTGTGGCTCACCTGTAGCCTACCGGTAGTCTGCGTGTTGAGGCGCAGCCATAAATTTATTAAGTGGTCTCTGTTGGAGTGTTGGCTCTTCTGCCTGGATGTGTACCTGACTGCCCTGGAGCTTCTTCCACTGGCGCTGGACTTTCGAGGCGGTGTGGGGAAGCCTTTTGTACTTTCGAGCTGGAGTGGCAGGCRGGCAGTAACTTAAGGAGTGTCTGGGTTTGCACGCGTGAGCCCAGCACCGGGGTTTGATTGATTCCCGGCCTTTTCTACTGAGCCAGGTAGATCGTGTCGTTGCTGACTTAACTTACTCGATTGCGAGGAAAACCGTTTTCCTTGGGAATAGAGTTTGGTGGTGTGTCGTGAGGCCGAGTTATAGAGCACTGGCGGAGTAGTGTACCAACACCGGTAGTTCTGACTGCCTCGAACAAATCTTCGGTTATTGCAAGGGGCGATTTTGTTTTGTGTGATTACGAGGGGACAGTGATTGCTCKAGGGTACGAAAGTACAATTTGTTCTTTCATGGTATGGTACTATGGTAGATGTGGCCAGGCTTCTTCTGGAGAGGACTCGAAGAGTCGCAGTGTCGCTGCAGAGACGTTGAGCAGTAGAGGAATTTGTGATCGGGGTCAGGTGGTCGGTTAGATCCCGCGTCGGGGCTGCAGTAGTGGTAACGCCAGCTTGCGCGTCTGTGAAGAACAACGAAAGGATGCACATTGCAAACATACGTGAGTCACCGTTGTTTGTTGCAGGCAACACTTGCGGAAAACATTGAAGTTGGAACAATCCCGTCAAACACTCTGGCACATTGGSATGATAACTTAWGCGTGTGAATTTTCTTCTTTAGTCAATGCTATGTGKATCTTGACAAGTGAGGGWCTTTGAGTGACCGAAAGTAGTRAAGGTGACGGTGTTGGAGATCCGGGAGAGGAGCGAGAACTGRCGATGGYCCTGGAATTGGYGACAAGCGATGGCGATTGTCGTTACCCACCTGCATTAGTGTGAAATTCTGTTTCTTATGCGCGCAAGTGTTGGGAACTGGCGAGGCTGAAGTTGCTGGAAATGGGGGAGAAGTACGCTGTGCGCGGGTTTGGCACCAAGAGCGCTGTTGCGAAGCACAAAGTCAAGGTTGCGCTGCCACTGTGCGTGCTGCTGGTGTTGTTTGTATGGAACTCCCCAACCCTAGCGCCGTTCGACGGCGCTTCCAGTGGACCTGTTCGCGATGTGGTGGCCGACGAGCATGAAGCTATGAGCTCTCAGTACACGATGGTCCAGTCCGAGGTACCGTCTCTTTGCCAATTTTTGAGCATTAGGTCTTATCAGATGTGTCTTTTGTTTCGCCGATTCACTTCCCCCAGGACCKTCAGTTTCACTCGTGTGACCAATTTTGGTCGAGTCGTTGCTGATTTTTGATTGTCGGCCGAGACGTACCACAGTGTGTTGACCTGCTCTGTGGACTTTCTTGWGGTCWCCAATCCTCGTTGTTAGGGTGYAATGTGACAATCCGGAGGGTTTGATCGTCACAGTTGGTTGCGATGTATCTTGCGGCCTTCATCTGTGAGAGTCAGGGCACTTGCATCCAGTCTTTTGGGATTACGTTAGTAGTCTGCACCTTTGTATTCGGAGTAGGTGCGATCATTGGCGGTGACGATTTATTTGTATTTGTCGAATCGTTGCGAAAAGTCTTGCTTTGCAAGCAGTTAGCACATTGCGGAGCATTGGTCGCCTCCATCGATACTCCAGAATAGTAAGAATCTGTGAACTGAATCTGCAGCTCACAATTTGGAATCTAAAGTATTCCCGCCTTGAAGATCTTTTGGTGGCTGGGGTGGGTCCCACTATCCACCTGAACGTACGCCGTCTGACATWGTGTGCCGTAATTGCAGAGCCTCAATAATTACAATGACCGCACCGAAAATGAGTCGCTCATCAACTCGCAAGACGAAATCATACGCGCTCAGTATGACGACCTTATGAGCCAGATACCGACCCAGAAAACACACGAAGAGACTCTTAGCGCTGACATCTCTAAAGAAGAGACGCGTGCAGAGTCAACTGAATCAAAGGAAGAAGAAATCGCCATCGAAGAACATCACCATCGACCAGCTACTGTACCGCGTCAAGCATCTACCACCCGAGGCGAATTCGCAGGTCGTTCCTGCGCAAGATTAGGGTGCAGAGTTTTGCAATTCTAAACCCTCGCATCCAACACTTCGCATCCTTAACCCCTTTCTTAAAAAAAAAAACTGAATGCAATGCCATGCTGACTTAGGGTTTAATTCGATTGTTGGCCGGTTGTGAGTGCTGCGTGCCATGAATTCATTTGAGCTCTCGGGATTTTCTGGAAAACTGATCGAGTGCAGTCCAAGCTTTGACGTGAACTGTGAACACATGTTTGTGTCTCCGAGGTTGAGAGGATCGTTTCGCTCCGGTAACGAGTAGCGCTTAAATTTTAAATGGTCCTTGGAACCTCCGTCAAGACGTCGACTGGGAATTGAGTTTGATGATAGTTTCAACTTTAGGAGGAGAGTCTGCTTCCTGCACCACCATTTGTGTGCAGGAGTTTGGATTTGGAGGTTCGCATGTACCATCTTTTTTTTTYCCAGTTCATGCAGCATTTGGACTTGTGTACCATTTGTGTCGCCAATATATATATCCATAAGACTTAGATCGGAGTTTGTTGCAATGCAACACCCACAAAGTCTACAAAGGTTTCTTAAGGAGTTTCTATCAAACTGCAAATTTTCAGTTACGTTTGCTTGTTTTTAGGATTTTGCAAGAACAAATGATTGAAGAATTGTGTGGTTGAGAATGATGAATTTGTGACATTGTTTGCATTTAATGTATTATCACTTGTAGTTTGGCGAACGTTTGATCAGTGGACTAGTATTTGTCCTTCGTTTGCTGAAGTAAAGTTCTTGTGAAAGACTTTTGAGTGTCCACGAGTGTTGGTAGTTCTTTTAAATTTGTGGGACTCTATAGTTCATGTATAATCGTGGTATGACTGGGTACTAGTTCTTGACTTTACCATCCTTTCAAGTCGCTAATCAAATTTGTCAACTGACTGTTTTCTTCTGTACCGGGAATTAGTGTTTCTCAGTAATGTTTATCAGGTATGTTGAGATTAAGGGTAGTCACACCTTCAGCTCCCAGAACTTCTCTGAACAATTGGGACATAGTGATTTAGGGAAGGCTTGCAGCAAGCTCTTGGTGGTGGAATATACTTTTGTTGCAAAGGTTTCTTGATGTTTGTTATTTTGTTCTGGGGCAGAAGAATAGGTGTGTGGAAGTGTTCCCAAGCAAAGAATATTCTCTTGAGCTCCCGTGCACTCCGACACCTCTTATGGATTGAGTATTTTTAGTTGCAGGTGAATCATTCCCACACACCAAGGAATAGGGGTTGAGTATATAGTACACCAACGAGCCGAATCTGGAGGTGGTTTTGCCCCAGTGTTTTAACCCTAGGGAAAACACTGGAACTTTTTGTTTCTCATGCATAAATTTTTTTGCAATTTTTGACTTCATATTTGCAATCAGAGGACCCAAATTAGCTAGGAGAGCTGTCAATCTCAAAACTATTACGGCACAAAATAGGGGGGCTTTTTTTACATTCACCCATGGTTACACTTCTGCATTCGGTTCGTTGGTGTACTAGACTCGACCAGGAATAAGGGGGGTCACACCTCCTTCACCCATATGCGCTCCTCATTGGTTCCTGTTTTCTTTCAAGACCTGTTCATTCTAGTGTTCAATTTGCCCTGCAAAAGGTGTGACTACCCCTACTGAAAAAGCGAAGAATATTTCTCAAATAATTCATATAAGAGTTCTATCTACATAAATACTTTTGGGCAAAACAGTAAGTCACAATTTAACGTGTAATGACTAATTGACATGTTAATGAAATTTGGTAACAAAACTCAAAAGTAAGTCACAATTGAACGTGTAATGAGTAATTGACATGTTATAGAAATTTGGTAACAAAACTTAAATGATGAATGACATTTGGAAGGACAGAAAAGGTAAGAACTAGAGAGATCTGCTCACCAATATTTGGTGAGCAAATGGCAAACCAAATACCGGTACCACAAAGTCACCAACACTCGTGCAACAATGGAGGTGGCGATGTGACTACACACATTTATTAAGCCAGCGTGTAAGAAAATGCTTCAAGTTGTGAACTTCCTCTACTCAGTCGATCAAATCACACAATAAACATGMGTTGTGCACTTGTGAAGCATGAGTACGAAAATTTAAATATTAAAAATCTATKAAGAAATTTTCGAAAATACAGTTGGTGAAACCAACAAAACTTAAATTAGTCCTTTGTCAATGCAGTCGTGTCCTCTAGCAACCACCAAGGGCCCAACGTACCTAAGTTAAGCAGCACTGAACCACCCAAAGAAAGCATGTCAAATGGAAGCCGGTTGCCCTCAACCACTAGGGGTAGTCACACCTTCTTCACCCGGGGTGCAATTCTCAGAGAATTGAGACATGGCGCTCTTTGTATGCTTGTGCATGACATGCGGTTTTGGCATTCCTTGAGAACGCAGAGTGTGGTCTCTTCTTCTTTAGAAGTGAGGAAACATTCTCATGAAAAAAAATTCTTGAGGAATTTTTCTATTTGGTTGACTCTGTGTGGCTTGCAGAGCTCCCATCCAGCTTTGCAGGAAATTGATTCTTTGAGAATTGCTCCAAACATCAAAATGGAGTGTGGCACCTTCTTCACGCAAAACAGCTTGCCATTGGCTCTTTTTTTTTTCGCCAATTTCTCTGACTTCATAGAATTTTGATTCTTGGAGGAGGTGTGATTACCCCCTATTGTATAACCATTGATTGTCATTACTATGTTGTTTTCTACATTGTTTAAAATACCATAGCTCAATGTGAAGCAACATRTCTGCGTTCACGTTAGTTTAGAAGTCCATATCAATCTACAAGAGTTTGTGTTGGACTATCAATAGTACTCTGTGTGAAATAATTAATGTGTGTCAACACGTCTGCATTCATGTTAATTAGAAGTTCACATCAAAACTACAAAAGCATGCATTCTCCAGACTAAGCTTACTAACTACTACAGTGCATAAATGTGGACTACCATCACTACAGCGCACTGCGTAAATTAATGCTATGTATATTGACCGTTCATGAAGATGTGCAGAATGATGTGCTACGTTTGTTTTGCTTGAGAGGGAAAGGTGTATGCTGCATTACAATCTGTAATGTTGCATTCAATGTGAGCATTTTGATTCTCTAGAAGATCCATTTATCTTGAATGTTGTTGAAGCAAGTGTAAGAATTAGTTAAAATTAGGTCTGAACCTTCTTTGAGCCTCCTGGCGCTCTCAAATCTTTTCTTGCGTTTATTAATTAAGTTTGGCTCATTTTTCTTTCTTGTTCCACAAACTTGTGAAGAACGTCGACATTTCACATAACCCACAGCCACGAATCGCCCAGTTCATTTGTGGGGCAGATTCTATGTTGCAATGAAGTCGTAATTCTCAACTGTGCAAGCAAAACCGCGTAATAGGCTATTATGCATTTTTCATCCAAATTGTTCAAATTTTCCATTCCCGTCAGTAGTTTACGTCACGCAATTGCCACTTTTTGTCAGGGATTGCAATAAACAAAGAATCTCCTAGTTGGGCTCCGCCCTCCCGTTGTTGGCGCTTTGTTTACCACAATCCCCTCCTCCTTTGGCATTGCCCTATATTTTTCAATTTCAATTGATCATATCACCAATGGACACATGATTAGTATAGGAGTATGAAGTAAAGTAATATTTTATTTGCGACACACAATCTTTATTAATTCTTCAGATGCGACCCAAAGAAGCTAACAATTCTTGGTGTAAGCTTATTGCTAACTTAGTGTGCATTCCAAGAGAGTGCGTCGCAGCCTTCACAGCAAGTACGTGAGGACAAAACTCAGGACAATGTGCACTCACTTGATCAATCGAGAACAAGGTGGAGGAGAGAACACGACTGTACGTGTGAGCTGGGTACTTACAGCAGTCCACTAATTAAACAACAATACGTGAATTGTTGAGAACTACTTATTTCGGAAGAATGGCAGCTTTAACCCTGGAGCACGCCGATGTCCAGAAACTGGACGATGAAGTGGATGAACAAATTGAAATTGCAGTTTCATCCTCCTAACTGTTTGGATGAAAGTTTTTCTAATTTGTGGGGATACTATATCAAGTTGTTGTTCTATCTAAGAGTTGGATTTGGTGTTACTAGAGTACAGTCATATTTTTCTAAAATTACCAATGTGCAAGTAGGTCAAGTGGTTGACCAAGCCAAAATTTCATTGACTTTAGTTCAAAACTAGATTTGCCAAAATGAGGTCATAGATTGTAAAAACACAAAAATTTCAAAAAATCATCATGTCAAAAGAACCTCATTTCAAATCCATTCCAAAAACATTTACTCTAAAAATGATAATATTTTGCTTGTTATCAAATTTTGAAGGAATTTTGAAATTTCCCTTTCAAAATTTATAAAAATATTGGTGATAGCATTGGTGAATCTAACCATATGCATGGAATCTACAACTCTCATTCTACAACTTTTATTTGTATATCAATTCCAAATTATGCTTCCAAATAGAACTTTATAATGATTTTTCTCAACATGTCAATTTTTGGAATGAATCAAGACTCTCTAGGGTTAAAGAAATCCTTTGAGTCAAGGGTATTACTACATCATGGCATCGTCAGTGTACAAACTCAAATTGACTCCTCAGTGTGTTCTGGCTAACTTTTCACTAGTTTGTAATTAGAACTTGAAATTTGTATCATTATTGGAAATGCATTCCCAAATGCTGTGAATAGGTGCAAAAAACTCAAATTTAGACATTTTGCAATAAAAATGAACCACTTCAAAAGCTAGCTAAAAGACAAACAATTATAGAGGTTTTGGCAAATTTGCAGTGCAATGTGCTTTGGTAACCATGATATTGCCAAAACCTCTATAATTTTTTATTGTTTACTCTATCTAAATTTGGGCAAGGCATCCTTAAACCACGGCCAAAAATTGTCATGTTTAATTGCGAGGCATGTTCTATGTCGTATTGGTTGTAATGTCTGATTGTGCGGGTAAAATAGTTGAGTAATCAGTGGGCATTATGCATTGTCATCCAAATTCATCAATCCTGCAACAAGTTTATCCAAATTGTTCAAATTTTTCACTTCCACCATTGGTTTATGTCGGGAAACTGCCGCTTGTCGTTGGAGATTGCGGTAGACAAACGAACTCCTCGTTGGACCCTGCCTTCCTTGATGGCCCTTTGTCTATTGCAATCCCCAACAACGAGCAACATTGCCTTATACAAAATCAACAATGTACTTAGTTGCAATTATTTCTACATTGAATAGGGGTATTAACCCCTGTAGGATTTGGCGACCATGTTTGGGCCTCTAATTCCAATATTTCACAGTTTCGTGATGGTTCCCTTACGTACTGGAGAAAACATGAAATTATAAACACATTGGCAAATTTGTAGAGCAAATTATGAGATAAAAAAATAAAAATAAAAAATGAATGGGTAGAAGCTATACGTAAGTAAAGAGCATGTTCTACGTATTTATAGTAAATACAAGTTCTTTCATGTAGAGGCTTTGTGTCGGGCATACCCTGCTTGGAAAGTATGCATTCATCTTCGGCTACCGGCAAGAGCAGTGAGGGACAGTTGCCCGACATGCTTCATTGCGTTGTAAAAAGATTTGTCTTAGCTTCTTCAATCTATTTCCTTGAGTTTTATGATGAATTTTTTTATAAGGTAATGGAAATTTGAAAAGAAATAAATCTTATCCATTCACATATCCGCTTCTAATTCATATGCTTGGTGCACCCAATTGAAACCCAATAATATTTTTTGAGGATGTCGCAGACCACCATTTCTCTTCACCTTTAGAAATTGGAAATTATAAACAATGTTTGAATTTACAAATTTACAAATATTAGTATTTTGATTAAGCCATAACTATCAATTAGAAAGTTTTTCATTAGATAACTTTGGAAGCATTGGGAATTAATGGTACAAAATTGAAAAGTGCAATTACAAAAAAAAAGGAAAAATTCTAGGGTAAAAATAGGGGTTCTAAACAGAAATTATTGTAAGCAAGATTTGGTAAAGTAACCAAATTAGGCAAACCGCAAAATGGTGATAAAATAATAACAAAAACATAACAAAGTAGAAAACCAAATTAGGATTACATAAGAAAAACAAACAATGCTAGACCAAAATGAAAATAAAATACTACGGGTAGGAATTGTATTCAATGGAGAACTTTAGTCTTAATTTTGACTTAGTACAATAATTTTTTTCAAAAAACTTTAAACTTGGTAAAATTGGTAAATCGTGCTAAATTTAATATCCAAATCTCGTGTGTGATTTTGAGTCTTCAATTAAAAGTTTTGGACGAAATTAAGAGACGAATTTGAAGGGACATTTTCTTTGACATTTTCAAACACCCTCTCTGAAATTTGTCCATAACTTTTGATTGGAGGCTCAAAATCACAAACAGATTTTTGGAGATGAAAACAGGCTTGATTTACAAACTTTATTTAGTTCAAAGATTTTTGAAAAAAATTATTCTACTATGCCTAAATGAGGTTTGAATTTCAGCATAGAACACAATTCCTTTGTCTTCACAATGAGCGGTCAAGCTCTCATCTTCAAATTGTCCCATACCTTTTGAGGATCCAAGTGGGACAGTGGATTCATTATAACAACGACCTCTCCACCTCACATCTCACAATTGGGTTTGCTTCAATGTTGTGCTTTGCATTTTCTCTTGAAGGGTATCGTTGTTACCCCTCGGAAAGGAAGGTAGCCATGCCATCGAGAAAAAATTCAAACTACAAGAGCACATGTTTGTGAGCAAGTAGGATCTTTTAGATTGCCAATTGTAGTATGCATTTTTTCCGACGATTTGTCAACCCTACATTTACGTTCTAAAATGACTACCATGTCTCAAAATTATTGCAATTGGGTACGGTGTTGGTATTGGGTGCTTCTCCCTAGACTTGTACTTTCAGTGAATGTGGAGCAAGGGATTTTTTTTTGGCTTTTTTGTGCTAGGTTGCACTAGAAAAAATAATTTGGCTAAAAATGCCAAGAATAATGTCAAAAAAATTGGATGAAATAGCCAAACAACTTTGATTTTTTTTTAAAAGTTAGATGAAATCGCCAGATTGTGGATGAAAACCATACTACACACTATACATCCAATATGTAGATGAATGTTATAATTTGGAGCACCACTATAACATTTAATATCGCCATTGTTTTTGTTTTGTTTTTTTGATAACATACGACGTGGGTCGCAGTGTGGACTGACACAACACATCCATGGCAACCGGAAAATGAGCCGGAATTACGCCATAGGTTATCCCCGTCTGAACACAAGCGGCGGAACATAAACAACCCCCATGCGAGCAAATGTCGGCACGGGGAATTGAACCGGCAACCTCGTGGATGCACTTGGTTGCACCTACCACTTTTTGCCATCACCCGGGGTAGTTTAGGGTCATTTCGGACCATAATATCGCCATTGTGGCACTTCGTAAAAAATGAAAAAAAATAAGCCCTGATGTGGAGCCTTTCCAGTCCATGCCCCACTCCAGGATAGTTCCAACTTTTCCTCTGAATGGACATTTATTTCATCAGCCAGGTGGCTTTCAATTGAGAAGGTCAGAAAGCTTATGGTATGATGGATCTTGTTTTATTCCTGAGTATAAAAACTACCAAAGCCAGTTCAGTTCACACTCATAGATTCGAGTCAGGGAATGCTCAGGTAGGAGGGGTCCATAAAGCACTTGCCGTGCCATAAAAGCATCCACCTCCTCAAATGTACACTCTTTGTACGTTTTCTTCCTCATWGTTGTACCAACAAAATAACAAATAACTTAGTGTGCATTTCAAGAGGCGGGCACTTTTAGTGACCACTCCCAAATCATGTCTAAAATTGCTTAAGTGATCAGTTATGGGTGGTTCTACCTTAGAAAAAAAAAAAAAAATTCTTTTTTTTTTACTAAAAGAAAAATCAAACGTGGTAGTCGCTTCGCCACGTCAGGCTGTTGCTGTGCTGCGGGAACGCAGAAACACAGCACGGAACTGGCAGCCCTCCTTGAGCCTCAAAAAATATGTAATGGTTAGAGGAATTTTAGGGGGTTATGTACATGATTCAAGAGTTTGTTGGTTGATTCTAGACCGATGGGGAGAAAACTTTGCAGAAGTTATGTATGAGGAATTTGAGTAGGGTGAGCCCATGCAACAAGGACAAACCAGTAAGGTAGAAGCACCCATTACCGCTAATTTAAGCAATTTCAATACAGTTGGAGGCCTGTTTTCCTAAAAAGAATATTTTCGTAGTATTGGGAATTGAAAATCATGAATATTTAAAAAAGGAATTAAAATTTTGGATAAGCAATCTATTTTCTATGAATTTTCAAAGTCAGACTCACTAAAGCACCTAAGTCTACAGTCCTAGTAAATTTACCTCGATTCTCACACCAAAATCTTAAAAAGTTAGAGCCCACCAACCACGGGATGGTTCCAAGGTATGTTTCAGGACATTTTCAAGGGAACTCTTATGTCGAACAATGGAGACACTGAAAAGAATGGGTGCTCCTACCTTAAGTCTCTTGTAGTGTTGTTGCTAGTTCAGTAAACTCCAACAACAAATTCTCTAGGACTGCATGCATGGCATGACTTGGCATGAGAGAGAGAGAAACTCYAACCCCTAATGGGTTGCCATGTGCTGCCCCAAACTGAATGCTGATAGCATCACAATTACTGCATAGCCAGCCCACATGAAAATGAGCTCCCTCCTCATGGCTTCAAAATCATCATAGGACTCAGGCAGCATAACTTAATATTAGGGCTTTTTTTTTGGCTTTTTGGTGCCAGATTGCACTAGAAAAAATAATTTGGCTAAAAAACGCCAAAAATAATGGCAAAAACTTGGATGAAATCACCAAACAACTTTCGATTTTACAAAAATCGTAGATGAAATTGCCAAATTTTGGATGAAAACATACTATATATCCAATATGTGGATGAATGTTATAATTTGGAGCACCACTGTAACATTTAATATCACCACTGTGGCACTTTGTAAAAAATGAAAAAAAAAGCCCTGCTTAGTATTAGTAAGGTAGGAGGTCCTAAAATGGAGCAAGTTCTAAAACCAATCAAGCTCTGGAGGTACATTTTGCACTCTCCAATGTACAAGCAGTCTGCATTTGAGGAGGTGATCGGTTTTAGAGCCCATTGAAATGCACTTTTCTGCAACTTCAAAAAATCATAACTAATTCCACAAAGCTCCAAAAATAATGAAACGACTTGGGTTAGATGCCAATTCCACTTGTCTTTCAAGGAGAATTTACTAAAAATTTATTTCAAGCAGTTTCCCCGTGCCAAAATTCAGCTTCAGCCCTTAGAGGGGCGCTTTATGGACCTCCTAGCTTATAATATGTGTTCCTATCGTTTGCTTTGACAAAACCAAAAATCAAATGGCCACCCAACTTGATGGAAACGGACAGCAGAGATCGCCACGGCGACAACTTGTTCGTAGTAGACTTGAATGCATGGTGACAATTGCATGGACCTGGTGCCAAGGTACAGTACAGAACTGGTGCTGGGTATAAGCTGGGGAGTACCTGATCAACCTGGCTCTCACTTGACAGTCTGGACCAACTCAATTGGCTTTTCATCACAAGTTTGCAGATGGTATTAGTTGGGCCCCCCCAAAGTCCCCACCTTATTAGTAAGTTAAGTTATGGCTCCAACATCCGCCTGCCCACCACAAAGGTTGAAATATTAGAATACAGAATATTATATTATATTCAGAGATATTTATGTTGTATTTGCTGTGTTTTCACTACTGTAGTGGAAACACAGTCTGTGAGTGGATTTGGGGACACTACAGTACAGTAGTGGAAATACATAATTTGAAGACCAATGAAACCACCCACATTATATTATATTACATGTGGTTTAAGTTGCTGTGTGGGGTGTTCTCATGGTCACTTCCAAGACCAGCCTTACAGGAGAGATGATCACAAGAAGGCCTATTTAATTGGCGTAAGAGATTTCCTGTGCTCTTTGATTGCTTACTTCCGTTTATAGAACAAGAGAATGGACCGAAATTGTTTGGTAAATGTTTGAGATTCTGTTGCAAAATTAAAGAGCAATCTTGTTTTACTCAATAAAAGCTGAAGCCATCCATTGGGTTAGTGAGCTTGAAATCCACTAAGTTAAATTTAGGTTCACCGGTAGCCTATCTGGTATTTACTACAGTCTAGACCTCAGGGCGATGAACAGAATCCGAATACATCCAAAGCACCCCCTGGCTGGAGCCTCCTGAACCGCACAACCAATCTCGATGGAAATCGACGGTAGAGATTGCGCAAGAGAAGACTATTAGAACCCCAAGTCCCACTTGCCACTCCCAGGAATCCAGGAATCCGTTCTCCTCCGCGCGAAAAGGGCTGACCTTCCGGTGGCTTCCCGCAGGTCCTTCCGTTGGTCTTCCCAGCCCCGGTCTTCCCAGCAGTCTTCGCAGTCGTGGTCTTCCCAGCAGTCTTCGCAGTCGAGGTCTTCCCAGCCGTGCTCCTAGACGTGGTCTTCCCAGCAGTATTCGCAGTCGAGGTCTTCCCAGCCGTGCTCTTCCCAGTCGTGGTCTTCCCAACCGTCGGAGGTCTTCGCAGCCGTGGTCTTCCTAATCGTGGACTTCGCAACCGTCGGAGGTCTTCCCAGGGGTCTTATTGCTTCTGTGAAGGGACTTCAGCAGCGTCTCTTTATGGTCCCGGCCCGCTCACACCAACCTGTGCGCATGCAGGTTCGTTCATTACACTCCCTGAGTCCCTGCCACCCTCTCTGCTGCCATTGTTGTTTGCAATGTGCTTCTCTTCAATTGGGCGCGTTCTTTGAGTGCCGGGAGGTGGTGCTGGAGGGCGCCGGGTTGAGCGTCGCGCAGGTGGCGGCCATTGCCAGGCGGCCGGAGGTGAAGGTGGTGCTGGACGCGCGCTCCGCGAAGGCGCGCGTAGACGAAAGCTCCAACTGGGTGTTGTCGTGCGCCATGAAAGGCACGGATACTTACGGCGTCACGACAGGTACCAGCAGCCGCAAATTCTTTGATCAGGCTTGCTCTGGAGTTTTTACGAGCTTGCGCTGAAATGGCTCGCATTCCGTGATTGATCTCAAGCTACCGAGCATTGTACAATCTAAGCTCGATCCCGTGCGGCGGGGGTATTTATTGTTTCGTGTCGAGTGCATTTCCTTTCGTCTATTGTAATGGCGGAAAAAAGAACTTCGAGCCGAATTTGGGGTATTTKCCGATCGGCGATTGACAATGCTGCGTGCTTTGGTTGAATAGGGTTTGGGGCGACGTCGCACCGGAGGACAATGCAAGGGGCGGAGCTCCAGCGCGAGCTCATCCGGTTCCTRAACGCCGGCATTGTGGGCAAGGGCGATGGCAATACGTTACCCTCGGCCACGACGCGAGCGGCCATGCTGGTGCGCACAAACACGCTGATGCAGGGCTACTCGGGCATCCGGTGGGAGATTTTAGACGCCATGAAACAGCTCCTGAACGCAAATGTGACGCCGAAGCTGCCCCTTCGAGGCACCATTACGGCCTCCGGGGATTTGGTTCCCCTGTCGTACATCGCGGGCTGCTTGACWGGTCGACCCAACTCGCGGGCTTACACTGCGGACGGGCGCGAGGTCACCTCCGAGGAAGCGCTGCGAATTGCGGGTGTGGGGAAGCCGTTTCAGCTGGAGCCCAAGGAAGGACTGGCGCTTGTGAACGGCACCGCCGTGGGGTCCGGGCTAGCGTCGACTGTCTGCTTCGACGCGAATGTGCTGGTGGTTTTGGCTGAGGTTTTGAGTGCGCTTTTCTGCGAAGTGATGCAAGGCAAACCCGAATTCGCTGACCCGTTGACGCACAAACTGAAGCACCACCCGGGGCAGATGGAAGCCGCAGCGATGATGGAGTGGGTGCTRGACGGAAGCTCATACATGAAAGCCGCGGCGAAGCTGCACGCGACAGATCCGTTAATGAAACCCAAGCAAGACCGTTACGCGCTCCGCACTTCCCCGCAATGGCTGGGTCCTCACATCGAAACAATCCGCAACGCAACTCATGCCATCCAGCGCGAGATCAACTCCGTGAACGACAACCCCCTCATTGACGTCTCCCGCGACATGGCATTGCACGGAGGCAACTTCCAAGGCACTCCAATTGGAGTCTCCATGGACAATATGCGCTTGTCCATCGCGGGCATCGGCAAGCTCATGTTCGCGCAATTCAGTGAGCTCGTGAACGATTTCTACAACAACGGCTTACCGTCGAATCTCAGCGGAGGTCCCAACCCTAGTTTGGATTACGGCATGAAAGGAGGCGAAATCGCCATGGCGTCCTACACCAGCGAGCTGCAATACCTCGCCAACCCCGTCACCACCCACGTCCAAAGCGCGGAACAGCACAACCAGGACGTGAACTCCCTGGGCTTAGTGTCCGCTCGTAAAACCGAGGAATCCATCGAGATTCTCAAGCTCATGACGTCCACCTACCTGGTYGCGCTTTGTCAAGCCATCGACCTCCGTCACTTGGAAGAAACGATGCAATCCACCGTGAAGACCGTCGTCGCGCAAGCCGCGAAGAAAACACTCGTGGTGGGTGCCAACGGCTCGCTCCAGCTGGCGCGCTTCTGCGAGAAGGAGCTTCTGCAAGTCGTCGACCACCAACCCATTTTCACCTACATCGACGACCCTTCCAACATCTCCTACCCTTTGATGCAAAAGCTTCGCCAAATCCTCGTGGACTTCGCGCTCAAGCAGAAAGACGACGGGCTGTCCGTCTTCAACAGAATCCCCGCCTTTGAAGAGGAAGTCAAAACGCAGCTCGTGATCAAAGTGAGCGCATCTCGAGAGAGTTTTGACAAAGGAATGTTYGCAGTGCCGAATCGAGTGGTGCATTGCAGGTCGTTTCCGTTGTACAATTTCGTGAGGGCGGAGCTTGGGACAGGCTTGTTGACAGGCGAGAAGGCGCAGTCGCCAGGGAGCGACTTTGAAACAGTGTATGACGCGCTTTGCCAGGGCAGGCATGTCAAGCCGTTGCTACAGGTGCTGGAAGGCTGGACTTGTGCTCCTGGACCATTTTTCTAAAGCAAGTGTTGTATAGATTCTGAATTAGGTTATTGCACTCTTCAAAATTTGAGGTGTATAGATTTAACCCCCAAGCCTTGGGGCCTTGGAGGAAGCTGGAAATGTTCCTTGGTTTACCTTACTGGTTGCTCAAGTTGGCCGCAGTTTCAGATACGTAGTTGTAAAAGGGACCTGAGTTTAAWTACATACTTAGTGAGCACCTGTTATTTAGAAAACCGCAATTTTTTCATAAAGGTTGGTGAACGTGAAATTCTCATCACGGAGTTTCGTTGAGGGGTGAATTTGAAAACAACAACTAGTGGAGTGGAAAATGTGTCGCTCTAGTACTGGAAGTTAACGGAAGCTTTACTGATTATTTGTTAACATAATGAGGTTATACTTGAGTTTTGACAAGTTCTATAAATGCCTCAGGTTTGATAACCAAGGTCTCTTGATGGACAGACTGTTCATAAGTACCAAATTTTGACCTTGGATACTGCTGTATGCCAGCATTGTTATTTGAATGTTGTGATTTGGAATTATCTTGAAGTAGACTATCTACCACCTTCAAAAATTGCAAGTAGGGTCGCTATTTGAAGTAGCATTTCATTATGATTTTCAATTTTTTCATGCAGACTTTCAAATATTCATGCAATTTTGTAATCAATAGCCATGAATTTAGATTCTTAGGTCTAATGGAATACCTCAGATGGGATTGAATTTATTGATATAAAACAAAGAGAGGGGCATTGTTTCCAAGATTTGTTTTCAAATATCTACTGTAGAAAATTGATTTGTACTTGTGGCTTTTAGTAGTTTCAAGTGATTTACATTATTGGAATGAATTTTTGTGGTCTTGTATGCATTGCATGCAAGGAGATTATAATGTGCTGAAACATGTACCGTATGTGGCTGTTATATGAAGGATTTATTGATTACTTAATCATGAGGTATGATAGTCTTAAGTATGAGTGTAGACTACCCTTAAATATCATATTATGTATTGCACTAACCAAATATAGATCATGAAATCATCTTGACCACAGTACAACCAAACAGTATAATATGTTTCAATGACACTTGATTGCCACTAAGAAATTAGTGACTTTCTATGAAAAGGCCCCATTCACTTGAATTTTCTATCTTAGTAATGTGTATTGGGTATGTGTGTTTTGTATGTAAATCCTAAAGGACCAAGTACCATTCTTTAGCAACATAGCATTTTTGCACCCATTTATGGAAAAAAAAAATTCAGGCAACATGTTACTGAGGAGTACCTTAATAAGCATCAATTTCCATAACTTTTGACTACATGGTTAAAAAAATTATTGTATGATATGTAGTTTCTTTCGGAGCCTAGGTAGTGGACAATGCTTTGAAAAAACCCTTTTCTTAAGAAATAAAAGTTTGAAATTGGTTTTCTGAGATTGTTGTGTATGTGGAAAAGTTTACATCATTTCATTTTGATTGAGATGAAAGTTATGAGGAGTTTTAGCTTGCAGGTACTTATGAAATCTGTATTCTAAAATAAACTCTGAAGTCCTTTATTTAATTCAATTTTTGATATTTTTGGAAAAAAATTGAAATGATAGGATGTAGATTGTTTATTACAACATCTAAACATTGAAATTGGCATTTATCAATTCAATAACTAAACTCTTTACAATTTTGTATTTTGAATCATTCTCTACTTCTTTCTACGTACTATTTTTTTCAAGCATGAATATTTGTTGTTGAAAATTTTTATTGAATTTCCAACATATTTCTTCAACATATTATATATGAGGGGATTGCGGAAAAACTAATGTCTTCAACATACCATATATGAGGAAATGCCCTAGTAGGAGGGATTGCGGAAAAACTAATATGTCAATGAGGAGGGTAGAGCCCAATGAGGAGGTGCATTTATTTCCACAATCCCCTTCAATGAGGACATTACCTGACATAAAACTACTACCAAGAAATTAACAAAATAGAATGAACATTTGAGATGAAAATGGACGTTGGATGTAAAAGTCGTAATGCCCGATTATGTGAGCAAAACCACGTAATTGGGCATTATGACCTAATTGTGGACCAAAATCCACCCGCAAAATGAATGTATCATTTCATGGGAGTGGTTTATGAAGAGTTGCAAGTTGCAAGATCTACACACTCTGGAGTAAAAATTTTGAAAGATGAAACCTAAACACTTGAAAAGAACTGAAAATAATTTTTTTTTGAAATCCAAGAAAAATGATCTTGTAATTGATAAAGTGTTTTATTTTGAGATTCTAAGAGGGTGTACTCTAACAAATCACTTAAAAGATCCTATGATTAAATTTAGTAAAAACATAAATATGCATGAAGATTAAGTAGTGTTGCTTTAAAAACTAATTATTTGAAGCAGTTTTAGGCCTCTAAACACAAAAGAGCTTTAGGATTTAGAGTAGGAGGTCCATAAAGTGATCATCTAAGCGCTAAAACTAAATTTTGGGGAGGTAAAACATCTTGAAATATTTTTTAGTAAATTTTGTTTGAAAGACAAGAGGAAATGGCATCTAACCCAAGTTGTTTCATATTTTTTTGCAGCTTTGTGGAATTAGTTATGAAATTTTGAAGTTGAAATGCCATAGGGCTCTAAAAGCGACCACCTCCTAGAATGTACACAGTTTGTACATTTTAGTACATTGAAAAAAGCAAAATGTACCTTTGTGTCATGTTCGGTTGTAATTGCCCCGTCGAAGTTTGAGCTTCCTACCTTAATTAGGATTGCAAAGCCAACCTTGTTGATGTGAACAACTCTTTTGCAACTCTTGTTCCAATTGCAGAAGCTCCATTTGACTTTCAGTGGCAATATGACAAGAGTTTGTTTTTGTTGAAGAATGTTATCATTGAAGGAGACACCATTCTCAAATTCTAGTGGAACTGAAAGCTCCTGACACTGCAGCTCTCCAATTGTAACCAACTCTGATCGTGTGCTTCTCGGCTCAAAAACTAAGGTCTTTCATCCTCGAGCAGCCAGATAAGGTGGGTACACCCAAAAGCGCCACAAATTGGTACTGTGTCTAGTTACTATTATTAGGCTGATTAGAATTTCATATTGTCTTGTTGGCAAATGAAAAGAGAGTCCAATGCACCAAAAAACGCAGCATTTGATACAATATGTAAAAGTTATTAAGGGTCAAAGTTTGTTTCTGAAAGTGTCATATACAAACTGCGTACATGACTGATTTTGAAGATGTACATGGATTGTAGATGGCGCTTTAAGATCAGCTGCGCTTTTGGGTGTACCCACCTTAGTTTGTTTGTAACCACAGGATATTCATCCACAAAGACAACAATTACATGAGTTTTCGTCCACGGACATAGTTAGTTACATCCTGTAATCCACTCTCGGTCCTCCATCCACTCAAAAGTTACCTAGTCCACAACCTCAAATACATGTTTTCTTATGAGAACAACTTATTCTTAGTCCATATCACATTCATAAGGTTATAAGGTAGGAGGTCCTATAAAGCGCCCATTTAAGAATTGAAACTGATTTTTGAGGATGAATTTTGAGGAGGTAGAATTTCTTGAAATATATTTAAAATGCCCTTGAAAAACAAGTGAGATTAGCAACTAATCCAAGTCATTTCATATTTTCTTTTGGAGCTTTTTGGAACTAGTTACAAATTTTTGAAGTTGAAATAGCATACAACTCTAATTCACCCACCTCCTCTAAAATGTACATCTTTTGTACATTCTTGCAGAGATGGAAATGCCTCTAATCGGATTTTAAGCCTCCTACCTTAATTTGGGTTTAGACTAGGATCCAAGACCAAGAAACTCTAAAAATCAAGCAATTCTATTGGTTGAGAGTGTGGACCCCATTGGTTGAGAGCAATCCTATTGGTCGTGTGGTTTTTTTGGACCTAGTTCTTGACCCTAGTCTAAATCCGAGCGTGAATCCCACCGTTAGTAGTGTGAATTTTCAGCATGGCACTTCATGTGACGGATGCGATAATGATGTATAAGGTAAAGATCATCAAAATCTGTTGCAGAAACTCTAGACATCGAGCAATTCTATTGGTTGAGAGTGTGGACCCCGTTGGTTGAGAGCAATCCTATTGGTGGTTTTTTTTTTGACCTAGTTCTTGACCCTAGTCTAAATCCGAGCGTGAATCCCACCGTAGTGTGAATTTTCAGCGTGGCACATCATGTGACGGATGCGAGAATGATGTGTAAGGTAAAAGATCATCAAAATGTGTTGCATAACTCTTTAAGTTATGTCACCATCTGTTCTACCAACCTTCCTTAACTTCTTCCAGTGCAGGCAACAAACTTACAAACATATGATAATTCCGGCATAACTTACACAGTAGGTTAGAATTCAATTCATGTCACAACTTCAAGACCACCTCATTAAGTAGGTGTATCTGGATGACGCGTAGGCGTAGTTACCACCCCCTAGTGAGGTCGTCGGGTACCCAAATGGGGTGCATTATTGCCCGCCTGTGCAGCTAGCGAGCGAGCGGTACACGTACACGTACTTCAAACCGGTTATGACGGTCACTGTCATGTCATCTAAGGTCTGCGCTCCGTCCATGTCCAGCAATTACTGGTACTATTAATTGGCCCTAGCAGCTGAGAAAAGTCAGTTTCCACACTAGGCCACAAGAGGAACACGCACAGTCACCCGGGWGTGGAAAACCGAAAACAACCAACTTGCTTACATCGCGCGCCCATGGCCACATACGTAGCCGTGGTTGAGTTCAGTTACTACTCCGTATAACTTAGAGCCACATGAGTGTGAATTTAAACGCCTGCTCGGGTCGAGCAGATTGTGCATGAATGGTACTTGAATGTCACTACTTATGGAAGGTTAGCCTAGATAGATAGAGAGAGTAGTATTTTGAATATTGACGGCAAAGGACTAAGAAGACGTACAGCTGCGTGGACTTACGATATCCACGCGGCCCCAATTCATCAAGCACGCATACATCCATACATCTTTCATGAGGAAGAATAATTTGTCCGCCACAACTGCAATTAACCCCTAAAGGACCAAGTGTTTGTTCATCGTACGGAAGAAATCTTGGGTAAGCTCCTACAAAGTCATTTTGGGTCGGATGTTCATGAAATTTGGACACAATGTGTAAACTATATACCCCCTTCCTAAAAATCTACTCTTTTTAAAATTGGGTGCCTATATCAAAAGTTATGTTGCCCAGAACTTTGTAGGCAGCTTGGACAGCTTTGGGCAGCATGTGCAAAACTCTTCCTATGGTTTTGAAATTTGGTGAGAATGTAACTTAGTTTGTATTATACAAGATGAAAATGTCAAAAAAAATAACCATGTGTAGTGTAAAAATCTCATTCTAAAAGGAATTAAGGCTTCCAGGCCATATCAAGCAAGGTTGGAAAAAAAAAATTCACCAAACTTCAGACATTATAATATTTCAATCTGTGTGGTCAAAGTTTTTGAAATTTTTTCCACACATTCTCAAAAAAGTCTAATACAAATTCAAATGTTTGAATTTTGAGAAGAAAAAATTTCTTTTACATTTTTTTCTTGCTGTCCTAGAAAGTGGCAATTTTTGACAATTTATATCCAAAATGTACTTGGTTATGTAGGGGTAAAACAATGACTAAGGGTCTCCTTCCATGCTCCATTGGTGGGCAAGAAAAGCACTAGATGACAAGAAAATCTCACCAAATACCTTGCCAACCTCCATGAGTGGAAAATGAAGATTTCAGGTTTTAGAAAAATTGGTAGACAACCTAGACCATTTTGATTGGTCAATCTTGAAGAAATCAATACGTGTGGAATTTTTACACAATCACTCCCCACCCACCAAGTCCACATGGCAATGCAATTGCTCACTTGGACCTTGTAGCTCCCCTTATGAACTTTGTCCACTAATGGAGCACACAAAGAGGCTCTAAGTCTCCTACGTGATTGTCTTGCCACTGCAATCATTGTTCTTGGTACCAATTCCTACCTACACATTGTTTTAATTACTGAGCTGTAGCTTGGATACTTCACCATATCTTGCAATCCATATATAGGTGTATTGAATTTTTTTTATTAGCCGCTATTTAGCTATTATTTCACAATAGATATGCTCCTTTAATTGTTTTCCTTCTACTTTTCACCCATTTTTCTAGATCCTATGGTACTCAAAATTGAAATTTGAGGCATTCAAACATGTCCCTATTGTACTTCAAAAATTTACATGTTGTTTTAGGGTTGATTAGTAGAACAAGTACATTGTTACTATTATTGAACACAACTGATGCAAAATATATATCTATACAATCATCACATATCAAACAATTCATACAAATGAATTTTACATGTACAATAGGAGAAAAAAAAAATTTGAAAAACAAGCAAGTAGTATTATATTGGCTAAGCCTAATTTATGCAATGCATCCTTGAAAATTGCCCGCCACAAATTTCAATTGGAGCGAACGAAAAAACAAGAATCCAAAATAAGATGTCATTCTTTAATTTGATTATCAGATAGAAAATTGAAGCTTCTCATGTAGGGTCTTCCCTTCTTTTAGACTATTCCTTGTATATTTTACAAAATTATGTACTATGGATCATTACTATATTGTATAGTAGTTGTAATACAACATGCTTCAGAAAAGTGATGCTATGGTAGCTTGAATATTTTTAAGTTATTAGCTCCAACATTTGAAATGTATGCTACAGTAGGTCTCACATTGTTTTTAAAGTAATGGCTAGTTGAGACACTAGTGAAGTACTTGGGAGCAATCATAGAATGAAGTGTAGGGTTATGGGAGTATAATAATGTTCAAATTCAAAATTAATGTGATCTATTTTCCATCCAATATTCATCACAATTGTTGATGTGGACAAGTTCAAGCTTTGTGGAATCCACGGTGTCAATTCCTATGGCAATCATATAAATTTGACAAGAAAATGACTACAACTATAGTTGTACAAAAGTTGAAATTGGCTACAAAATGATTGCAAATTACTACAAAATGATTGTAGTTTTCTGGTCAAAACTTCGTGGAATTATTGTCCTTTGTTCGTTAGCCCTATGCCTATTTTTAGAAATGTCCACATTAGCTACTATAAGCCACATGCTATAATAACAATGTCAAGTGTTGTTCAATGTTGTTTTATGTCTTGTCATTTAGCCTCCTTTGGCCGCCAAGTGAACTTAAGAAGGCATTGTTGTGTGTTGGAAGTAGGATCTTGTGGTGTTACTTTGCCATTGGGAGGTGGTGGTATGTTTTTGTGATGTTGTTGGGGTGCTGTGTTGTTGAACATAGGATTTGCAAATGAGGAACTCTAGAATTTTTAGTTGGGTTCTAATTGATATTCAAGGTTGTGAGTGAGTTCCTTGGTTATGTTGTCCATAGGAGAGATGGAAGGTGCTGCCAGCGTTTGTTTTGTTTGTAGGTTGTAAGTGTACGGTATAAAGATTGGAAGGAAAGGAATGATGGATTGGTCAGCCAATGAAGGGTTTGTTTTTGTTGGGTCATGGTATTTGTGTTTAGCATTGGGATTGATTGGAAATTGAATCTTACGCAAGGTGGTGGTTAGCTGCTCAATGCCAAATTAGGGGTTCAACCCCAAAATGACCCTAAAGTTTCTCGGAACTGCACCCCTCGTCAAACATGCTTGTGGATTGTAGATTTTAGTAATTTTCAAAGGAAAGCTAGAGGAAATGTAACTGTTGTGATTGCACGTTAGAATAGGAAGGATCATGCTGCAAGTTTCTTTTTTGGCAAATTTTGAGCCATCATACTGTAGATTGAGAAAGAATTCACGGGTTTCTGGTGCCAAACTTCGGTTTCCCAGACATATGATTTTTGTTGATGTGTGTTGCGAGGTCAATTCAGGGTCAATTGTGGCTCAATTTTTTTATGACAATGAGGAAACGAGTGCTACAACAAATAGCACAAAAAAAAAAAATCCAAAATGAATCATCCAATTAGCATAGGGTGACTTCAAAATGAGGGGTCTGTTTCAATAACTTCTACATCACCCAAGCATCAATTAATTTTAGAAAAAAATATAGAGAGAATGCAAGATCCGACCGATGTATTGCCCATGCTCAATCCTACAGAACAACTTGGCCAATTTTTTTCAGAAATCAAACGGTGCAATTGCACAAAATCTCCTTTCCTAAGCCTCTGACACTTCAACCCGAAGATATGAAGGGTGACAAATGCGGGAAGCAGGTGTGGCAAGGTTCAGGGTATGCGGGAAGAGTTACTTGGCAAGTACGGTGGGTTCGATTTGGAGGGAATCCGTTGTGGCAATGGTCATTTGCCAGGTCGCCTCCTTGTTGCCCGACCCGGACATCCGCGTTGGCACCCTTCCCGCCCCCCTTGTCTAAGAACATGTCCTCAATTTTAACCTTCCCAAAAATACATGCCACGCCCCCGTTGTCTAAGAACATGTCTTCAGTTTTAACCTTCCCAGAAATACATGCCACATCAGACTGCAAATCAGACTAGTTTTCTTTCTTCCCCATTTCAAGCCCCACATATGCGTAGTTTATCATTTTCCCAAATGTAATGCTGATTTTGTGTTATTTTGTGCTTTAGAAAAAACTCGAGGACAGATTATATCCCCTAGGTCATTTGGAAGTTAATGCAAACAATCTTGATTTAAAAATAGTAAAAAGTACTACAAGAACAATGGCCATTTACTTGTATTGATTGTGTAGATAATCAATGTTGCTTGAAGTAGCAATGTACGAGGCATAGAAGGTAGGAACATGTTTTGTAGTGATTTCATGGATTTTTGTTTTTTTGTGCAAAATCATTTCTATTCTTGGCGCACTCTATAATTTCTACAACTTCTTTAGAATTGAAAACAAGTCACAATAGTTGCTACCTAGTTTTGCARTACAACTTTTATGAATTACAATAGTGGTACTCTAGTTGTAGGACAATGCGATTAAGTACCCGACCTCAAGTGGTAGTGAATGCTACATCGGCAATTACATAAGAAGTGTATGTCAATAAAGTTCTAACTAGGTAATGAAATGAGAAACAACCCCGTTGTCCTTTACAACTGCATTTCCAAAAATGGCTTGTCAACAACGGCTATGAGTACCTAAATTTGCACGAGTTGCAAAAGTCCCATTCATTCAATTAAAAACAATTTTTCCTATTATTAAAAAAAACTTCATTTTTTTCTAACAAGTATTTGTAATTAGAGTGTGTAGAAAGATCTATTTCCTACACTTTTAGGCAAAACTATTTTTACTTGGGTATAAGTGCTTATAGTGAATGAATTGGCAAATTGAAATAATGCATCCTTCAAAAATGAAAATTGAAATCTGAAGTTCTAATGAATTTCTTATAGAATTAAATAAGTTCCAGTTATACATGCCAACAACAACCAAATAAATCATGTGCACAACAAATTGATATTTTTAAATAAAAGAATTTAATTTTCTAGATTTCACACAAATTGATTAATATTGGTGTTAATAGAGTTGTAAATAGGTGTATGGTAGGAAGTCCATAAAATGTCCTTTTCAAACTACCAACCTCATCAATGACAATAATGGATATTTCAAGAAGGATGTCACTCATCTTTAGATGGGGGATGCATTTAAGGTAGACCAACTTGTCTCCACGATCTTTTTATTTCCGCCATTTCAATTTTGGCCCCATTTCCACCATAGAACTCATCCAAATCCTTTTATTTTTCTGATAGTTTTAGTGCATCAATTCTAACTTGAGTAACATGTCAGTCTTTGATTGCCAGATACTAAGTGCTATTAGGTACATGGAATGGCGGTATAGATTTTTTAAAGGATGTTTAAGACTCCATTTATGAACAGTTTTGTAATTTCAAGGCATACCACTTCAGAAACTTAAAGAATTTAAAATTAAAATTAAAATTTTTTAATTCTACTTGGATTCAATTTGTGAAACAAGTGCACACCTATGAAATATATGTGTCCATCCTACTTTTGGCACCAAAGTATACAGATTGCAAATGAGGGTGGTAATAGGTTGGTCTACTTTAAGCCTATTTAAGGACCTCCTACCTCATGTATCCACGTGTGATAACCGCTGTGTGAAACTGACTAATAAAAAATCTGGTTAGTCGCTTCCCGTAGAAGTGTGAACAGGGGCACAAATGTCACGTGGCCTGATTGTGACAAAGGTTAGTTGCCAAAGAACCTGGCGGCATCGTTGAACAGGAATTATACGAGGATGCAACCAGAAAAAATCTCCTGCACGGGATCGCAGCATGAGTCGATTGAATCATATGATTAGTACAGTTTTGAATTTGTGCTCGGGGGATAGTTGATGTTGTCGATTTTGGTAAGATGGATCCCAAGATTTGACTCGAATTTCTTCATGAAATTTAAGTTGCTCAGAGGTTGACGTGTTTATGAATTGTAGTGAAAAGAYTCGATGTTTTGGGTAGTTTATGTGCAAGATATTGGAGCCACTGACGAAATCTTCTGTAAGCAGGCCGCTGCTGTTACTGATCAAACGGATTTGCTATGGATGTATGGCAATGGCAAAGAAGATGAAGTTAAGATGATTGTGTGSTAATGTCGAAACAGAGGAAWTTGCTTTTCAGATGCCATTTCTGTRTGATTGACCGGTGTCGCGGCATTTAAATCGTTTGGAGATTCTATGTCGACCTTGTGAGAACTGCGCAGGCTGGTATTWTATTTGGATTAGTTTGGATTAAATTTCGGAGCATTTTGGATTAGTTTTGGTGTCTTGCAAACCCTACATTACTTTCGAACAAGTCAGAACGTACTTTAAGAGAAAGTGGGATCAACCGCTGCATTGATTTCAACAGGAGTGATTTGTACTATTTTCAAACTAAGATAAGTGCAAACGAACGGGTGGAATTTGAAATAACAGGAAGCTGATGAAGATTTGGAAGCCGATTCGCCACGAAGTTCATCATGGTTTGAATCAGGAGAATTAATGAGAAGCTGTACATTGATGTATGCGAGTGATGAAACAATACTCTTGATGGGTCAGAATAGGGAACAGAGTCAAGTGCAGAAAAGGTTACGGATGGTCCAATTTGCCAGCAGATTCACGAGCATGGATAACGGTATTCTAAGCTTCATAGACTTGACATGAGCAGGCGAATGGGAAGCGATGGTTTGGTGATTCGGGAGTTRAGTTAGGGTTGGATTGCTTGATCGAATGGGATCCACGGCAAGCAAGAACCGCAGATGGATCCGAGGGTTGTTCAAACTTTTCAGCTCCCGCGAAGAAACAGTAACGAAGACAAAGCTCCTAGCAGCCGGCATGAAACAAGAAGAAATACTTCTCCGGAGACACTATCATCTCTTTCTGACGTAAAAACTTGCAGATTCTTTCGCAAGACTCAAGTGAGCCTCAATCTGGTGTTGTCTACATCTTCATAACGTACCTGACCAGAGCGTACGTAACAGAATCCTGAGTTCKCCAATCATACGCAAAARAAATCAGAACGCTVGGCGAAACTGGTCTCATTTCAAAACAAAGGCACGATTTTCGTTGATTGGCCGAAGCTATTGGAGCCTCAWTTCAGTGATTTGTTTCAACTCTTGCCCTTGAAAGTTCAAATGCTCATCACGGTGCATCTCCCTCTTGTTTATGCCTGAGAATCATCATGATCATCATATATGTAGTGCACGGAATTGTTTTATGATTAGAYTTAAATCTACATGATTAAGCAATTTGCAGAGTAGAACTTGCAGGCGATAGCTKGCGTTGTGTGTTAAGGAGCAATTTCTGCGTCYATCATGATTGCAYATCGAGAGATCTAAYTTCACGTGTCCTGTCTTCATGCTCGGAAATTAGGTCACAAATCTGCGAACYGCTTGAATCCTACTGCCACCATGAGTCAGGTACGATGTGCTTTCGTATTGCTGCTTGAATCCATCCCGACTGTTTGATGTCATGGTACCGAAAACAGAACCGTTTTGTTAAATTTCAATTTGTAATTGCGATTATGATCGCTTTTAACTGCGTTTTTTTCAAGACTCTGTTCTTAACCTGGAAGTATACCTTCGAAGATTGAAATGGCGAAAAAGTTCAAATATTACTGAACTAGATATCGGAAAACGGAATTACACTTAAATCTGTTCTTCGGGATCCTTGTTTGATGTGGCCATGGTGAATCCCGGGAGTAAGCTTCTTCTGTCTGTTTCATTACAGAAACAGAAGTCCTCCGTTCACAGAGCAGCGGAGGCTGAAATGATGGCAAAGTCTCTGCAACAGGAGAATGACATTCTTCGTTTTCAGCTCAATGACCTAATCAACCGAGAGAAAAATCAAGTGAGTAGACAGAACATTATTAGGCTGTCGGAATTCCTCGTTCGTCAGCGMTTGCATTCCGAATTGTATGTTTTTGACAAGACATCGTTCATTCTTTGAATTGTCGACAGAGACTTGAGCTCCAAAGGCTGCGAGCACATCGTGAAGTGGAAGTGGCTGCCCTGGTGAATGCGTCCACACAAAAGCTGAAGGGAGAGGTCGAGCGCGTGAAGGGGTTGTTAGAACCCGCCGCTGCAARCCTTGCCCAAGCCGTCTCCGAGAAGGACAAAGTGACCGATGAGAAGGAGCAGCTCGTGGCCGAGATGGAGAAGATGCGGAAGGCAATTGACGATGAAGAAGCATCCTATGGCGGACGCGTGCGAAGCCTCGAATCTGTGGTGCTCAAGAGCACGACCCTGGCAAGCAACGTCTTGCAATCCGTGGAAGCGTTTCAAAGGCATGTGCTCCCGAATTTTAGAGCCATTCCCAATCAGAAAAACAAATCTCCCAAGAAAAGTGACTCTGAGGGACCAAACAAGATTGTAGATGAGGTGCACACACAGATACGAATTTATTTACCGTGACCCWAACGTTTGAAGAGGATGGCTTAGAATCATTCAAAGTAATGACTCTCTTTCTGACTAATCCTATGTGGTTCCTCAGTTGCAGAAGTTGGAGGCCGGTGTTGCATTGCTGCGTGTGATTGTGGATGCAAAGAACGACACCCTTGTTCTCATTCGTGGCAAGGTTAGTGAACACGCACTTTGAAGCAAGAGTGTYCCTGCAGCCTTCTCTGTAATAAGTGCAGGCGTTGCATTGAATTGAATGTAACTGGTCTCACCTTGTGGGAGCAAACCTTGGCTAGTCCTCTTAATAGAACATGGCAATCATCACTTAGGGTCCTCAACGATTCTCTATCGGTGAATCTTGTAATCGGCTACTGGTGGGTTCATACTGATCCTCCTCAGTGTCCATTCTTCGCGGTTCGAAACCCATTAGCTTCGYAGTTATTGTGCTTGTATGCTGATGGCAATCACTGGCACAGTTGAAGCAAGAGAATGACGAGCTGCGAGCGGAGTTGGCAGCGGCAAGARAGCAGCCGCAGGCGACCATTGAGCAGCCTGCCGCAGTCACCGAGCGTAAGCCAAGTTGTGCTGACGAGGTTGGCATTGAAAGGAATATCCTAAGGCAAGAAATTAATGCATTGCAGGTACGACTCTATGTTTCTATTCTTCTTCTAAGGTGGAGAGTACTAGCTATTTACGGGKTTTTATAAACATTTTAACCAAARCTCACGAGTGTGCTTTCATTTGGAGATGGATCGAGTTGTTGAGATCAAATTTTTATCTGTCTGCGACACGGGATGAGGTCTCTAAAGATCCTCTATATARCCTTGTACACTGAATCCAAGTCATTCTGAAACATCGGTAACCTCTATTTCAGGACCTTTACACTGCGAAGTTCAAGCAGCTGCAGGCGAAGTTGAAAACGTATGAGCAAGCGGAAGCTGCTCATAAAATTGGGTACAACGAACTTCGTCAAGAGTGCCAATCGTTGCAAGCCCAGCTTACCACTATTGAAGCCTCCCGGCATCAGCTGGAAGATAGCCTCAAAGACGAGACTTCTGCCCGTTCTCAACTTGTAACAGAGATCTTCCACATGCGAAAGGTTGGTGCCCATGATTACCTACAGAAGGCTGTTTTCTTCCGTTCAAGAGCGATCCGTCAGAAACATAYCTTAATCTTATGTCAGTTTATGGATGCAGGAGAACGAGGCGTTACGATCTGAACTAGAGATGCTGAAAATGAATCAGAAGGTGACTCATATTGACTACATTAGGTAGAATTTCCCAAGACAAGGAATTCGACTACTAATGTCTCTAATTTGATTGCATGCTCAGTTCTTCGGAGGCCATGCGCGGAAGGGCCGTCTACCAAYGGAGAAGATGGATTTGATAAACACGGTGAATCAACTGCTGTTGGAAAACAGAAAACTGAAGAGTGACAAGGTGACACTTGAGGAGGAGCTGAAGACACAACGACGAACAAATGTGCTTGATCGAGTCAAGAGCGTTATCACTGCCCGTGATTTGACTTTGTGTGCAAGCAACAAGGTAAAATAATGCTTCGTACCTTCGTCTAAAACATCTATGACATGTCGGACTTTGAGAATTTAAACGTTTAACTTGAAGGACGTAATCTTTCCTGCAGGTGGGTGACTCTGAGTTGGCAAGCAAGTTAGCAAGGGTCCGGCTACAACATCTTAACCAAGGCTCACCAACACAATTCGCACTCACCAACGGCAGCCCTGCCTTGGGCATGGCCATGACAAACCGATTCTTACTGGCAGCTGACTCAGATGATTCCACAGCAACAGACGATTCATYTAGGTTTACATTGTCCCTATCCACAACTCCTGTCTCTAGAACATCTCCAATTTTCCTCTTTCAGTTGCTACTAAATTTCTTGCCCCATGCACACACATTCCTGACCATTTGTTGACTTTGGACCGTAAGACCGRAGGCCTTGCATTGACAAAAGCTACATCTACAACGAATAGGAAGTATGATAGGTTTTTAGAGCATCCTCAACGCAACCCTGTACAATTGATCTCTAAAGCAAATCAATGCCAATCAAATGAGAAAAATCTTTTCCGCTAAATTTGCTGCAATTGTCCAGCATTGATTCGTTTCAGAGATGAAATGTGAAGGGTTGAATAGGCGAGGAAGTGCCACAGTGTCCACAGTTAGAGCATGCTCAATTCAACCCTTGACACTCGTCACGAAGCAGCTTGTTTTTCCTACTTACAGYGTATGTTACTCGAGTGTGTCATCTCCCGACCTAACTCCGATCATGGGTACCTGTGCAGACGTGCATCGGCGCCAGTGCCAGTTTCAAAGCTCAAAAAGATGTCGGATCTGTTTGAAGCAGGGCAAACGGGTTTGGCTCAACTGGCTGGCCTCAGAGAACGTGGCATCATGGTGGGCTCCGGTAGTATTTTGAGTTGAGTTGACACTAGGTCAATCATACGGAATCCAAATAATACCCTTTTAAAGTGTGTTGAAGTCCTCTTGAAAATGGGCACAAGATCAACGAAAAGTAAGTCACTCTAATGATAGAAACCACACTCAGCAGCTGAAATCCACGACGACAGTGAGCAATCAAAAACGTGTTTCAAGAGAATTCGAACTCTGACCTTCATCAATCTCCACAGATCTGACGTCGTCTCCAGCCCACCAAGAGTCACTTTCAGTCTCTGCCCACCGACTGAGAAGGATATTGGCAATTGCATAACTTCCTGGAATACTGAACTCGATGCCGTGTGGAAGAGTATTTCCTTTCAGAATCCATCGTAGTAAATCCTTGTGGACCCATCTTGCATCCTACAGCTTGATTCAGAACACTATTCATCACGTTTGAAGTAACCATTATCACAAGCTTTATTTAACCTCACAAAATCATCTGACCTCACAAAATCGAATTAATATCCCTGTCACCAGGAACACAGCATTTCAAATATTGAACAAGACTTTCAGTAAAATTTATACGTTACTTTCAAGAACTTGAGACATCATAAAGACTTTTTTCCTATGATTTCGTAGGGAGGACTCCCTATGGTCGAAGTGGTTATACTTAAGCTTTCCACGATACCGAGGGAGGGCCTCTGTACAATTATAAATCTCCCATGAATCATGGAAAGGATTATCTCTATGATGCCGTTTAAAGTTCATGAAGCCTCATTTTTACTGGATAATCTGTTATTGGTGAAAAATTGAACGAAAAAAAGAATGGAGAGACGGGCTTTCGTTTCAATACCTCGAGTTCAATTTTGTCAGCAGAAGTTTGGGGTAGTGCACGCACTTCATCCACAACGATGAGTTTATCAGGACTCATGGCCACAGCATTATCATTCTCCGAAGTAGCATTGTAAGGCTCCAATGAATTCCTGATTGCCGAGGCGCAGAAGCCTACCATGAGTGACGACGGAAATGGCCATGGCTGGCTCGCTGTGTAGCTGATCGTGATCAATATCAGGTGTCAGAAGAAGAGTTTAACCCCTAAAAGGACCAACATTTCATGGATGACCAATTCAATAGATCATATGGTGAAAAATATAATTCAGATGGGGTCAAATGCTATTATTATTATTATTATTCAGTGAATAAAACTAAACAAAAGAAAGTCCTCATATGTACTACTCAAAACTGCTAAGAAAAACATGACGCTCGACTGAAGGGTTTAAGAAGGCAGCTGTGAAACTTCACCTGACACATGTCAACAAGTTTGTGTTTTCCAGAACAAGCAAAAACATTATAAAGATCCCAAAATCTGTATGATAAGACAGCATGATGAAGAATAGAATAAACAAATGGAAGCGAGAGAGAGAATTGGGAGCCACCTCACACTCGTTCGGTCAATGTCGATCCCAGACTCTTCTTTTACTTCCCTTGCAACAGCCATTTCAAATGTTTCGCCAATCTCCACAAAGCCTGCCAACAACGAATATCGGCCAGTATTCCATCTACTCTGCAAACATTAGGAACAACATGATCTTCCCTCTTCTTATTATCAACACATTTTCATCACTTCTTAATAGTGACAAGAGACACAAGATCTACCCTTTAAATCTACAATAAAAACATAAAAAATTTCTGCAATCTCATCCTAAGCCGACGTACACGCCATCTTAACTTGAATTGTGTTTTGAAACTCATCACCTAAAATCAGAAAATTCTTATCAAAGCTATAGATTGTGGAAAAATGCTCACCTGTCGCCCAAGGAGAACATAATTACCGCATGATACCAGCATAATGACAGCAGGGTCCTGAAAGTACCGACACAAAGACATTAAAAAACCCTCTTCACGGTAGGTGAAGTCACTTAACCGTTTTGAAAACTGAACTTTCATGCGGCTACCATTACTCAATAGGCGAAATTGGAAGTACAAGGAAAGGAATTTTATCATGCAGGGACCAGCCCTACTACTCCCACAAACTACTTCTCTCAAAATGTAGATCCCATATGAGATGTAGTTGAATAACAGACGATAAATAGTTGCATAGATCCGACATTCCAATTTCAATATCATATTGGTCATGCTGAAGAATGGAGAAATATATACCAGTCTGGGATAAGCAGAATGTTTACACGAATCTGAAGAGCAGTGCAGCGAGTGACCACCATCTTTAGCAATCATCCGTTGACCACACCCTCCACAATACTTCTGCATGACTCCACAAAACAACAAAAATCATGAATTCGTTCATCAACAAGCAGTCATATATAACAACAGAGAAATATCTTCATAAATGATCAAAACATTAATAATAGCTTGGTCTCATTCTTATAAACGTTTAACTGAAAAAGGTCAAATTGCCCCTCAGCACAAGACCAAATACGGGATTAAGAAATGGAATAAAAATGCTAGATCATAAAAAATATAAAACAAGAGTCAGTGAGTTAATTTCAACCCCGAAATGCTAATTTGTCATGATCTGCCACATTCAGAGTTTTAACCCACTCGGTCAAGATTCAAAATGGAGATTTTTTAGATGACTTTACTACAGTAGATGCATGGCAAATATACGAACATGTGGGAATTTTTTTTTATAATTCATTTGCAATTCATTTTGGAGTTTTTATGGGTCTTCAAGTGTCATAAGAATTCCTCCGTGTAGCGTATTTTGTCATTTTCAGACTTATGCCTAAGATCCATTCACAAGATAGTCTAACCTGCTAACCATTCTTGAGATTACCACAACAGGAAGACGGAACATTGTTTCATGCTCCCTTCTTGCACTAAGTGCATCAGGCTACGCTTTCATCATAAAAGGGTTTAAAAGAAAGAGAAGAGCATACATTGCGAGATTGCCATTCCACCATCCCTCGAGCATACGCCAAAAGGCCTGCATCTGAGGCCTGAAGTTCAGGACCATAACGGCGCACATCCACCCACTCACCACCATCTTCCCATGCTGGCCTTCCTCCACCTGTACTGCTACAGTGGACTCGCATTTACTTGGCAAACCCAATTCTCTTCTCTGCCTTTAATATGATATTCAAGGAAAATAATAAAACCAAGAGCTAAGAATTTCAAGACATTGTAATAATGAAAAGTACCTGGGAGTGTTCTCCAAATTTACAGCAAACACCGGAGCCTTGGTGGAGTTCGAGAGCCCTAGAAACACGGGATAGCCAGCACTTGCATGATCTGCATCCTTCAACTGCAAGGCCGAAGCTGCCACTAGAACAGGCTTTCCCTCCTTCACCAGGTTTTTTGTTTCCATTAAAGGAACCACCTGTTGAAAAACAACAACTGATCAAATAGAATCATAATCAAGAGGTGGAAAAGCATGACAAAGACTCAGAAATTTGTCTCAAGCATACTAAAGGAAGAGGATACAATTTGTGAAACTTTAAGCATTTGAACATATGAAGGAATGCCGCGATAATTGGGAGATCAGTGCAGATCTGTGGAGAGGTCACTTTGGGTACAAAAACCAAGTACTCTATTGATCCAAACATATATAAACTTCTTATGCAATTTCAAAGTGGTAGGTTGTAGACCACAAGAAAAGACAGCAAACAACCCCAATCTCATTCAAAAATCATTCAGCCAAGTCATGCTTACGCCAATTGCTAATGAGTATATTAACCGATTATATGAATACATGAAATGCTGCCGATAGCAGGAGCCAGGACCTATAAAAGCTGTAGTAACCCTTCCTTTAAAGTGAGGGTCGAAATTTTCCCTTGCATTTGCGAAGCACAACAATGCACACGAGTTTAGATCTGAAAGTCATACCAGAGCTTCTGAGCTGAGGAATGCATCCGCCAGATTGATTTTATCCTGTCTCATCTCTGCTGCTCGATTAAGTCCAGCATCGGAGAAGAAAATCGCTTGCTGCATTGCAACCATTTCCTGTAAATCCCTTCTCGCCATTGCAACAAATTCCGAGTCCATAACTTGTAAACAATTGAGTAGTATGCCTAGCTCACCGAGGTTACACTAGTGACAAAGAGTACAGTCGTTTACGTATCGAAAACAATTGAGGTCTTTCGAGTGATTGATAGAGGAAGGGTTACAAAGGAGTGGTTAAAGGGTGAGGATGAGATCTGAAAGACAACATGTTCTGAGATCGAGAGCAGCAAAGTGGAGAGCTTAACTCCTAAGTGCCCATTATCCTACAGAATAGATTCCCCTGCAGTTTTGAATGGGGGTCAATTCACTTCTGTTAGCAGCCTCTTCCTCTTCAGCTGAATCGTACTACCGCAAGGTTGGAGGAAAATAATTCTAAAATTAAATGACAGAATTTTAAGGAAATAATATTTTCAAAAAACAGAAAAGTTGTATGGTGAAAAAAAGAATATTGGGAAAAAATTCTATTTTTAGCATGTGATGAACCTTAATTTTCAGAAAAAAATAATTATTTGGCAGAGAAGTGTTGACCTTGCCCTACACTTACGGAAACAATACAGGGACATGAAGGTGTCATAGCGACTTCAAAATAGTCTTGGTGTATTGTAGAGTACATCTTGTGAACTATGTTGAAGTTAGCATCATAGCCACTTCAAAATAGTCCTGGTGTGTTGTACATCTTGTGAACTATGTTGAAGTTCATGGATTTTTTGGGCAATGTGCATCGAAAAGCGTCATCCCAAGAGTGTCAACTACAAGAGAAAGGGGTGTTTTAAGTGAGTTTTTAAGTGTAGTTCTAGGCATAAGATTATAAGTAATGACCTTTAAGAAGATTTTTAGTAGAATTTTACTAGAAATGCAAGTATTTCAAGTAAAATTCTACTAAAAATCTTTTAACGGGTCCTAAAGGACCAACATGCGTTTTTTGGCAACATAGATATTTTGGGTAGGTACGTGTGACTAGAGATTTGCATATTTTGGGCTGAAATTTTAACAAAATGTGGGAACAAGGAATATCTTTCATATGCACAAATTTCATGACATTTGGAAATATGAATCAAAAGTTATTGCATAATACATTGTTTGTTTCTCAACTCCGCAGTTTGTGCAGATAAAAAAAAAACACTTTTTTAAGAAATGAAAATTTGAAATTTGTTCTTCAGATTTATATGTACTCAAAAAGTCTTAAATCATTGCATTTTAATAGTTGAGATGAAAGTTATGAGGCTTTTTAGTTTGCGGGCAGTTATGGAATCCTTACACCAAAAAAACTTTGAAGTCCTTTATTTTACTGAAATTTCAATATTTAAAAAAATAATAATGGTATTGGGTGTAGATTGTTTATTAAAACAATTCAACCATTTGTATTGGAGTTTTTTAATTTTATAACTAATTTATTAACAATTTAGTATTTTGAATCATTTTCTACTTCTTTCTACTTACTATTTTTTTCCTATATGTTGTACAACTCCAAATGATCTGAAAATTTTCATGTGTGTAGCCAACTTGTCCTCAAGAATGAATCCAAAGAAGCACAACCATTTTGGACATTTTTTCATAATTATCTAACCTTGTGAAGTGCAGCTGCCCGGTTTTTTGCAGGGCCAAAAAAAGGATTTTTGCCACTTCAAATGCTAATATCTTGCAATCTACATGGTGAAAATTTCTGAAATTTTTTTCGCATATTCTCAAACTAGAGTACTACAAGATCCTACAATTACATGTGTCAAAAAAAATGATATTTTTCAAAAATTTGGTACTTGTACTAAAAATGGCAGTTTTGAAGCATTTTTGGTGAGAACATAGTCAAGGAACTTTAGAGGTTAAAAGGTCATTACTTTTAATCTTATGTCTAGGACTATACTTAAAAACTCACTTAAAATACCCCTTTCTCTTGTATAATGTGTTAGAAGGATTTCTAGAAGGCACCCATAACTATCTTACAATAGGTAGATTGTAAAGGGAGCTTCATTTCTGAGACGAAAAAGTGCAATCTCATTAGATATGCGGAGAGCATTTTGTTTCAGCACCAAATTTTAGACATATTCTTTTTGCATGTGAGAGACGTTATGTATGTTAGATACATATCAACCTCATAAATCCTTTAGTGAAGTAAGGGACTACAAGAAAGTCGTTGTGACTTGTAAGGTTACTAAGGTAGACTGCTCTTAAAGCTACCATTTAAGGGCTGATTGCGTTTTCAGGGAAGCTCAACTCCTTGAAACAATTTTCAGTAAATTTTCGTAGGAAGGAAAAAGGAATTGGCATCTAACCCAAGTYGTTTCATATTTTTYGGACCTTCCATGAATTAGTTACAAATTTTTGAAGTTGTAAGGCAGTATTCACTAAAAGCGACCACCTCTTGAAATGTACACTTCTGGTACATTGAAGAAAGAAAAATGTACCTCTGCGTCATGATCGCTTTTAGAGCTTAGGCACTTTAAGAGCAGTCTACCTTAACGCTATAAAAAACTCGTGTATTAGGTGATGGATTTTAGTTGACATTCAATACAACAACCCATGTTGTTATGTCAACAATAACATCCACTATAACATCTAGATGTCATGGYAGATGTCATTGTTGACATAGAAACATGAGTTGTTACATTGAATGACACCTAAAACCTATTACTTGAAAACACGGATTTCTTA